>WAAB01021023.1:0-44544 GCA_013389865.1 Piaya cayana | reverse complement strand
AAATCTCCCCTTTCTACTTAAAAGCATCACCTCTCATCCTGTCACTGCACCCCTTGATATGAGCCCCTCCCAAGCTTTCTTGTAGCCTCCCTCACCCTGCTATAAGACCTCCCCAAAGCCACCTTTCCACTAAACAAGCCCAAACCT
Source organism: Piaya cayana (assembly GCA_013389865.1). NCBI lineage: Eukaryota > Metazoa > Chordata > Aves > Cuculiformes > Coccyzidae > Piaya > Piaya cayana. The sequence goes on along the minus strand of WAAB01021023.1, from coordinate 44,397 downwards.
CACCTTGTCCTCATACAGGAGGTGTTCCAGCCTTCTACTCCTCTTCAGGGCCCTCCAGACTCACTCTAACAGATTCATGTCCTTCCTGTGCTGAGGACTCCAGAACAGAGTGCAGTACTCCAGGTGAGTTTCTTGAGAGCAGAGTAGAGAGGAAGAATTGCCTCCCTTTACCTACTTGTCATGCTTCTTTTAATGCAGCCCAGGATACAGTTGGCTTTCTGTGCTGCAAGCATGCATTGCTGGCTCATGTTGAGATTCTCATCCACCAGCACCCCCAGATCCTCTGCAGGGCTGCTCTCAATCCATTCTCTGCCCAGCCTATATTTGTGCTTAGCGTTGCTCCTAACCCAGGTGGCCTTGTTGAACTTCATGTGGTTCATGCAGGCCCACCTTTCAAGCCTGGATGAGTTTCCTTCACTTCAGTGCATTGACCACAACACATTTCTTGGTGTCATTGGCAAACTTGCTGAAGGTGCACTCAGTCTCACTGCCCATGTCTACAACAGAGCGAGTACACATCACTGGTCTCTGTGGAATACCACTCATCACTGGTCTAAGAAGAAAGCAAGGGTAGACCTTGCCTCATAGCAACCATATATATATACTAAATTGGGAAAAGAACGAGAGTGTGGTGAGACAACTGTGAAAGAGTATATGAGGAGGAACATAGTTGCTGTCTCAGACTTCCATAGCTCACTCCTCTTTTGCAGGAACCAGAATAGAATATTTCTCTGCAGCTGCTGGTTGGGCAGGTACTGGGGTTGCTCATTGCAGCAGCTAAGGGGATGCAGACAGTGCAGGATGAATCCATGAGGCTGCAAAATACTGTGACACAGGACAGAGAATCTCCACTGGTGGCACACTGATTCTGTGGTACCAATGAAGAGCATCTCTGGGAAAAAAAGATGTGTTCTCTCTACATCTAGATAAATGTCCCCACTAAGGTGCACAATCTCTCACCATGGATGAGGGAGAAGCACAACTACCAGCTGAAACAAAACAAACCAGAAATAATGCACAGTGTTTTTATAGAGAAAAAACCAAGGTTGGGCTGAGTGAAAGATCACTCAGAAACATAGCCTGAAAAACCCTGAAATCTAATCAACTGAAACTGAACTACAATATATTATTCAGTTAACCTCTTTCCAAATAATTCAGTTGATTTAATAAAATAAGCTTTTTTTCCTTCATTGAACCATATTATTTGGGGGGGAAATATGATTCAAATTATTAATGTCCACCCATAAAGCAGTATCAACGTTATCCACTTCCCAGGATCAAGTTTCTACTAGGTGCATTGGATCCGTTTCTTAGCTTAATTTGTTTTGCTGGTCTTGTTTTTGCAGATAATTTGGCCTCTATATTCATTTGATGTGACTGAAAAAAAAAGATATTTTCGTTGTTTTTCCACTGCTAAATTGAGAGCAGCCTTGCGGAGTAGGACTTGGAGGTGCTGGTTCAACATGAACCAGGCATGTGTGCTTGCAGACCAGAAAGCCAGCTGTATTCTGGGCTGCATCAAAAGAAATGTGACTAGTAGGTCGAGGGAGGTGATTCCTCTGCTGTATTCTACCCTCGTAAGAACCCATCGAGAGTACAGTGTCCAGTTCTGGAATCACCAATGCAAGAAGGAAAATAAGCAGATTCAACAGGTCCTGAGGAGGGCCACAAAGATGATCAGAGGCCTGGAGCACCCTTGCTATGAGGGTAGGCTGAGAATTGTTCAGCCTCAACAAGCGAAGGCTCTGGGAAGACATTATAGCAACTTTCCAGTACCTAAAGGAAACCTACCAGAAATCTGGAGGGCAACTATTTACAAAGGCATGTAGTGATAGGACAAAGGGGAATGACTTTAAATTGGAAGGTGGGAGATTTATATTAGACATTAGGAAGAAATTCTTCACAATGAGGATGGTGAGACATTGGAAAAGGTTGCCCAGGGGACTTCTGGATGGCACCTACCTGGAAGAGTTCAAGGCCAGGTTGGAGGGGACCATGAGCAGTCTGGCCCAGGGGAAGGTGTCCCTGCACATGGCAAGGTGGCTAGAACTGGATGATCTTTAAGGTTGCTTCCAACTCAAACCATTCTATGATTCAATGATCCTATGATTCTATGATTCATTCTATGTTTCTCTACCTAGAGGATGAAAACAAGTTTGACTACAGAGAACAAAGCAAAAGTACGTGAAAACGTACCTCAAAACTAATGCAGTCATATGTGATGAGAGGCTAAGTCAATGACTACATGGGTATGCTGCACTGTTCTTGAGCATACTTTCCACTTTCAAGTACATAGAATGTGCATAAATGCACTGCTGCCAGTCCACTTTTCCATGTATCATCTGACATGCTCAGGGTGACACTAAACCCAGACTTCACTAACTACTGTTTCACAAAGATCTGAAAGAATCAACAGAGAGTATTTCAGAGGGCTTTTTTACTAAATGAATATAAAACTCGTCTTCCACCCTCAATTATACATATTATCTTGTATTTACCTTTCATGTCAGAGATCACTGGCAACAAACATCAGTTAGAAAGCAATGCAAACACACTGGCAGGTAGCCATGCTGGAAACCACAAAGGCAGTAAGGTTCCAATTTCCTTGGTCACTCTCTGTGTATTTATGCACCTGTGCAACGCAAATGAATAATGAGCTGCTGTGCATTCTCAGAGAGCAGAGGGAGAAAGTTTCATAGTCAATACCTTTGCATTCTTAGGTCATGTTTTGAATAAGTAGAATAGAAGTTGTCAGAGGTTTAACAGTAGAAATGGATGAACTGATGAAGCAGCTTAATCAGCAAAAATATGTAGGGCTAGAATGATTATACTTATATCTGATGTTGGACCGATTAGCAGAGCATGGGCTGACTTCTTGATTGGGTTGTCTCATGATAGGGTTAAATGAGGAGATATTCTTGCTCAAGAAGTGTCCTGTTCACTTTCTGTGTCCATGTGCAACACAGAGAAGAGGACACTCGTAAGGAACGGCAAGTCTTTGTCCTGCCATTTGAACAGTACAAAAACTTGAAACTCAAGTTCAAAGTATAAGTGACAGTATGATCTTATGATCTTCTTAGTATCTGGAATTATGAACTCACTGCATCAGAGCACAGGCGTTTGTTTAAAAAGTACATTTTTAAACCAGAAAAAGAAAAGTGTAGTTTTAAAATAAAACTTCCACCAACATATAAGAAAGACGGGGCCAAATCTATGCCCCAATTAAGAAAAGGCATGTGATTTTCACAGAATCACAGAATCACTAAGTTGAAAAACACCCCCAGGATCACCAAGTCCAATCATTAACCATTTTACTTCAGAAAGAAAATGCTTGGAAGAGCAAAGGATATGAGTCTGAATGAATCCTTCATTAATTCACAAAGGGACTGGATAGAATATGTCCTGTCCCTCCTTGAAGCTACAGATTCCTTCATTGACTGAAAGCTTAGGGTTTAATGATTGTAATGCATACCACAGGTTTGTGGAGTGGCTTAACAGCTTGATGGCTGGAAGGAAAGTCTTGCAGAAGTAGATACATATATGTGCATGGTTTACTTCTATTTCTAGTCACCCTTGTTCATAGCTTTTGTAACCACACTGGCTATGGTTTTATTTTGTAAATAAAATGCTTTCATTTGCTGTTGCCCTAACCTGGCCAGGAGTAAGGATGATTTCAAAGCACCTGACAAACATACCATCCAGAAAGGGACACAGACCTTCACATCTGGTGCTGGCTTATTCCTGCAGAGTGGAGTGCTCCAATACTTTTATCCAAGATAGCTAAAAAGGGGGTACAAATTATTTCCAATAAGCTATCAAGGTGCTGTTGGAAGTTTACTTTTTATGGCATGGGTTTTGGAGATCGGAGGAGCAGACACAGATTCTAGTGCTGGTGGTGATAGGAAAATTGCCTTGGCTGTACCAGCTACACGAATCCACAGCCTTCTGTTAATAAAATAAACAGAACTAAATATGGGGTCTTGGATATACCAGTTTGCACAATCACACATGTGTTTCAGGATATTTATCTTTACATCAGCTGCAATGTGAAATTTGAGAAAAAATATTGTGTGATTTTTTTTTCTAATTGTGCTTTTGTTGGTCCAGTGTGAATGATGAGACCAGAGAAAGAGTGCTGTGGTGGGTTGATCTTGGCTGTCTACCAAGTGCCCACCCAGCCACTCTTTCACTCCCCTTCTTCAACAAGATGGGGGAAGAAAATACAACTAAAAGCTTGTGGGTAGAGCTAAGAACAGGGAGATCACTCAGCAGTTACCATCACAGGCAAAACAGACTTGATTTGGGGGAGATTAATTTAATTTATTGCTAATTAATAACAGAATAAAATAGTAAGAAATAAATCATTATTTAAATCCTTTTGATACACCCTGCCCACTTCTTCCCAGATTCATCTTCACTCCTAACTCTTCTACCACCTTCTCTGTTTCCTGGGCAGCACAGAGGGATGAGGAAGGGGGACTGCAGTCAGTCCGTAACACTTTGCCTCTGTTGCCTCTTTCAACTCATACTGTTTACCTGCTCCAGCATGGCATCCCTTGCACAGGATATGGTCTTTCATGAACCTCTTCAAAGCTGGTCCTGCCCATGGGCTGCAGTCTTTCAGAAACTGTTCCAGCATGGGTTCATTCCATGGGGTGTAGTCCTTCAGGAATGGACTCATCCAGCATGGGTTGCCCACAGGACCTGCTAGAAATCCTGCTCCTGCACAGGCTTCTCTCCATGATCCACAACTCCTGTCAAGAACCTGCACCTGCATGGGCTCTCAGTGGGCTGCAGCTTCCTTCAGAGCACATCTACCTGCTCCAGCCTGCAGTCCTCCATGGCCTGCCGTGTGGATACCTCCTCTAATATGGTCGTCCTTGGGCTGCAGGGGGCACAACTTGCACCCCAAGGGGTTGAAGGGAATCTCTGATCAGAGCCAGAAGTACCCTGTCCTCTCCTTCACTGACGTCAGTGCCTGCAGAGTTATTTCTCTGATTTTTTGCAAACCTCTTTCCACAGTTGCTGCACAGCAGTTTTTTGCTCTTCCTTAAAGATGTTACCACAGAGCTGTGAGCAGTGTTGCAAATGGGCTCAGCTTTGGCCAGCAACTCATCTGTCTTGAAAGTGATTGGAAGTCGTTCTGTCTAACATGGCTCCAGTCCCGTGTCTCACATGGCTCCAGTCCCGTGTCTCTTCTCACAGGCCTCACCCTTGAAGGTGCCCTACAATTAGAACCCTGCCACATAAACCCAATATAAGCACCAAGAAATCTAGAACCTTCAAAGATTACATGGAATATAAGAGTTGGAAGGTCTGTAATCACAGGACCTACATGCTTGTAATTTATGAGGTCACAAATAAAGTATTAATATATGCAAAAACTTTCATCAGTCCTAAGACAGCATAACATTCATCTAATAGCACCTATTGCAAGCCAAATTGTTGTTCAGAAATCTCAAAGTTTTAGTCACTCAGCCAAAAAGAGCAAACTGTAACAGAGTAGGTCCAGGAATAAATCATCCAACTCAAGTAATGAACAACAAATAGTCAAGGTAAGCAAGTCACAAACAATTTTGTAACCATGGAGGTGCAATTGCCACAACAAGCACCATTCAAAATCTCTAGCTGTGTCAACTAAATGAGTCAATGATTGTTTAACAAGACTGCATTCATTAATAATGATGAGTGACAGACGTAGTCTGCTTAGTGATTCTGATTGCATAATCATCTCAGCTCTCTGGTCAGCCAAGCTGGAATTTCATGAGACACTTGAACCTCTTATAACATTTTCAGTGTTTCCTACTTTGGCTAAATCAGAAATACATGAAAATATCTTTCTGCCAATATCTTAGTTCATATGAATGTCCCACCAAGAAATGAAGATGGACATCCATGACTAGTGGTGTCTTTCAGGGGTCCATACTGGGACCGGTACTTTTTAGTATCTTCATCAATGATATCGACAGTGAGATTGAGTGCACTCTCAGCAAGTTTTCAGATGACTCCAAGCTGAGTGGTGTAGTTTCCACACTGGGATGTCCTCCAGAGGGACCTAGACAAGCTGGAGAAAGGGACCTGTGAAAACCCCATGAGGTTCAACAAGGCCAAGTGAAAAGTCCTACATATGGGTCAGGGCAAGCCTCAATTCCAGTAGAAAATGGGGGATGGCACGATTGAGAGCAGCCCTGCAGAGAAGGATACGGGTTACCAGTTGATGAGAAGCTTGACATTAGCTGGCAGGGTGCACTCACAGCCCAGATGACCAACCGTATCCTGGGCTGCATCAAAAGAAGCATGACCAGCAGGTCAAGGGAGGTGATTCTGCCCCTTTATTCCNGGCAGATTTAGACAAGACATTAGGAAGAATTTCTTCACCATGAGAGTGTTGAGACACTGGAACTGGTTGCCAAGGGACATTGTGGATGCCCCGTCCCTGGAAGTGTTTAATGTCAGATTGAATTGAGTTGCATGGGGCCTTGGGCAACCTGATCTAGTGGGATGTCCATGCCCATGGCAGGGAGGCTGAAACTAGAAGATCTTTAAGGTCCCTTCCAAACCTAACTATTCTACGATCCTAAAAGCAGTTAAACTCTGGAATTCAGAGCCTAGATGCACTGGAGAATCATCACCACCAGCAGCTTTTAAGAAGATACTAGGCAAAGAGCCATAAGGTTTGGCAGAGTAGCAGCATTTTGAGGTCCATGCTTTCCTTACCTGCCAGTATTCTCTAACAGCTTTCATCATAAGTGAGCTGGTAAACACAAAACAAAAAAAATGTATGTGATTTTCCTGTTTTAAACAACCAAGTTTGGAAAGCATCCACAATGAAAAGTTATTTTCCTAGAATGTTCACTGAAAAGTAGAATTTGGAAAAACTGGAGGACTAATTCAGAAGCCATGAACAGTTCACAGAGAAATCTGGCTGCAGAGAACATAGTATCTTAGGAAAGAAGCCATTTTCAGACCCCTGACTGCAGTATGAGTCACATCTCAGCTGCGTTGGAAAGTCACTGTGGCCAGTTCTCAACAGCTTCTTCTAGGAAATCAGCTATAATCAACTTGTTGGCATGCACTGAGTGTGCAAATATCACGCAGCAAAGGGGATCATGCCAAAGATGAGGTGATGTATGCATAAACACCCAGGTGTAAAGTCTTGGAGCCAAACTATGTATTTAGGTTGCATCTTCTGTGGGTGCTCATGAACCACATCAAACTGCCTTCCAGGTGCAAGTGGCCTTTCTAAGTGTCTGTCCCACAGCAAAGATCCCCTCATTAAAATGTACCTGTGGAAAAAAAAATCTGTTCCCTTGAATCATCAGATAACATTTTGTTTTCTTACTATTACAGTGGAAGACATTGGCTGGGAGCCCACAGCACCTGAAAGACATGGTTCTTCTTTCCTTTTCATGCTGTCAAGCACAATATTTCTACAATATTCATTCTCATCTGTACATCTGCCTCCAGTGAAAAATTTTAATGAAAATTTAGCCAACATGACTTAGTCATTTCTAACCATAAGAGAAATTAAAAAATGCATTGCTTTGCTCACATAACAAATCCTAGCAGTGCTGCTTTTGTAATATAGATTTACTTGAGTAAGACACAAATTTTAATTGAGGCCACTGACAGAGATGGCAGTAAAAGTCAGAAGTGACGTGTTTGCATTTTTGTTACTCCACGCTGTACTGCTTTACGAGAAGACTGCTGAGAAATTCCCTTAAATATCTCAGGAAAATAAAAAGATGTTGTGATTTTAGGTCAGTCTAGACCCCTTCAATGAGGTTATACTATTCAAGCAGTCTTTGGGGTCTGATGAATGTACAGAAATAAATTGACATCAAGCACATTCAAATTGTGTTCCTGTGTTCTCAAAAATGGTAAAATGATAATAAAATATTTATATAAATTACTCTGTCTCAATAAAATAAGAACCAGCCTGAACTCCACCACTTAGCCTTCAGAGCAAAAAACCAGGAACAAATCCTCCTTTAATCACAAAGTACTCTCTGTAACATATAATTGCATTTTTGTTACAGTTGCAGTTTACCAAAATTGTATCATTCTCTAAGGTTTATTAATAGCTGCAATTTCCTGATGAAATAATCCTTATGTATAATACCAGAAATAAAATTCTGAGGTTCAAGAAGCTAGACATTTGGTTGCTACCTGGTTCATTGTAAGTCAAGTTCCAAACTCTTGTGAAAAAAATTCTGATATTTCCGGACATATAATATCTTAGTTTCTTTCTCTTATCATATTTATCATCATGACAGTTAGATGAGCATTCCACTATGTATGACTAAATTTTAGCACATATTTTGTGAGTTGGCTGCATCAGCTTTTCCTTCTTTCCTCCACCCCATAAGCCTTTTTTTTTTTTGTGCAATTTTTTTACCCTATGCACTAACTGAGCAAAATACACTCGTTTTTAGCTTTGTTCTCTGTACTCTGAGCGTGTTTGTTAGGATTTGAACAAATTTGTTCATTCATATACTGCAGATAATAGTGAGGATGTAAATTTTAGTGATTAGGAGGGAAAGAAATGACGCTTAAACAGACATCCTTTATTTGTGATTTTGAACTTAACCGCAGCAATATTCCCAGGATTGCCCTCAGATTAGAACAGTGGGTTTGATTCTTATTTGTAACTCACTTAAGTCAATACAGTGCACTCCTTTCTTCTCAGTAAACCATGATCTGAATTGTTCATGAACTGAATTCTTGTTCTTCTCTGCTCACCTTTCCAAAGAGTTTCCTACACTTTTTAAGAATTTTACTAGTAACACTGAAATTTTGATGTAAATAAAAGTGCTTTTCACTTAGCAGCCTCTGTGACCTTACTTGGTAAATCACTTGCTATATTAAAATTGCAGATGTTAAATACAAGACCAGAGTTTTTGTCTGCTCAGAACATCTAGTGTTTCAACCACATACTGTTGGGGTGTACAAATACACTAGTGAGGCTCCTACTAGGAAAAAAGAAATTGCTCCTCTCTTCTTATTTTCATTCATGAATCACACCATGTACTGTTCCAAGAATGGTGTTGCATGAGGATAAATATAATTTGCAATTTTGTGTATTACTGATGGAATCAAGTTAGCACACAATCACCAATACAAGCTGCATGCAAAAAAAAAAAGTATTCTCCTTCACACACAAATTAGCAAGCTGTGGTTGCTGTCTGATTCAAAATAGGTCTTAGGTGAAGTCACTCTTAAGCTGAAACTTAGAGCTTTGCAAAAGTCTAGCTAGGCTACAAAACCCGCTTTTTGTAAGTAGCTCTCAGTTTCCTTATTTTAATTTTTGGTAACCAGTTCAACTCCAGCTGCTAGGAACTGGTACACATTCTGTCACTGGAACTGCTGAGTCAAAAACACATGTGTCTTTAATGGGGCTTTTGGCAAGCATGGCATAGACAGTATTATGGAGTTTGATACAAGTAAAACTAATAGTTTGTTTCATGTTTTACAAATATAAATCAATGTTTAGGATAAAAATAATGCTGTTTACACACAGGAAAAATATTTACAGATATAAATCAGCTAATTGGTGCATTATACTACTGTTCCTCATGTCTATGTTCCTAAATTACAAGCTAAAAGGAAAGTGGCTGACAACAGAACAAAACAATCAGAAGGGGATACATTTTTAAAAGGTTAATGAAATCAATACAAAGTTGTCAATCTTGCAGTCAGAATTTTCTGATTTGGAGATGGTGAGATTTCTAAGTCTTGTCCATGTTACAGCTTTATATTGAAACGTGAAACTTGATACACACCTCAAATGAAATGCAGTTATTTGTAGCAACTTTTTGGCCCCAGTTGAAAGTTTCTTATTTTGACTACAGCCTCAGAAGACACATCGTAAAAGCACTTTTAAATATTGGAAATTCCTGATTTAAGGGATTATTTGTAATGTCTCTTCTGTGAAGGAAGATGAGATATTTTGTTAGATAAAGAAATGCTTGGGGATTAGCAAACTGGACAGCATGCAGCTAGCCTCCCACACATGCAAACCATTTCAACACACTCTGCTGAACCAAAGTTAATGTTCATGATAGCTGATAGTAAGTTTTGGATGTCCTTTTCATTCAAATATAGGCTATCTGTTCAGATTTGTTGAGCGTTTCTATGAATCACTTGAAAGGAACAGTTAAGGAATCTGGTTACTGTTTATATGCCCTAGGCTTACTGCTGCCTACACACTTGTGTGAGACTGCAGTGGGGTAGAGACTGGAGGATCCCAGACCACCTGTGCTAGCCATGGGGCCTCACTACATGCCCTGTTACTCACTGGGACCCAGCCCTTGCAACCTCTGCTCTCCAGCAAGCAGGACAAGACACATATTGTCCTATGTAGAGACATTGGGCTGGTTGTACAGACTCTGTAGTGCAACAGGAAAAGTCTGACCTGAACAAAAACACACCAATAAACATCTTTCTTGAAAGAATATTAAGTTCATAAGGCAACTGGCCTATATTACCTGGTATAGTTATAAATTTACTAAAGTCCTAAGTGAATAACTTGGAAGGTCATAGGGTTTTATCCTCCACATCAACTGCAGTAAAACATAACCTTAATTTCTTTTTAAGATAGCGTACCTTGTGGTTTATCTGCCACTGATTGTTTCAGGATGAATTGCTACTCCTGTGTGTGGTTTTAACTGAAAAGAAAATAATGGGTGTTAGATCTATAATGATATGTATCTCACAGTAATGTCTTAAACAGCAGAGAAAATTCACTAAATAGAGGTTCCTTCTGACATCTATAAGATGTCAGAAGGTGATTTTCCCACAGACAAAGGCTCTGAGATTGAAGAGCTCTGTTTCATCAATTAAATGAACTTTTTAAATGTCAGGACAATGTTTTACAGGACTCATGAGATTCACTCATGATACTCTTGGTATAATTTCTCTAGAGTGGAAAGAAACAGGATATAAGAAGTCAATTTGAAGGCCCCAAAGTTCACTGTGATGAAATAGCTAGACAAGCATACTCACATGCTGTGAAAATTTGTGTGTGTTTTACGTCAATCTGTGATGAAGCTAGTTCTGCAAGATACTTCTGCACATCACTTTTTGCTTTTTTAAATTTCTTTGTGTTGTAAAAACTGCTTCAGGCTTAACACCCACCATGCCAGCAATTGGACAATGACTAGGAAAACAAATCTGGTACGCTTTCCAAGGACTTTCCTCAGGGTAAGATGAGTAGCTTGAAACTTGGACTGGTTAGGTTAGTAAAGCTAGAAGCAAAGAGAAGAAATTCTAACACTGTGATGATGGCATTCAATTGTTCTTCATGCCCATAGGGGTTAGAAAATAACTCATTTTAATTTGTTCTATTAAAAAAAATGTCCTGCTTTCAAGAATAAGCTTTTAACATTAAAGAGATTCTAATACTGGATGAAGCAGCTGTTGGAGAAAGTCATTCACTGGAGAATTTTATGAGAGACTTTTGTTATATATGGTTTCAATATTGCTGAACATCTTCCAAGAAAGGATATCTTCAGTGGAACTCTTGAAATCTCTCTAGGCCACGTATATCCATGACACTTGCGAAACAATATGTAGATAAATTACGCAGTTCCACAGAAAGGATGCATGTTGAAAGCATTTATGCAATGACTCACCATAGTGCAAGGTTATTTAGTCTTGAATGGTTATTTACTATTGAATGGTTATTTACTCTTGTTCTATTTGTTGTTCAGATTATTTTTTACTGGAGAGCTGATACAAATGCACAGGCTGCAGCTACCTAACATTTTCTAATAGACAATATTTTAATGTTTTCTTTGAAAAAGAATTCAATTAATTGCAAAGTAATTTCAGTAGTCTACAGACAAAAGCCCATAAGCTGCAGAAGCCCCTTTATTGTCCCATGAAATTTCATTCAGTGTACCCTAGATTACAAATCGAGAGAAGTGAGTTGTACCTCATGAAAGAAATGTTATCCACCTCAGTTAATATCTTTCCAATTACAACAAGGATGTCAAAAGATGTTAAATCTATTTGTGTCTGTGTTTATGTGTGTAGAAGAGAGATTTCACACACATGTATACTAGACTTGCAGATGAATACAAATATCTGTGTACGTCTACACAAACACGCACACATTGCCAGTCAAGTTGCAACTGTGTTTCATTCTGTTACACACTCATACAGTATTAGGCTCCTCAAGGTTTTTCTGATTTATTTTACAAACCAACACAAAGCTAACATCAGATTTTGACAAGCAATTTCCATATATAAAACAATATTAAAATATGTCTCTGTGCCTTAAGTGCTTGAGGGAGGAGGTGGTCTTCTAGTAAGTAATTACATCAAATTATTTTTTCATATATTCACATCAAGGAAAAAAAGTCAGAGATCATGAAAAATTAACATTAAAGGCTTGCAAAATCACCTAATGGTATGTCGGGATTACAGTTAATCTTCTCACAATATTTTCCAGCTCTTTCCTTCATTGTAGCAGTATTATAGATCATCTGATTTTTGCTATATTTTTAAACTTGATTCCTGATCTGGGATGGAATTGCTTTATAACTTTTGTGAACATTGTTATCTAAAACACCTTTATGTCAACCACTCTACAACAGCAAACTTAGAAAAGGACAGTTTCTCAAACAAATTCACAAGCATGAACTGGTTAGAGTACATTCAGCAAAAACAACATCCCCTGTTACATTTTCAATTGTGTTTGATTTAAGAGTATTACTGAGGTTTTTCAACACTATTTTACTAGTTTCAAATACTATATATGTACATTAAGGGTGCAATCTGCACGACATCTTCATGCGCAGTCTGGCCACAGTATTTTGCAAGCTCATTGACTGAATAATTGTGTAAGTCCCAGCAGTGACAGCAACATAGGGCAGCACAATGAAAAGAGGTAACATTAAATGAGCATATTTGCTCCCACTAAGACTGGTATTTTAAAACTAATTAAATAGTAAACATGCTGCAGCTTAAAGTAAGTTTTTGTGCCTTAAGTATATGCTTGAGAGAGGAGGTGCTCTTCAAGTTCACCTGAAATTTTGTTAGACCACGTAAAGTAAAGGGCCAACTCCTGCCCCATCTTAAATCTGATGTAAAGTGTTTGGAAGTCTTATCTTGAAGCTAGGGAGTTTAGGTTAAATGGAAGAAGATGAGTTAAGATTTGCACTGATAGTAGTACCACTGAAAATGATTTACAGTTTTGATTCATTATGACCTGGTTTTGAACTGATATTAAGAGCATTGGATTTAGTTCTTTTTTTAAAATGGTTTTGAAAAAAAATCAAATTTAGCTCACATACAAGTTTCAGAGGAAGCTAAATAGCTCTAACTAAGAGGAAAGATCCCTTTGTGTGGCTTGGAAATACAGACAATGGAATTGGAAAAGGAAAATGAGTTCACAGAATGTTTATAAAAAAACATGAAAAAAAAAGTTCACTAAAAATGTTCTAAGCATTATTGCAGTTGCAACATCAGTTTGCGTGGGGCAATGGTCCCTGCAGGATGGAAATCAGCCACAGAAAAATGTGGGATTTGCTCACAGCAAATTAAAACCAGATCAATTGATTATTAGGGGACAGCATTCATACTTCTGTACTGAAGGGAAGTGCAATAAAAGTTGCTCTGCTTCTCACGGTATGTGCTCTAGGAGTGCAAATTAGGGCCCAAGTGCAAGCTAAGAGAGATGCTCAGGTGACACTAACCTCTAATAATGCAGATAAATATAAATGCCATTACATTCCTACATGTTTCTTTTTCATTTAGAAACACTAATCTGTATGTCATGCTGTCTTAGCCCAGTGAACCACTCCTTAAAAATGTGAAAGACAGGGATGTGCTGCTGCCCCAGCTGCATAGTCAGAAACACTCAGACACAGATACTAATGAGACTAATGATACCTGAATAGTCTCCATCATCTTAACCATTTGTTCCTATTTGCACACCTTCGTAACCACAAGATCACCCTTACCCTTAATTTTTAAAATGACTGGCAGCAGCACAGCTTCCTCACTTTCCTCAGTCTTCTCATCTTGATAAGCACATTAAAATCGGGCAATTGGTCTTAAAAAATTAGTCCTTTTCTAAACATTCCCAGGGAGCCCCAAGACGAGTCAAATGGGAGAAAAATAATGACTTGGAAAAATTATAGACAGGTGAGAAGCAGACATGCCGGGAGAAACCAGAGAACATGCTTCTGCTGCATGAACTATCTGTTTTTACTCTACAGAAGGAGCACAGAGACAGGAAGGGATGTGATAGCCTCAGGATTACACCATGTCATAGACACGGACCCTCTGTGACTCAGGGGAAGCTGACATTGTCTCCCTCAGGAGCCCTCTGGCATCAAACTCAGTGATCTGGGCTTGGTCAGGATGGGAAGGAGAATTAATTTCATTTGTTTGGCTCTAGAGAATCGTAGAGTAAATAGCTGCTCAGGCTTTGAGCTGAAGTGCAGATGTGCATCAGCCAGTTTATTATACAAATCTGTTTTTCTTTTCTTGTTTTGAATACAAACCAAAACTTTCAGAAACAAAGATAAAGATTGCTCAATAAAAAAAAAAAAAAAAAAAAAAAAAAAAAAAAAAAAAAAAAAAAAAAAAAAAAAAAAAAAAAAAAAAAAAAAAAAAAAGGAAGCAATCTGTGATCTTCCTGGCATACTGACAGGCCTTTTAAAAACACTCTCAAGAAATGCTGCAATCCACCTTCATCTGAAGCACCTATCTCATGTTAACAGTGTGTGACCATGTTTTCACTGTCCATAAGGATCTTACCCCAGGAGTCTCATTAATTCCCATAACTGTTTTGCACGATTTTGCACTGCAATGTTTTCTACTGGAAAACAGATTTCCAGTTAATTACACTGATAGGGTAGACTGAAGTTTACTGATTATTGTCATTGAGACTATTATTTTACATGAAACCATTCACAACACTAAATGTTGCAGATAGTTCTACATTGCTTCATTCAGGAAGAATAATCTAATGTTTACCCACACTAATTAGATTTGAACACGGTAATTAAATTATTCAGAGAAAGTTAGGATGGTTATGGGAACAAGATAAATCTTCGCTCTAAATCCCTGGTTCAAATTTGGTTCAGTGTTTGTTTATGTTGAGCCATGACTGAGCCATTTCTGGGCCTGTTTGAAAAGAAAACTAGGGTAGCAGATACATTATTTTCTTTGTAATATCTGTATGTACGAGTTTTGTAGCTTCAGCCTATCATCCTTCTACTGACATGTGGATGATGTCAGAAACAATGTCAGAGGTTAAGCACACACACACACATATTTAGTCTCGCTCTTATAACTGAAGAAAGGATTTAATTATTTAGGCCTGAGTCAGTGTTTTCTTATACAGTTAGAAAAAAACCTCACATTTATATCCCCCAGGCATTATGTTCTTTAGAGCAAACTGTCATATAGAAGGGTCCATAAAGAAGCAAGTAATATGGCAAATACAGAGACAGAAAGGATCTATGCCATGGAAAGAGGGAGAAAAATTATATTACTCATCTTTCCATTACCATCTTTCATGAGGAGCCATTCTGCTTCCTTCTTTCTCCCCACCACTCTCATCTTCTCTAAGTCAAGTTTTGCCTACATCTATATTTGTGTCCTGATCTTTATGACTATATCTTCATCTTATCAAATTCAGTTTGGATTATGACATCAACGTCCCATGACTGCTACTTCCTGCTCTTTAGAAGGTTGTGAGAAAATCCTTGAGCAGACAAACAATGAATTAAAAAAAAAAAAGACAAGACTATCATAAGAGCAGTCTTGGAAATATAATTTACTATGGCAATTTAAAAAACTCCATGAGTTTTATTTCACTTTAATTTGCGTCTCAGATATGAATGGTATCATACAGCATGAAACAGAAAGTGCAAGTGAGATAACTAGTTGCAACATCGTCTATAATAGAAAATGAACCAAAAAATGTCCAAGCTTCTCGATGATACAAAGCTAATGTGTTTGGGAGAAGTAGTTACATGTAGAACAAATATTTTCTAAATTAAGGCTGGTTCACTATTTCCAGGGTGTTTGCTGGACAACACAGCTAAATAAAACATGATTACTCAGTTCATAATATGGCACTGTTTTCTAAACCAATACAGAGAAACAGGTTTTTACATTTTAACAGTTGCCATTTAGCTAGGTGGCAAGAGAAAAATAATTTCCCTGTACTATCAAACAGAAATCTACACTTGACTTCTGAAGACACAGTAGATTTAGTATGAAACTGGGCAAGAGAGAAACATGATTTCTTCCAGTAGCTGATTTCAAGTGACTCAACTAAATCTGTTCTAGAAACATCCTGATCTAGAGAAACTTAAAGTTTGGCTCTCTATCACACCATTATTCTGAGCACAGTTTTAGAGGAACTGAGCTGTTAAGAACATAGTCATGATGGATATTTAGCTGGTTTGAAAGTTAGAAGAGTCATCAACTGAACACAGAGACTCAAACTTTCAATATGATAAGATGCTTAATTTTTTTTCATTAAAAGGGACTTATGCAATAAGAACTATACTTTTGTGCTTTGAAAACGCTACCCTTAACTCCTGTGATGTTGGAATCAGAATCATAGAATGGTTGGAGTTGGAAGGAACCTTAAAGATCATCTAATTGCAATCCCCTGCCATGCATAGGCAGGGAAATCTACCACTAGATCAGGCTGCCCAAGGCCTTGAACACCTCCAGTGATGGGGCATCCACAACTTCCGTGGCAACCTGTGCCAGTGCCTCACCATCCTCACCATGAAGAATTTCTACCTTATGCCTAGTATAAATCTTCCTCTCTCTAATTTATAGCCATTCCCTCTAATCTTACCACTATATGCCTTTGTAAAACGTCCCTCCCCAGCTTTCTTGTAAACCTCCTTCAGATACTGTAAGGTCACTATAAGGTCTCCTTGGAGCCTTCTCTTCTTCAGGCTGAACAAGTCTAACTCTCTCAGTCTGTCCTCATATGGGAGGAGCTCCAGCCCTTAGATCACATTTATAGCCCTTCTCTGGGCCCATTCCAACAGTTCCGTATCCTTCTTACACTGAGGATTCCAGAACTGGACACAGTTCTCTAGGTGAGTTCTCACAAGTGAGCAATAGAGGGGCACAATCATTTCCCTCGACCTAGTGACCATGCTTCTTTTGATGCAGCCCAGGAAAATGTTGGCTGCCTGGGCTGCGAGCACATATTCCTCATCTTTAATAATTATTGAATATGAGTATATATACAAATCCAAGATTAAATTGGGAGTTTGTTCTTCAAATAATTTTATCTCACTTATGCAGAGTTAGAAGCCACAAAAAAAAAAAAAAAAAAAGTTACATTACACTTTCATGGATTCTGAGTGACTCTCCACAATGTGACAGCTTCTTAACACAAAGTCATGAAACTGGAGGTAGGCTGGGAAAAGTAGGTATTTTTGTAGCTGTAGAGCACCAACCTGAAAAATTCTGCCTATAACTGTGTCTATGCTACATAGCTGGCAATGGTTTTCAACCTTCATAAATTATTTTGGTACATGCTGTTTGCCTTCTACTTCATAAAATGCTACAGTTTCACATAGTGTACTTGCTCCAATTTTTCCAAATGATCCCCTTTGTTTCCATGTGATTATAACAAAATTTACTCCATAGGCAAAACAGTAAGAAACACCATAGAAAAGAATATTCATCAAAGTAGGAAGACACACCAGACCTTTATAATTAGCAGATTAATTGTACCTCAGCTTCTCTGTAGACAGTCATTAACTGTGTGGCACTCACTCTGCAGTGAACAGGAGATCCACAAAACCCAGATATTTTGCATGGAGCCGTCTGCTTTTAAACTGTCCTTGACACTGTTTCCTGCCTGAAAACACTAGTGTTAAATTCAATTTTTCCCTTCCTCTTCTGCAGCTATCTTGGTCAATGTTTTCCACTAGGGGAATGTCTTTTTTTTTACACACATGGAGTTGTCTCTCTCTCTCTCTTTTACCTCAGTATTTTCTTGCTCATTATTCTGCATCTTCTTGATGAATTCTGATCATTCAAAATTAGGTGCATCATGCCTAGCATTGGCTTTGCATCACTGGAGATACCCCTCATCTAGTCTGGGCAGCTGCTGAAGCTCACACTACAGTCAAAGGAGAGAGGTGTATGTAACCCATGAACAATTTCAAACACCTCTGGAGACAAATATAAAGTTCTGGGGGTAAATCACTCCTCTGACAGCATATCTTCTGCATCCATTGCAAGATAAACTTTGGACAATGAGAAATAAATAAGACAAACTCTGAGTATGTTTCCATGGGATTATTCTTATGCTCCATAAAGTATCCTAGAGTTAGAATGCCTTAAATGAAAGTGTAAGACTGAAATTATAATAACCTCTATCTCAGAAATCAGCTAAATAAGCTTCACAGTATTAATCACTCATCCATTTATAACATCTTCACCTGTGAATATATATATCTCTTACTCACCAGGCAGTGAATCCTAACATGACATGTGATCAGAAGCTGAAGATTTTCATGCTATAGTTTGCAGGAAAACAGGGGTACAATCAAATCACAGTTTTATTATTTTTGTGGAAAACAACTGCAGCCATTTTGAAGTGTAGGAGTAAATTTCAGATCTTTGTTCAAAATGTAAATTTATTTCAGTTTTCCTTCTCCCAAAAGAGAGAGGCCATAACTGTGCCTGGTCTCTGATTAAGTGCACACACTGGATGGAAAGGACTGGTGCATTTACTTGCGTGGCAAGCAGATGGGAGTCTGCTTGAAAAGAATCTATTTTGTGAAGAAGAATTGAGAGACGTGGAAACCTGACTGCTTCATTAAGTTAATTTTTACAAAGGCTCCATCCATCAATATGCATTTCAAAAAAATTAGATTCATAGAATCCATTTTGATAGTTTTAACTGGAGAATATGTTGAAAGGCAACTTCTTGCTCAACAGATCTTATCTCACATAGCTTTTCTGATTAATAGTGATCAACAAGATTATTTTTCAGTCCATTTCAATAATCTACAAACTAGTACATTGAACCAACATTGTATAGGATAAAGGGGACAAGATAAGGAATGCTAAGACAAAAATATTTCTTCCATGCACCACTGACCAAATTATAATCATTTCTACCAGACATAGACAGCAGTTACAATTGATTTATACATGAGATGTTTGTTTCTGGTGTTTTTTACAGGATTAATAATTTTCAGATCCTGGTGGAAACAAATGATGTTCAAAATACAGTGCTAGGACAAGGATAAGTTTTTGGGAAAGAATGTTTTTCTGCTTGTAAATTTGAATTGAGATAGCCTAAGCAGGTTTACTACACTATTTTACAGTATACTTTCAGGATGTTATTCTTCATGCAGGGCAACATATAGACTAACTTTTTCACAATGATACTTTGTCATCTGGGGCTGTGTTCTCATCCTTTGGATTTTTGTTCCTCTGTCTTTCTATGAATTTATTCACACAAAATAGACCTCTAATGACAAAGCAAGGCTAAAACTTCCAATACCTTTTGTTTATTAGTTCCTAAGAATAAGAATGGCTTTAGTCGTAGAGCCATTTAGGGACTTTATCTAGGGCTTGTGAACATATACAAATAAAATCTTTCCTTTGACATTTGGTTCAATATTACATTATACATCCTCTGTTATATTATGCATAATATTACATTGTGCATCTGTTGTACATCCTTCTTTTAAAAAGGACTGCTTTAGCCTTATTCATTTACTGACAGACAGATTAGCACATAAGGAAATGGATCATACAGTGGATATAATACAATTGGGAAATCATAGGTTTTCCATACAGGGCTAACACCTCCTGCAAAAAAGAAATCCCTTATGCACTCAAAACAAATATTTATATATAAACATATTCATAAAGAAATCTAACCCAAAAAAAGGGAGTTTTGAGGGGTTTGTGTGGGTGTGTACAATTTTCAGTGAGTGCTCCAAGGTGAACAACTTTAAGCTCAACCAGAGCAGAGTCCAACCCTCCCGCACCAGCTGCTGAAGCAATAACCTGCTCGTTCACACACCCACGCACAGGCAGACCTGGCGCAAGGCCTGGACAACTATTCCAGAAGCAAGCAGTCAACGGATAGATAAAAGGATCCTGGCACTGGTTCTTCTAGGATGGCTATACCCTTGGCGATGACTTCATTTATTACCTCTTAAAATGAGTTAAGGAGACAAATTAGCTTGGCAAATTCTTCTCTGATGGCAAGTAGAAAGAAGACAAGTCAGTGCAGACAAGTTTGTCTATCTACCTGTCATTTTCCCTGCACATTCATGCAAACTTTATATTTCTCCCATATCCTCATGCAAGAATAAAAGCCAGAGACCTAGGGCAGCAGCCCAGGGGTATAATTCATAGAATCATAGAATGATAGAATCGTAGAACCATAGAATAATTTGGTTGGATAGGACCTGCGGGTCATCTAGTCCAACCCCTCTGGAATTATCTGGGACATCTTCAACTCTACCAAAGCCCCATCCAACCTGGCCTTGAATGTTTCCAGGAATGGATTATCTACTGCCCCTCTGGGCAACTTGTTCTGGTGTTTCACGACCCTTACTGTAAAAATTTTCTTCCTTATATCTAGTCTAAATCTACGTTCTCTCAGTTTAAAATCATGACCTGTTGTCCTACCCCTACAGGCCCTCTTAAACAGTCTGATCTTATCTTTCTTTTTTAAGCACACTTTGAGTACTGAAACATAAGGTCTTCCCAGAGACTTTTTTTTCTCTAGTCTAAGCATCCCTGCCTAAATTAATAATTAACCAAATACTAGCTTTTCTTGGTTTCAGTGAGAGCCTTTGCACTATCTGGGGTTATGAGGTACCCAAGATTTCTCTCAGCTATGCAGTTAATACCTAAGGCAAAGGGAAGCTTTACAGTGAGTCACTGTGTCAGACCTACCCACGAGTGGGTTGCTCCCATAACTCAGCAGCCAGTCTAACTTGCTTTCTAGTTCTGCTGCACCCCGTGGCACAAAAGAAGTGCAATGCAGCTAAAAGACTAGTCCCAACTTTCTGATGCTTTTGCTCTAAATTTCTTCATTCAAGAATTTCCTAGCTGTGACAACATAGCTGATGCCTCAACATCTCCTTAAATGTTTCAGAGTTCAGAGTTTCAGTGTTTAGAAGTACTAGGCAGATTACCACCCAGTACAATGGGGACATCTAGGACTGGAGGTTTGGCTAAGCCTTTACTTCTTCTGGGTAAGGAATGACTAAAGCTCTCATTTTGTAGTAAAGTGTCATGAATATCTGAACTTGAGACATGATATTTGAGGTGGTTCTCTAATATCTGTTAATAAATGTTTTCAAACAAGGCAACTTAACATACCCATAGTAGATAAATAGGTTGAGCAAGCATCTGTACTTGTCCACAATGCTTCAACAAACCCCTTGTAGTTTTGTTTTATTTGACTGACCATACGCACCAATGTATAAATTATTCTGCTTGCATATTGACAAAGGGTACAACATCACCTGCCTTTTGATCAACTAACCTCCTTGCCCTTTGTAGACCACAAATGACACTGAAAGAGAGAGCACAGTGAACTCCTTCTAAAGCTACTATGAGCATGGTAGTAATATTTACAGTATGTTTCCTATGCACCATTGTTAATTTATTTACTGGGAGTCTACAAAAGAAGGAAAACAAGAATATATTTTACAGCCCTGAAGTCAACAAATTCCCAGTCCTCAAGTCAGCATGTAATTGAGACACCAGTGGCTGGCTTGTGACCTCTACTGAACAATAAGCGGTGGTTGTTTTCCTTTACACAGGAAATGCACATTGTCAGAGAGTACTGTTTAATTAAACCACAGTGACAGGAAAAGCTTCCTAGAAATACAATGCTTAATAAAACTACAAGCATAAAAATTGTACTAACTCACACACATTAGAGGTCAGCCATGACAGAGTTCTCACTGTAATATTACAAACGTTTTATATATTATTATATTTCTAATTCTCTAGTAAGTAAGATACCACAATATCAAATGTCCTTTGGAGAAAGTTCAGAAAAAGGCATTAGAATAAAAATAAAGAAATAAAAGCAAAAAGATCAGCAACAAAAACTTTGTCACACACAGTTGAAATTAATCTTGTGCCTTCCTGGAAAGGAAGCACTTTTCCACGTCCTCGCTCTCCCACAACAATACCAGCCAAAACCTATATCAGGACTGCTGCTGATCCGGAGCTGAATTTTTCCCATCCTAGAACTGAAGCATTCTAATTCTGCAGGGAAAGAGACACTGATATAAGTTACACGAGCTGTATGAAATTGGTTGAGGGGATAGAACTCCAGCAGCTGTCCTGCAGGAGGTAGACTGGAAGATACAAGCAGGTGAGACATGAAAAGACAATGAAATAATACCATTTACTGGCAGGTATTGTTTTTCTCACAGGGCTTTTCTCCTATGACCACGGCAGAAAATACAGAGACTGGAATTTGCCAGAGGCAAAAATAAGCATTTGTAGAACTGAGCCTATGAGACTGAGGTAAAAAGAACTAGGGCAGGAAGAAGGAGAGAGTAACGATGTATGGAAATACAAAGAAATAAGGTAAAGAGGTCCACTGAGGAAGTAAAACATGCTGAACCACGAGGCCATTTAGTCAAATAAAATCCCCCAGGTTCACTGAAAATATCTGAGACTTCTACGGACTCTAGGGCACAGGAGGAGCTGGGCCAACTGAAGACCATCTTAGCTGATAAATTGCTGACCATCCCACTTCAATGAGACATAATTAGAGCACAGGTTATCTGTAAAAGTAAATGCCAGTAGCTCTGGTTTTTTCTCAATTCTGTAGCTACCTTTCCTCTATATGATAGACGGGCACCTTAAGTTTCTGGTAATTAAGAGGGGTTTTTTCCTTGGTTTGAACTTCACAGTAGAAAAATTAAAAGCTTTTCCATTTCAGCAGTGTTAAGAGGCAGAAATATGCAAGTTGCACAATAAATCTAGACAGCCAAATATAATCTCCTATTCAAATATCCCAGTGATTATATACCATTGTAATGTATGTATTTGCATCTTATCAAAAATCTAAACACATCTCTATTACTGTTGCATAATTCCCAACTGCTACAGTATCTGACATCTTTTTTTGCTTGAGTTTTATCACAGAAACTTCTCAAATATCTCTACTTCACAGTAATTAAAAAGAAACCCAGGCACTTGTCAAATCCACAGTGCATGCCAGTGTACAAAAAACAGTGGAAGAAAGCAGATCTGAAAACTTGCCACCTTAGCAGACTGGCAGATATCCAGGCAAAATGAGACCCAGCTGCAAATTATTTTGAAAGACAGAGTTGCAGGGAATGTATCAGATCAAACTTCTAGGGTCCTTGCAAGCCCATGCATTTCAGCAGGGTGGAGTAGCATTGTATTTTTCAAAGAAAAAGGTATTTTCCTTGCAGTTTAACTTCCTGGGGTGCCTATGAGAGGAGCTCAATGCTATGAAAGTACAGGAAGCGGTTAGACTTTGACAGCCTTCGCTTCACTGTGTGCCGCATGCTGCAACAGAAACTAGTCTTTTACTTAGGAAACCACTGTTATTTTCCACATAACTTTCTGGTATGAAATGAAGTTACACAGGTCTACAGTCTGTCTCCATTACTGCCTGTGTCTCTCTTTGTTCCTTCTCTTTAGAGGCTATTGTTCCTGTAAAGAACAGTTTTATCATCAAAAATGGAGCAGCAATTTTACCATCACAATAAAAACAAACATAAACTCATTAAAAAAAAACTTGTTTCCACTACCTAGAAAATGCTATCTTGGAATCACAGAATCACAGAATAGTCAGAGCTGGAAAGGACCTTAAAGATCATCTAGTTCCAACTGCCCTGCCATGGGTAGGGACATCCCACTACATCAGGTTACCCAAGGTTATCTTCATGAGCTATGGCACAGAGTAGGGTTAGCAAAGTCTCATTTTTTCCCCAATATCATTAAAATAGCATGTTAACCTTTAACATTTTTGTTCCATTGATGTTTTAGAAGTGTTGATACATTTCCTTTAACACAAGATTGATCTTATGACATCAACACATCAGAAGTCAATGAAATAAAAACGCATTTGCAGTTGTTATAAAAGGGATTAATAGTTTAAATTTGGGCATTAGATACCTATACACTTCAATAATAATCTTCTTCATCTCTGTATTGTATTCAGTGAACATTTTGGCACTCAGTAACTCTAAAAACAAAGGCGCTTAATTTAGAGGGATTTAGACAATAGCTTTACATGAAAAAGTTCAGCTGCAAAACCCTTTCTCATTTAAGCATTGAAGTGTTTTCTTCATTTTTAGCATGTTTAAATTGAAACGGAGTGAAAAAAAAGTTTAAAAAACGGAACAAGTATCAAAGGCTTTTACTTCATTATGCCTATCCAGAATCCAAAATAAACAGAACTAGTTTAATCCTATAACAATGATACTGGCTTTGGTACCACAGACACTTAAAGGTAATTTATAATAATATAACTTCAGTGGAGTTACTGCAAATTTATTCCAGCATAACTGAGAGATAAGGTGAAGCACTAATAAAACTCCAGAGATGGAAACATTTGGAAATACCTTCATGGGTCTTCTGCAAAGACTTCAACAAGAGCTCTGTCTCTCTGTAGTGCCTTTCCCTTCCACCTGCCTCCATGCATTCCTGCCTCCTTCACCTGCTTGCACTCCAAAGCCAAAGAGATGAATACTCCACATGTGTACTGCAAGGACAGAAGTAGCAGTACCTCCTCCTAATGTAACTGTGGTTGTCTCCCTGCCTGAAAGTTTGACATTGCAATCCCCACTTTTCCACAGAGAAGGCTAAAAGTGCAGAGACCCCGTACCTCCATCTTGTAGATAAGAGTACAACATAAACCATAAATATAAAGCATAAATCATAAAGGACAATCCAGGGAAAAGAACATGAAGGCATCAACAGTTAGCTGCTGATGGCTCAACTAAAGGCATTGATGTGGATGTCCAGTGAGAGGCCATATATCTTAGACACTGTTATTTCTAATCTAGTGATATTAACTTATTCTTTTATCTTAAAAAAAATCTTTAGTACATTGCTAATTGACAATAGTGTATTTTAATGCATATAGACATTGTACAAGAAAGGGCAATTGTTGCTGTGTCAAGAATATTAAGAAATGTCATACTACTGTAAGTGTAGAAGCCTGATACATGCCATATTAGCAGACAGCTGAAGAGATATTTTTTTCCTTATTAGGCTGCAGCATATGTATTAGAAGTAAGACTTTTCTCATTCAGTTCTTTGTAAATTTCTGTAAAGCATTACTGACCTTTCAGCACAGCAGAATCCAAGTTACCAATCACAAATGAGACCAAAGTCCAACTCCTAACTCTCTTAAACAGTAGCCAAAGAGATATTGACTTGTGCCTACACTGAATATATATTTCCAAATGACAGATAGCACTGACGTCAATTCCAGTGCAAGGCCATGCAGACAGTACAGCAATCCTTTTATTTGATCTTTTTCACTGACTTCATGCAATACTGATTGCGTTATTTTATGCCATAGAAAAAAAGAGTAAAAATTAAATCTGTATTTACTATAAACTTACAAGGACTGTTTTAGAACATCACATACATTTCTTCAGTGTCAACATATGAAATAGAAGTAAAACTTTCTTCAAAAGCTTTTATCATACATAAAGCTGGAAGAAATTGAATGGAAATGCTCATAGTTGTAATACACTATCTAGGTGTGAAGGCCTTGTTTTATTGCAGTTCCTCACGTGGGGTATCTGTAATTTTTAAGCATCTCTTAAGTCCCATTTTACACCCCAAAAATGTATAGATGTGTAGTTCATGAAGGATCATGTAGCTGTTCTTACAACTATGTCCATCTATGGAGGCAATGCTTCTTATGGTTAATATTTATTCTTGAAATATTTGAAATGAGACATAGTTTGTCAAAATTATTAGGATTTGTTTTAAGTTTATTTTAAGAAGTTTATTTTTCCTTTGGCTTGATATCTTGAGGAAAAAAGAAATACGTGTCAGCATGCAGTTCTTTAGTGGCATGGCAAGGACCTGACAGCCCAGTGGGACCTTCTTGTCTCCATTCTTCCACTCTCATGGAATGACTATTTATCAAAGTGATTTTTTTTACCAAGACTGTAGTTCTTCTTTAAATATGTCAGATATCTGTGCAAATGTAGCCATGGAAAAAGGGTGGATGCACACGGTGTCCTTTTCCGATGAGGTAACACAGCCACATGCCAGGTTAGAAATTACCTTTTATGGTCACAGGCATGTTCACCAGCAAAGCTCATACTTATGAACCACCAGGGAGAAAGGAACAAGATCAGAGTACTTCAGCATGTACTAATAAGCCTGCTACATTCGAGGAGCCTCATCCCCACCTGCAAAGCTGTGCCTCCATAAAATAAGAAAGAAAAGAATTTATAAGGTGAAAGGAACTCTACAAGAGGATGTGCAGACTTTCAGTCCAGCAGTCAGTGCTTTCTCCATGGAGAGGGGAAACTCGGGTCTTTCTCCCTGCTCACAAGCAGGGTTTGCACAAAAGCCCCAAGATCTTTCCTTCTTCCTTCCTTCTCCTAAGAGTTATGAAAGCGTGTATCACAGCACTTGGCCCCTGTGCTTCATCAGGCTAAGAGATGCTTCTCTGGAGAGGAACTAAATTTTTATGCTAATTTGAGCATTATTTCTTCTCTTTCAACTGTTCAGATGCACTAACTGGCACATCTATATCTTTTCTCATCTGTGTTTTGAGACAAACCTTCAGATTTTTACTCTAACCTTTAACATAAACCTCAGTTCACCATCATCCACATCTGCCAACCAAAATATCTTCTTCTATCCCACTAGACAGCCTAGGATGCATATACTCACTCAGAGAGAGTGGGGGACTTCATCTGCACACATTATTTGGTTATAAAATAAATCTGAATATTATTCCTCACTACTCCACACTACTCCACAGAACTATTTAAGAATGGCTGTTATTATTTCTAATGACAGTTGTTTCCTAATATGAAGATTTGGCCTAAGTACAGCTTAAAAGCTTTTGTCATTCTTTTAACAACTTAGTTTCAGTGTTACAATGGGCCCAACAAGTGTGACAGGTTCCTGTGTGGTTTCACAGAACTTGTAGTTCTTGTTTCTTTTCCTGGATTTGCTCTGTTACACTTTCTCTGTTCCTTGAGGCATCCAAGAAGTTCACACCTCTTTCAGTCATCAGTAAGTAATGGAGGTGACTTCTGGAGAGTTACATCTTGGCACTCACTGCCACTGCTGCATGGAGATCTGGAAGTGCAAGAGTTAACCTGACACTGGAATGCCCCTGCAGATCCAGTTTTAGAGAGTACAAGACATATCAACATGGTATTTATCAGTTCTTGCCCTTCTTCATTCCACTCCAAAATTTCAAACTCAGAGGAACTAAATATCTTGAAGAAAAAAAATAATCCATTGAACTTTAAAACCATAGACAGTTCGTCATGGACAAAAAAAGCAAAGTTTAAGCACAGAGTTTAAACTTCCTTGTTGTTTGAACAACATCCTTGTTGTTTGAACAACATCCTTGTTGTTTGAACAACATCCTTGTTGTTTGAATGTGGCCAGCATGAAGGGTGGGGTAGTTTTGATTCTAGTGTTTTTTCTAGATAAACATGAGTCAACATCTTAGATGCACATATGCCAGGAACAGTGAGAACTCATTGCTAGATCTAGATTCAGTCTGTTAGTACCTTATCCCATAGTTTTAAATGATTTTCTGTACAGAAATTGAAATAAACTCATCCCATTTTTCAGGGTAATGAAGATAATGCTCGCTGTTAGTAGCTAAAAATGAAGTAGATGTCCTAAATATAGATTCAGGGACCTAACTGAAAACATCCTTTATATGATTTTGGCCATGTAGCTTAAAATGTTTCTAGACAAAGATTTACATATAAAAGCTTAGATGTTTTAATTAATATTATTATTGTTGTTATTGTTGTTATTATTATTGTTAAAAAACAAGACTCTTGACTTCTCCTACTGTGCTACATAGATCAGGTTTACTAGACTACTCAGCAGAATACATGATAATGTCTGTTTTTTCTATTTTAATAGTGAAATAGGATTTTTCCTGTGGTATATGTTGAAAATATGTTGCACTGCATTCCCATACTCACAATGGTAGCAGAATAAAGAGGTATGAAAATAGTATTGCTGCATTTTGTGATTTGTTTAAATAACTGGGGTTTATTTCTGGAAGACATAAATGTTTTTCATTATCTGAAATAACTACCATGATCCATTATCATCCATTGGACTGAAGCAGATATTATGTTTGATCAAAACAGCTGTCATTTAAGTATCCCTAAAACGAATTAAGATTCACATAAAGGAAAAAGGAAGGAAAGATAAAAATGTACCTCATCTACTTCATGAGTAAGAAAAAACAAGGGAAAAAATGTAAAGTATAAGGAATGAGAACTAGGTAGAGTGTCAACCATCTTTTAGCTTTAAACCATTACCCTTCTGCTTAGCAAGAATAGCTGGAATTGCAAAGCATTTATTTCACATGCAAAAGACTGAACATTCAAAAAAAAATTGGCAAGATAGTGCCCAATGGTTCAGGCACTGCCTGCAGTGCTGGAAGGCCCAGACCAGAGATCCTTTTTGGCCTCTGACAGAGCAGGTGATTTCACCCACAAGATTTTATACTATGCACTGGGAGTGCCGAGAAGATCAGAAAGATCTGAAGTCACTCTCCTTTTCCACTATCAGGTAAGACCATTGAAATTATACTGAATATTTTTACAGCAAAACTTTTCCAACTCAACTGTGATAAATAATGGAAAAGAAAATTAAAAGGATAAATTGACATAGGGGATACTCAGACATAAAATTATTTTTAAAATGATTAATCTCAAAGCAAGGGAAAGTGGGAATCTCTTAAATCAGTTAACAGGAAGAACAAAGCATGAGGAAAAAATTACAAAGTTTCCGCGTAGAGCTCTGTCACTCGTATGGCATCTTGCAAACCTGCAGGTGTCCCTTGATCCACCACTCTGAGCAATATCAGCACTATCTATGGTATTTGTAGCTGATCATATCTTAGCACCAAATGAATATTTTTAAAGGAGTAAAGTCAGAATCAGCACTAGTATCATCTTCTTTGCAGTTAAGCCTTAAAACCTAGAGGCTTTTATTCCCTCTTTCTCTACTCTGGTGCGCATCCTTCCCTTCTAGTTTTCACTTAGTCTTTCATAATAAGTTTATGTGGGAAAGAAACTGAATTTGCAATTAGCTCTGTAAAGAGACAGCCTAGGATTTGTCCAGACCTCCCTGCTACAGATGCAGCCTTTCTTGATTGTTCCTTGGCTAATGCAGGCTTGGGAGATTTCTTCTCAAGAGAATTTACCTTACCCCACCACATTTTGTAAACTCATCTGAAATACTTCCAAAGAGTAAGTGTGTTTTGAAATGTTGATAGTAATGTAAGTGTAAATGTTTGTGTGTTTTATATGTATTCTTATAGGAAGAAAAAACTGTTTTCTCCTGCTTTCTCAAAATTATCTTCATCTTTTTCCCATGTATCTCATCCTAAAAAACAACACAATGTGCTGAACAATTACCTCACCCAGAAAAGTTCTCAAGAACATAATAGAAATGCTTTTAATGTAATTTGGCTTCCCAAAGGATATTTCTACAGGGATAGATGCTTTCTGAGGCAACCTGGTCTTGAAACAAACACATCAGCATCTAGAAAAGATGCTCCTCCCCAGAATGAGCTCCATTTTGCTGTCTCTTGCTCCTTACATATAGAATTTGCAGCATCATTATCCAAGCAAATTTTTTTTAACATCTTTGCTATTAAGTACATCATAGTTTCACAGTAAAATGCAAGGCGACGGGACACCTTGCAAATATCTTGTGGAAGTATTACTCTTGGTACTAGTTTTTTTTTTGTTGCTCCAAAGGCTTTAATTATTATAATGCATTAAAGACATAGCACTGCTACGAAAATTTTAATTAGGGTGTCCAGTGTGATTTTCAAAAGTGTGAGTATCAAATCTTTTACAGAAGGACAGGTAAATAAACCTACGTAATCTTAGAAATATCATGTCAATGATGTGTATTTCAAAATATTTATATCTTACTATGCATTAACACTTATGTAGATCACTCAGAAGGACATTACATTTTTTTTTTTTCCTTTGATGGATAATTCAGATTCTGGTAAAGAAAACGTGAAGGTAGTATTGCCACTGTGATATTAAAACCAGGATGGCCACAGATAGCAAGAGACATTTCCTAGAGCAGAAAAAAAACCCCTCCTCATTGAAAAGGAAACTCAAAGACTTTTTAAAGCTTCTCACATGTCTAGATAATGGGTTTTTTCATATCATCAGTGTTAAATATCAAGGGGGCATTACTCCAAGTCCAACTGGCAGCAGAGGAAAAGGTAGTGATGTACCATTCTGCATAAGTGGACTTCCTTATTTCCTAAGTTCCTGTGAGTATTTTCAAGTAACAATCCTTTTGCTCTTGCAGGACTGGGAAGATTGGCTTGGCAGTTATCTTTTCTGCTCTTCTGCTTTGGCAAATTGCTCTGCTGTGAATTTTATAGGTTAGTACTAAAGGTGTTGCCTCGTTAAAACCCTTCAGAAAATATTTTGTGAATTGTAGTGGTTTGATTTTTGGACCCTTCTGAATAGCCAGGTTGTGGCTGAGGAAGAACTACACCTCCCAGTATTCCACGCGATTTTCTACATGAATCAGGGTGTGCTGGGGGGTTTGGACACTCTTCTTCCAGCTCCCTCTCATCTTCCTGCTGCCTCTTGTCTCCTCTGTGTGTGTTGGAAGGTCTGGTACTGTGTCAGTCTGTGTGTGGGGAAGTCAGGCCCAGTGAAGCCTTGTTGGACTCCCGAGCAGTATGGAATGCCGAGTGAATTTTTGCTGTCTGGAAGGAGAGTAATGATTTTTTTTTCTCTTGTTAGCTTTTATTACTCTGTTTCTGGATTCTTACTTCCCTTTGTGGCAGGGGGAGGTCTTTCTTCTGGGGGTCTCTTATTCTCTGATTATGTATATATGGTATTTTAGTTGTATATTAGTGTTAATAGATGAGTATATAATCACTACAGCTGTGGTCTGCTTGTTTTCAGTATTTTCAGTCTTTCTTTTTTCTCCCTTTCTCCCTTCGGCTCGTACAGGGGAGTGGTGGAGGAGGAGAGACCGCATTCTACTGTGGGGGTTTGGGTGGTCGGCAGGTGGATTTCACTCAACCTTTCACATGACTAATGGGCTGCAGAAAGCTGTGGTGCACAAGAAATATTTTAGAAGTCTCTGTGCAAGGCATGGACTTTTTCACTGCTAGGGCTAGTTCCATTCTGATGTTACTGTTCCAACTGGTGCGTTGTTAAATAAAAGCTTGGTTTTGTCTGCACTAAATACTGACTGGTGTTAATGTCTTGTTAGTTGACATAACTTAGCTTTGTAATTCAAGAGCTTTTGGTTACACACACAAATTCCCAGCAGATGCAGGAGGCAGAGGGGTGTTCTGAGGTCTGCGATCCAAGAAGATGGCACACTTCTGAAAATCACATACTTGCTCTGAAGGAAACACACACGCAGTTTGTGTGTCTTTTCACAACCATGATGAAAAGAAATTTGAGGCATGTTTTTTGCCCTTTGACTCCAAACTTCCCTTTCTATTTACTATTTATGTCTATCTGAAATCTTAGGTTTCTTGCTCTAGAAAGAACAATTTATGCAGTTGTTAGAGAGATCTGTTGTTCAGGAGCTAGCAGTAGTGCTTTCTGCAAGTCAGAAAAACATGCAATAGTCTACACACATAAGTTCTGTTAGTAGTAAGACAAAAGCACAACAGTCTGATCAAAGAGATGGATCAAGTGCAACCTATTTTAAATGAAACCATGTAAAACAGGAAATCCTGGATTTATACAAGGCTAAGCTGTAAATTAATTGAGTAGAAAGGCATAGAAAAATTTAAAGGTATGTAATATCAAGATATCCATGAATTCCAGGACAGTTTTTGATATCAACTGACATTATAAGTATGTTTGGTATTGAATACCTTCAATAAAAAGCAATTTACCCACTCATGACAGAAAAATTGTTACCAACGCCATTATGTCTGGTGATGGCAATTAATGCAAAGCATGGGCTTTTTCTTCTCAGTGCAGTGACAGTTAACTAGGTTTTTGGACTAGGAAATCTTACAAAGCTTCCCAAATGCCCATTAGTATCATCATACTCATGATGTTGGGGAAACCTGAGGCCTGGGAAAGTGATGCCAGAAGAGGAGTATATTTTCATTTTGATTCTCTTATGTGGGTTGTATTTCCATCTACATTGACTCTTATTTCCCATCTGCATTGACATGACCAGAGGAGAGACAAGTGATTGCAATCTACACCCAGGGTGTAGATTCTTCTTGTGGCTCCTTGCCACAAGAAAAGAGAAGTGTACATGGAGGAAGTAGAAATAAGGTTTACCATTTACAACATTTCAAAGCTGTCATTAAAAATGCAAGCACTTGTGTTTTAACTACTTTTACAGAAGATTAGTTTGGCACAGTGCAAAAGAGAAAATATGGATTAGACATAAGGAAGAACTTCTTCACTATGACAGTGGTGTGGCATAGGCACAGGTTTCACAGGAAAGCTGTGGCTGCCTCATCCCTGGAGGTGTCTAAGGCCAGGTTGGCTGAGGCCTTGGGGAGCATGATCTAGTGGGGGGTGTCCCTGCCCATGGCAGGGGTTTGGAACTAGAAGATCTTTGAGGTCCTTCCAACCCAAACTATTCTATGATTCTATGCTTATAAACAATAACATCAGAAATCCCAGTTTGCCCTCAAAAAGAGATTAATAAGGTCTTTTAAATGAAAAACTCATGTTATGGCAGTTCTGGGAAAATAGAAGAGCAACTTCACAGAAATTATTGAGACAGTAGGTAAAGCAAGGTTAAAGACCTAAAAGATAGGTCTTTCCTGAATTAAACATGGACACATTTATCTACATACATCCCTACGTGTACCCTCAAAATGAATTTAACAGAATCACAGAATCACTAGGTTGGAAAAGACCCATAGGATCATCAAGTCCAACCATTCCTATCAATCACTAAACCATGCCCCTCAGCAACTCATCCATCCATCTTTTAAATACCTTCAGGGATGGGGACTCAACCACCTCCTGGGCAGCCTGTTCTAGTGCCCAATCACCCTTTCCATGAAAAATATTTTTCTGATGTCAAGCCTGAACCTCATCTGGTGCAGCTGGAAGCCATTCCCCCTTGTCTTGTCCCCTGTCACTTGGGAGAAGACGCCAGCTCCTTGTTCTCCACAACCTCCCCTCAGGTAGTTCTACAGGGTAATAAGGTCTCCCCTCAACCTTCTCTTCTCCAGGCTAAACAACCCCAGCTCCTTCAGACGCTCCTCATCAGACTTGTTCTCCAGCCCCCTCACCAGCTTCTTCGCTCTTCTCTGGACTTGCTCCAGAGCCTCAACATCCTTCTTGTGGTGAGGGGCCCAGAACTCAACACAGGATTGGAGAAGCTGTCTCACCAGTGCTGAGTACAGAGGGAGAATAACCTCCCTGGACCTACTGGTCATGCTGTTTCTGATACAAGCCAGGATGCTATTGGCCTTCTTGGCCACCTGGGCACACTGCTGGCTCATGATCAGTTGCTGTCAACCAGCACTCCCCAGTCCTTCTCCTTCCGGCAGCTTTTTAGCCAGACTTCTAGTCTGTAGCACTGCTACAGATTTAACTTATTTATTCACATCTTTGAAAGATTAAATTGTCAGAAAAGAATACATCATTGCAAAGTCTTATTTTATAACAAATCTTCCCTGGTGACCATAAAGCAACATGTTGGGAATAACAGAAAACATTTTAAGTGTCATTGGACTGTTGAGAGTTGGCACAGTTCATCAGGTTCCAGGTGTGATGAATATGAGTTAACGCTCTGGCATTTTGCAACTCGGAGTCAGTGTCAGAAACTTCCACAGAACATCTTCCATCAGCTTACTTCAAGGTCAATTTGTGATTTAAAAAGCACAGAAAGTTTGTTTTATTATTTTGCCTTCAGCAACTCTAAGAACCCTTTTGTCAGACTTCAGATGAATCTTCAGGTTACAGCAGCACTGCCTGCCAGCTTTCACAGCAGTTGGCAAAAGCCAGGATATTCATCTGCTGTAAAAGCAGTTTTACCGAAATCCTGCAAGTTGCTATGATCAAGTTTGATTACAATATGAAGTCACCATTAGGTCAGTCTTAATCTACAGCAAACCATGCCTGTTACTAAGTCAAGATAAATAGCAATAAACTGCATCTATATTAGGCTTAATTTGAGGTTTAGCTAGTTAATCTTTCTCTAACCTCACCCCACAGTCCTATAATAGACTAACATCAAAAGTCTTTTGAAAACTTTTGTAAGATTGTGACATACAAACCAGTAATTTCACCTTGCTAGTATTCACACACAAAACTAGTTCTTGGACTTTATTTCATGGAAAGTACTTATAAAAAAACAAAATTAAAAAATAATTTCTTTATGCTTTGCAGTTATTTTTAGTCAAATTTCACAGTTTATAAAAATTACTTCAAGTGAAATTTTCAAAATGATAGAATACAGCAAAAGAACGACATTGCATGTAATTCTTTGTTTCGCCTGGCTCCCTCAGTTTACAAAAGCTTTCCAAGGCCCATGCTTTCTAGACTTGACTTAATAACCTTAAATATTTCAAGGCTGTCAACACTTCGCTGATGACTTATCTTGTCCATCTTAAATATCATGAAATTCCTTAGGCACTGGGGTGCCACGCCAAGAGTCTTTCTTTTACTATCCTGTTCTGCCAGGACAGCCTTCACAGTCTGACAGTGAGGAGCTTTATCATTTTCAGAATACATAGCCAAAATTGAAGCCGTGCTAAAGGTAAATCAAACTGAAAGCCCAAAGAAGTCAAGTAATGATTAAAACCCAAAAGCTTCCATCAAAGTTTAAGATCTTTTGAAGAAATGGACATACATCAATATATTTAACTGAATACATATCTGTCTCAGCAGCAGCTTCTGATAGTCATTGCTGCTTTTGTTTTAAATTTAGAGCAATAAAATACCAATGAAAATGACAAGCAATAAAATATCATTGATATTACTATTAACAAAGTCCCATTTCTGTGTGTCTAAAAAGCTGAGTAATTTCTTCAAAGATAGAATTGAAAAATGCTATAGACATCTCCACATCAAGAAAGCCCTATAACTTTTCCAGGGCAATTTCTATCTCTCTAACACTGTTAGTAATATTTTATATTTTCAAAAAGTCTAAAGACATCAGATGAAATCCCTTGGTATTCGTTGGCAATTTGAGCATTGACAATTTCCATTTATATAATGAAAGCTCAGAGTGATAGTTTGTGTAGGTATCTTCCTGTTCTATTTCTATTTTATTGCTTTTCAGTAATTCCCTGAACTTATAAATGAGCCTGTGAAGGAAAGAAAGCTATCTGAACTGGTTTGTTTTGCAGTTATTTTTATCTCATAACACTAACTAAGGCTCCCTCACCTGCATAGAAGTATCTGCTGTAGCCTCAAGCAATGAAGCCTGCTACTCGAGGTTTCAAAGGTCAAACTGAATGATTCTGTGTATTTGGTTTAATATGGGCCTTTCAACTCAAGTATTTAGGGAATGATCTCAGAGGTCTTCCAGCAAACCTTCCACACCTTAGGAAAGGCTAGTGATGCGTGCTCCAGGCAAAAAAAATTCACAGGTCCTATAAGGGTCAAACTGTTAACAAGAGGTGGAATTTTGGTGCCTATGCCCTTTTGCAGGCCCAGTAAAATCCCTCTTCATCTGAAACAACAGCATAAATTGGTGCATGTCGTGTACACAGCAGTACACCACATTCCCTTGAGAATATCCCTGGTCTAAGTGTCCCACTCTAAACATGGTAGGTAAGGACTGCCCAGGCATGCAATGATCCTGCAGCCAGAGAGGCAGGGGCTAACAGTCTGGCAGTGTTGTTAGCAACATACAGGCCCTGAATTGTCTACAGTCTCCAGCTGTTCTTCTGCTAGGCTTTCCAGTCCAGCAATGAATGAGGAAGAATCACCAGTAGTTTGCTACCTTTCCTCACCTGTGCCTAAGGGACATGAAGTGCTTTCATTTGACCTCAGGGTTTTCCACTCAGACACAGAAACTGAAAGCCAGACCTTGTGGCTTCTGTATTCTGATCACTGTAATCTCATCTAGAATCAAGCCTTAGGCACTGAATGGGCAATATCAGACATACCTACAACTGCCCAAGTATTCCTTAAGGTAGCATTTGTACATGCACTT
Source organism: Piaya cayana (assembly GCA_013389865.1). Taxonomy (NCBI): domain Eukaryota; kingdom Metazoa; phylum Chordata; class Aves; order Cuculiformes; family Coccyzidae; genus Piaya; species Piaya cayana. Next base: position 8,031 of record WAAB01021023.1, on the reverse strand, counting down.
CCAAGAAAGCATCCAGGCATCTCGTTTCCCAGCACAGGCTGGAAGCACCATAGATCACTAGGCACTCCCTTTCTTGGGTCTGTGTGTCTAACACTCTCATAAATGATGTCATGAGCAATGGTTCAGACAGAGAAGTGTCAAAAGTTTTTTCTTAAAGAGCTTTGTGACTGGAGCAAAAGCCATATGTCATTAACCTTCAAAAAAAAAAAAAAAAACCACCCTCCATGCTCACATGGAGCAACCAATTATGGTTTCAACATCATAGTTCCAAAGAGAAGTGTAGAATTACTCCTGACCTTAGATTTTAATTGGTACTTGTCACTAGACTTTAATTGGTACTATGGATCACTCTTCTAAAGCATCAGAGGCAGGTGGCAGTCTGCATAACTTTTGTTATAAATGTTCTCTACATTTTCAGTCTTACCTTGTTTACCCAGAGAATAAGAAGGGAATGTTCTCCTAACAACCTCTCGTGTTTTCTACAGTCTTGATACCTTGTCATTTGTTGCCCTGATGTTTATGCAGCATTACAACGGACTCTGAAAATGGCTTGACTTGACATCCCCCAACCACACCTACTGCATGTAAACTCTGAAATGTGCTGTTCCCAGGAATCTCTAGGGGAACTCGTTGTTACTCTCACATAACAGGAATCTGCAGCGGTGGTAAGAGACTATAAACAGCGAGCATAGATTGACTGCAAAATGCCATTTAGCCTAAGGCCACTGCAGGAGGTCTGAAGCAATTAACATTGCAACAGCTTAGGCCTCCAAATTTAAGGAGCAATCAGAAAATATTTGCCACACTGAGAACATTAGAACACACAGAACTCAAGTGTATAGCAATGAAGCCTGCATTTCTGTTATTCCATGTAGAGAAGCTACCACAAACCATGAGAGCTATTTTACCATATTGCCAAATAGACCTTGTTCCAGAAAAGATACTTAGTTTGTACCCAGGATGATGCAGACTTGGCTGTACTTTCCATTTTTTCGACTGCTTCCTTTTCCTGCCATCTTATAAGTCTGTGCACTGAATTGTACTGTCAGCTTCACGTAGCCAAGGAATATTCTTTTCTTTCAGGAGACAGCAACATTGATGTCCTCAGAGAGGCTACCAAAAGACATGTACAGATGAAATCATTACATGATTCATGTGTAAACACTCCCACAATCACCTTATAAAGTGAGTGGATTAAGAACATTAGCCCTGTGATTCCACTAATCCAGTTCTGGTATGCATTCCCAAGATCCTTGTTTGCCATGCTGTTAGGTGATCTTCCTACCTGCTAAATCCAGCTCACATTGCTGTCATGAGATTAAAAAAAAATTTAGTAGCATTTAAATGTTAATAGTGGCCTGAACCAGGCACAGTGTTGGTACCTATCATGCCTGGTCGACATACTTCTGCTGGCATATGTACACATGCCTGCAAATGTACATGATGTTCAAGGTTGTGGGCCAATGCTGAAGATGGTGTCGCGCACACGAATTACTTACTATTTTTCATTTAACTGGAATTTCAACTGCAATTGCAAAGGATGGAAAATCAAGTTCTAATAAAAACACAACAAAACAAGACCAAAAAAACCCCCAGCCAACAAGTAATACTTAATTACCAGCTAACATCTTCACACAGTGTTTCCCCTCATGCTGAGACTCTCAAGAAAAAAAGGAGATATTTACCTAAAAGAATTCCTAGACTCAATTCAACACAATATTTTATTTGTCATTATTGCCCTACTATCAATGGAACTTTTATTTTAAATAAAAAATGGCCTCCAAGTAGTTACAGTTTATTTAAGCTCAGTTTGGTAGATGCATAATAAACAAGTCAAGCACAATGTAAAGCAAAAAAGTTCAATGGCAAAAGTAAAACCAGGGAACAATGGAAGCAGTAACTCCAGATTAAAATCCAATAACACTCCCACCCAGCCACACACACAGAGCATGCCCTCATGCTCAACACTTCTTTTGCTATCTCTCAGCAGCTTATGGGGCCCAGGGATACTATCGTCAGGCACCTGGCTGTTGCCACACACTGTGCAGGAAGCTTGAGTACATAAGTACATTTCCATTCAGAATATAACTGTGGGAGCCAGATGCTGAAGAACTTTGTTACTTTGGCACCAGACCTGTGTGTATGTCAATTTCATACTGAATCTAACACAAAATTCTCAGATGCAGTAAAAGAATTTAGTACAGTTAAAGCCAGAAGAGTTAAGCAGATTAAAATTGGCTATAGAACAGGTCCAAATAGTACAAAATATCATCTAGAGCTTTTCAACATCAAATGGAGTCTTTCTGTTGAATTCAGTAGACCTTAAACCCCAAATTCTGTTGAAAGAATGTTGCCAGCTCTGTTTATAGCAAGGCTTTTCCTCTCTATTATTTAACACCATCATCAAAATCTGCATTTTTTTTTCTTTTCAAATATTGATTTCTTCCCCTTCTCATTTCTCGGTTTTTAAATATAGGCTCTTTCATATCCTAAATTTTGTGGAACAATGACGGGTTTTATAATGAGTTTTGTGCAGTGAAAAGCAGAGTCTACACTTGCCAAATCAGTTATGGGACTACTAGAATATCTCTTAAGAGTCATGGCTGGCACAGAGACACAGCTAAGGACTAATTTTCACCTTCTCCACACTGCCAGAAACATGAAACAATCCAAATCTACCCACATATTCAAACTGGTGAAGTAAACAAGCAGCACAAAAAAGCCTTTGAGATGCAATAATGAGAGAAATAAAGCATTGTGTAGATTAATGTTTGGTTTAGTGAGAGGTCCAATGTTTCCTCTGTCAGTGTAAAATAATCATGCGACTTCTGGTAATGTGCTTGCCCCTGTGCGTGTGGTACTTTAAGAAGTGAAAGTCATTACTTCCTGTGCAACATTTGCCTTCTGGGTGGGGAAGTCCCAGATTTATGGTGTCTCTGCTGTCTGTTCCACTGGCTTTCTGGAACATTGTGCAGTCAGATGTCTCTGGAGCTAGCATTAAAAGTTTTAACTCCTCCTTTAGACTTACATCAGAGGAACAGGTCATAAATGACCTTTGGAGACATGTGGTATGCCTAGCAATATCTTTTACTACGTAAAAAGAATGACTGCCACCCACTTTATCACTTGTAATCAATATGCTCCAGAGTTTTGCCCTGGGGTCTGGTGTGCTAGGTTTAAAAACTTAACTATCATACCTGAAGAAAATTAGCAGAGCACAGCATAGATTTTACTGGCGAGGATCTAAGCTTGTGCTTAAATAAAATTAAACACATATACGTGTTTACATGAAGAATGTTCAAGTAAGCATCAATTCTAAACTATACCCCAGTCTACAACACAGGGGTCTCCAGAGCTGATTTAGCTGTGCAGTGAGTGGATGGTGGAGAATAAGGAAGGGAAAATCTAAAAAGGACCGCAAGATGAAGAGAATGAGGAGAAAACTGAACTACTTGGGTTAACAAAGTCAGTAAAACATATAGATTTAGATCACCAAGTCACACTAAGACAGCAGCAGTTCCCTGCAAATCAGGCATCATTCTGTTCTTCACTGCCATGGTTGTCCTAGCTACAGGTTAGGTTCTTCAGTTTGAAACTATTTTCCTTCCCTTGTACCACTGTACACCCTCCATGTAACACTGCAGTCTCTCCCTCCTCTCTCTCTTATTCCAGCTGATCTAGACAAGGAAAGAGACAGGACCATGATTGTCTGGCTTCATATATCAGAGTAGAGAGTAAATCACTCAGGCACATGAGTGTGCAGTCTGAAGGACCAAACTGATGCAGCCTGCGAATTCATCTCCACGACTATACCACCCAGCCTATCCCACCAGACTTGCTTCATTCTACCTAAATTAAGACAGGAGATGCCAGAGTTGAATGCTGAGAACCTTCAGCTCACAGGATTCAAGCTGTGGGAGCTGCTTCTTAAAACGGACTTTACCATCTTGCTTGCTTTCTGTTAATACAGGGGAAAATAACACTGGTTCTTTATCTAAAGACAACACTTTTCATATGAAACAGAAGCTCTTACTAAGGTGCTGTATTGTACCAAACAATCTGGGCAGACTGGCCAGGATAATTGGCAGTGCTCTAACAAGGTGATGTGTAATAACATGTAAATACTTCTGCGTGTAAGAAATTATGTCATAATACAATTGGTTTAGCTTTTGCTCAAAGTTCTGCACGTGAGATGAATCACTTTGGTGCATAATCTAGTAACATTATCTGTTTTTGCAGTTGTGTTATATAAATGCTTTTATGAAGAGCAGCTGTGCCAGGAGCACTGTTAGGGCTGAACGTCCTTCATAGTGCTGTGCTCCACTGAGAACATGTACAAGTGAAAACGAAATTTTGTATTCCAGTGAAGACTTATTTGCACTTAATCAAACAATGGGATAATTGGGAAAAGTTAATATCAGCTTAAGTTTAACAATAAAAGCTATGTAGAGCCAGGGATGGGAAGAACCAGAACAGAACAGAATCAGAAAGCGTGTTTGCATTGTGCAAGGTTGTAGAAAGCAGAGATCCTGAGCTAGCACATACCTGAACTTGTCTGTCTACATGGCATAGCAGAGTGCCAGGCCACCAGTTCATGTCTTGGAATCAGGATAGCAGCATCAGTGTGATACCGCTCCTGGGTAATGAGCTTGGCATCGCTTTGCTGACGTGATCATTCTCCTCCAGATTCCAGGGCTCTATTAACTCAGGCATACATGCAACATGCTGTGTTGCACAGTGGGCATAGGCTGCAAGTTACATGGAGCTTTGGACTAGGTACAAAATGAAACCTTTCAGAGAGTCAAGAAAAGCAACTCCACAAGTATTAGAAGAGCAAGATTAAGAGAATTAGAGATTAATTTGACCAAAGAAAGACAGTGATAAGAAGTTAAAAGTCTTAGGATAGGGAGCCAATAAGTCAGCATAAAAGGCATGCACATAAACAGCATCTAAGTAATATTTGGCCTTATGCTGGCCCAGTGCACCAAGGTGAGCTTCATCTCCAAAGAAAAATTAAGTGAAATTATTAATAACTCAGCATATGTTAAGATATCACATTTGAAATCAGCTAGTATGAGAAATCTGGGGTTTATTGCTCACTTTGAAATAAAGTACTTGCAATACTTCCTTTAGAAAAAAAAGAATAAAAGTTTCTTATGGAAGATCTAAATTTTCACATAACATTTCAGAAGTTTTCGGAACTTAAAACTCCTCATTTTTTCCCATATAATGCTGAGAATCTTGTTTCTATGAAACATAAGATCTCTTATATAAACCTACTGCAAAAGGCTGTAGTAGAAGATAATTTCACTGGTTGGTGTGATTTTACAATCTGACTAAGACCATATGCAGTTTATGGAGCAGCCGCTGCATAAATGAATGCCAGTGCATCCAATGAATGTTGGAATATCAAGAAAGTCTTGGCAGTCATTAGTAAAATGCAAGCACCTATGAGATGAAATTATCAGGACTGAAATTTGATAGCTCCATATGAAGGAGAAGTAGAAATCCCCTCACCATTGGGGCTGGAAATCAAATAAAAGTTTGTCGGAAGTAAAGGACATCACTTCATTAGTTAAGGAAGAAGTATGAAGACTTAGTAGGTAGACTTTTGTGTATTTATGCTATTTTAAAATCAGACCCTTCCATAGCATCACAAACCATGAGAATATACCTCAGAGGCCCTTATCTATGTAGAAATAAACATCCTTATGGACATAACCATGCCTGAAGATTAGATAAGGTTCAGAGTCATACCCTCAATTCTCTTCTTTGCCAGACACCTAGAGGAATCAGGAATATACAGGATCTTAGCAGTTCTCACATTGTCTGCCTCCAGCCAGAAAATGTAGTACCAGCACTAAACTGATGCACCTACATGCCAAAAGTTGCATTATTAACAAACAGGGAAGGGCTGCCTCATTAAATACTCTACCTACCAACACTCCAGAATCTCTGTATCTCTGCTAAGCTCCATATGGCTGAACTGCATCTGGTATAAGCAGAAATGTTATCATCACAAGGTCACAGCATTCTCTCCATTAACGAAATTGAGGTCTGGGACTCGGTACAAAATGTTAAAAAAGGGGAAGAATAGAATCAAAAGGTCACCTTTCTGTCTTCATTGCCCCCTATTTGTCACTCCTTATGTTACTTCCTCCTGCCATCTATTTATAACTTCCTGGTATGAGCTGTCATACCACAAATATATATGACCCATTTAACATGTTAACAATTGTCTCAAACATTGCGTTATTAACCATCTTGGTTTTCTAGGTCATGAATTCAGATCCTATTTTTACATTTGCCTTTGTCCTACTTAGGAAAATGACAATCTCACTTGAAACAAACTGCGTAAAACACACAGATGTTGGCAATCCAGCTTCTGCATAACCTGCAGAAGTCTTTAAAGGGAGTTTCTAAGTTCAGTGTTGCTTCCCTAAACAGAGTTTCTTTGTCTTTTCCCTTAAAATGTATAACATAAGGAACATGTTGAGGGCTAGACAGAAGAGACCAAAGGTAGCTGGAACCAAACCAGAGGATCATAGTCTTGTTATTTGCTCAAAACAACATAAATGGCTGATAGGTCTGGCAAATTCACACCTCTGCATTCAGGGGGAAACATTAGCAGAGTAACTTCTTCTGTTGACTGATTCTAGAGGTTCCTACAAGGTCTCAGTGCAGCCTTCTCAAGCTCCCTTTCAGAGACCCTGTGGAAAACCTGGGTTGATGTACAAACACATTATTGCAATGTGTTTCAAAAATTCTGTTCAAAAGAGTATGTCATGGTGCTGTGTCTAGCAAAGCAAAAGAAGTCACCATGTCCAAACTACCCCTAGAATACAGAAAGGATAAAAAGGGCAATTGTGTTTAGGCAATAGGACTTATCTCATGATGCCATTATATGTATCACTCATTTAAAGCTAACTTCACTGCATCTCCCAGAGTGCAGTAGGAACTTCAGTCAGTTGAATGGCTTTTAGAGAACTTGTAACACTGTTGTCCTCATAAGCTTCCAACACATCCTTCCATTGCAGAAGAGATTTTAGACTTCAGGAAAGATTTTCTACTAATTCATTTTTTAATGAGCATGGTAGGATTGAGCACAGCTTGAAATAGATGTTGGTCAGCACTGTTTAGGTGAGTTTACCCCAAGATAAACAGAAACTAAGCACAGCTCATTGCAAACACTCCAGGAAACAGGGTGTGACCAGTGTCTGCTTTCTATTTTGGTGGTTCTCTCTGTGTCACCAGTTGACATATGGTGCTATGATTCAGTTTATATAGCAGCCCCTGTGTGTCCCCAGCAGATCAGGTAACTTAGAAGGCAAACTGGACACCATTAACACTGTCGTTTAGATAATCATGGAATATCTTCTATTGTACTGAGCTGAACTGGATATACTGAGCTGCATAGATACATTGCCTTTTGCCCAGAAACACCTTCTCTTTGTCACTAGCAGAGATCATGAGCTTCAGTTTGCATTGATGAGACTAACTGCAAATTACCAAGAGGTATTTATTAAAGTCATCTGAAGTAGCTGTCATTAGTCCTACTGAGGCACCTTCTAATGGTAAACTTAGCTTAGGGAAAACAAAAAGATCTTGGAAAGTGTCATTTTATGAATAACTACTTCAAAAATGATCAGTCTCAAGCTTTGTGAAACAGAATGAAATTCTAACTATATTAATTTAATTATAACAACTTTTCGTATTTGACAGCTTGACTGAAGACTGACTTGCTTCTATATGACTACAAAGAACACCTTTCATTTGTGGAAGCAAATACCACCGTTTCACCTGAAGCAGTCTGGAGTCTGATTTTTAAAGTTCTTTCCCACAGAAATACATGTCACAAACTCACTACAGTTGTGTTCCAATACAAACTGAAGCACAAGCACAACCACACTCTCATCCAAGCACACAGGAAGAGCCACGGCAACTCTTCGTCTGGATTGGGGAGGTACCACTGGACTGGAGGTTGGCTGATGTCGTGCCCAATCATAACAAGGGGCACAAGGCAGATCCAGG
>WAAB01021022.1:252434-305155 GCA_013389865.1 Piaya cayana | reverse complement strand
TCTGCTGGGTAGCCTTGGTCGGCTTAATAGTTGTGGGTATTACAGAATTTTTCTAGCCTTTTTGTAATTCTTGCTCCAAATGTTCTGGGGACTAGTATTTTAGAGAATGGAGGGCATGTGCTTACCTACTTGGGTCTGAAGTTACAGGGTTTTGAGTCAATATATCCTTTTAATTCTTACCTTCCTAAAGAAAAGGCTTTACAATCATCCTGCATCTTACAACCCTTCTTTCCATAGTTTACAGGGTAGATGAGCTAGCAGAATTACTCTCCCCTTTGAAGTCAAGGTCTCCCTTTAGGAAGAGTGCAAGAGCTTTATCTGTCATAACCACAGCACAGAGAAATTACCTTTTTTGTGACGTGGGCATGACTCCAGATAAATATAGAGAAAGAGAAATAGAGCTGGGGCCATTTCAGTTCTCCACTATCTATTTTAAATTGATAAATGATATCTCTTCTTCTCTCTACAGAATTATTAAAAGATCACTGGAACCTCAGTCTGCAGGAGGATGAATTTGACAAAGTACTATCAACCTTTGGATAGAAAGCAGTGTCATTATTCTGCTTGAAGAGAAATTACAGAAATTATCACAAGTGGACTTTGGATATCTCTTTTTGACTGTCCAACTATACCCGATCCCTTGGATGTGGTCTTGCAGGCCTTGCCAGTGCTAAAATTGCTTTGGAGGTGAAGTTGACTAGTCACAGAAGAGACCATGCAATGTAGTACAATAGTTCAAATGGTTTGCTATAATTTCAGTAGCAAGTCACGTTTATTTACTTGAGTGTTAATACTTGGCTACTTCAGATACCGAAGCGTTGTTTTCTAAATCAGTAAAGCTAGCCCTATACAGGCAAATACCCACCTTTCACTCCCATCTTTGTTTAAAAGAATTGCTTTAAGGAATACAGTACTTTTAGCTATTTTATGCCAACAATATTATCCTATGCACTATTGTCAACATCTCCTCAGTATGGATTAATGAAGGCCGGGGTTATATGCTTCATCATCACTCTCAAATTCCATCACTATAAATCATTGTTCTCCTTTCTTCAATAGAATTTTTAACATTTTTTATATGCGGAGAAAAATTTAGAAACATAGCCTTTGTCTTTGGAGGTTAATTCCAGAGAAAAAATAATTTGGACTGAACTTTTTTTTTTTAAATATAGGGAATTCATTTTCTTTTTTCTGTATCTTACCACACCTAAGAAAATGTGTTTAAGTGAGAAGAGATAATATTGCTTGAATCAAATGTCTCTGCATTATGGATTGGAATGAACATGAATGCTCCAGATTGAGCCAGTGTTACTCTGGGAGTCAGATAGCTATGCTGTGCTGACACAGGGTGTGCAATATTCAGCACTGTGAATAAACAAATTCCAGAATGAAACTATCTCAGTAAGAGGATGTTGAGGCTGACTGAGCTGGAAAGTGCTGTGTAGGTACTGCTGCCTACGACATGCACCAGAAAACCCAGCTGCAGAGCTGCTAGTTGCTGCTTTAATTATCATAGAGGGAGATGATGTCACTGCTAGGGGGCAAACTGAAGGACTTGATGTGATCAACACCAGTGTTATTAATGTCAAAGCATCACTGCTTTAGGAATCCGTTCTTATGGAAGGAGCAAGCCTGGACACTCATGTTTTGGGGGGAAATTTAGGCATATTGAAAGCTCCATTATTTTTCATTCAAATACAATGACAAACTTTGAATTGTTTCTTTAATAAACTTTATTGCAAGTGGTACAAGTTGCTAGGAGAAAAGACATTTTCTAATCATAACTAGTCTGCAGATTATACTAAACAAATAGTAAATCTGGCTGAAAAAAAAAAAACAAACCACAAGCTTGTCTGACACTTTCAACCTTTTACTCCACTGGAGAAATTGCACTTGATTTAATCACAGCAAGACAAAACATTTTTACTGTAAGTGAGATTCTGCATCTACATTAATAATGTATTACTTCTTTATTGTACCTTTATTAATTCTTAAGTTACATCATCTGAACCTATTCATTACATTCTGTGTAACTTATGTTCACTGGATCCCTTCTAAAAATGCATGGACATTTTCAAATATGTCTATGTTAACAAAAAGGTATCCCTACAATAAATTTAATTCATAATAGATCCTGCTGCAGCTTGAATTGCCTCATCTCCTGAAATTCTTTGTAACAGCTTCAGTTTCAGTAACATAAACCACCAAAGATGTCTCAAACACTTCACATTTTACTTTCTGCATGGATGTACTTTGTGTAGGAAGCAATCTTAGAAAACACATCCCCCATTCTACTTCCTGTGGAGTGCAAGCAACTGACTTTCTAATATCTCCAGAACTGTTCTTACTGCACGTTATCAATCAACAATACATTTTCACTTGTCAAGCATCTGATTGCCTGTGACAAAAGACATAGTCTATCCTTAACTGTGTACCAGCAGCACTGTGGCAGTGGTAATACAGACCTCAGCATCAGGTAATCACTGAGTGTATCTGTGTGTGTGTGTATATATATATATTTAGAGAGAGAGAGAGATACACATTCAGGAGCCAGGATCAGTTTTGCAGTTTGTCCTGAGCTTTGCCTCCCTCTGAGTATGCTGCCGATACTAACACAACCAGCTCAAGCATGTTCCCTAGGGCTGCTGTAACACTTTTGACTGCAATACAGACATTCCTTAAAGTTGTTGAACCAAGTATCAGAACTGCAAGTTACAATCTGAGGCTTGTATGTCCAAAACATCTGATTTAACAACAACCTTCCATATTTTCAACAGCTTTGCCCCAAATTGTTATATAATGAAACATCATTACCATGCAAGAATTAAATCCATCCCTTGATTATATTTCCTAGAATAGATACAATGGAAATGTCTACTAGTAAAGGCTTTTTACTGAGTGGAAAATACTCCTTCAAAAGGTGGACACCTCAGTAGCTGAAATTACTACGAGTAAATGCAATGATGTTTGGAAATGGCTGTATTCCTACATGCCATTGCTATTTTGTTTGATTTATGCTACTTAATACATCTAATTACATCACATTTTAAATGTGTCTGTAGCTGTAATATTGAGGGCTGGTCTCTGGATCAGTGGTAGCTGACCCAAGCTCCTGGGCTCCAAGTTGCAAGCCACCGGAGTGAGCCAAAGTCAGAGAGAAGCAGCACATTCACATTGATGCAATACTATGCCTGAGCTAAGGAGCAACACTTTGCAGCATTCTCTAGACTTCTGCACCTCAACAGGACTCATTAAGTTGAGCAAGTGAATGGTCATTGTATCTTTTGGGCTGAATCTGCTGTTGGCACCGATCTCTATCATTTTAAAAAAGACTTCTCCATAGTAATGTAATTCACAGTATCCTCTGTAGGACTACAAGATAAAAAAAATATTAATTCAGCCCTTGAGATGTATGAAAATAAAAAGTATTTTAAACAATAATATTAGTGTTGAGAGTAATTATGGAAATGCATTCCCTTCCCTGAGGAGCTTACAAATGAAACAACATATATTGCACAGAAGAGACCAACTTAAAAAAAGCAGAATCATTGTTTTTATACTTTCAGTGCATGTCTTGCTAACGTAAGAGATTTTGAACAGAACAAGAAGTTATTGTAAATTAAAATGAAAGGTGATAAACAGAGTGATAGCTTGAGGAATTATTGTAAAAGCAGCTCAAATAAAATTACAGAAGAGACTTGAAGTGGGACACAGAACAGATGCATCATAGAAAATATACAGGGTAAAGGAATATGCATGACTAGGAGCTCAGAAAAACAGGAAAGCAATGTAGTGACACTTTGTATGTATTTACTTATCTATATTACTAAGGTGATGGACACTGACCAAGATCTTGTTGCACTAAGCTTCTTGCTTGATGCCTGGATATGTGACAGAGCTCCCCTCAGATTCTGCTGATTTCAGTGAGAGCTATAGTAGTGTAATTCCTTTGAAAAGCAGGCTGCAGACTTTTATTAGCTGAAGACCAAGGTCAAAACTCATGCATAGACTTGCATGAATAAATGCTGAAACAGTATTCCCAAGTGCTGGTATGAATATGTTTTCACACAGTAATTCTAGCTTCTGCTCACTGGAAAAATGTTCCTGTGCATCAACAAATTAGCCATTTGTAAGAAGTAAGGAAAATATTACAGACTGTGATTTTCAAAAAACATTAATTGAATAGAGTAAGAGAGAAACAGAGGGTTAAATGATAAGAGGAAATACTAAAAAAAAAAAAGCACAGATGACAGCATCCCTTCACCCCACAGGTTGATTTGAGTAGTAAATAGCAGTGGAAAACCTACGGACAGAAGCTGAAGTACTTCTGTCTTTCTACAAAAGTAAATTCTTAACAATAATTATTTCTACAGCATTTCTCACTGCAGACATTTAATCTTTTAGGACCTAGACCAGATTAATTTGGCCAGAGCAAATGGATGGCTATAAGCAACTTCAAAGATTGCTTGATGTCTACCTGCTCTCTTTCATTTCCTTTCCACCACTTTAAATGTCTTGGTAGTTGTTTCTGCGCCTGCAGTGTCCATAGTGATAAAGGAGGTAGAGCAGTACAAGGTCAAAAATGAACAACAAGCCAACAGCAACATCAAATCCAATGAAAATATCTGTGAAGGAAAAAAAAAGAAAAGGCAGTTAATGAAAGAAAAAATAAATTTATATCAATTTAAATACAGAGATAACAGTATTCTTGTGTGTACAATGGAAATATATTTTTTCATATTTCTGGCAAGATCACATGGTAAGCAACATGAGTATAAAAACATATCCTTCAATCCTGGAAGTACATAGATAGCTTCCTGTGCATGGGTAAATCTTACACATTGGTTTCAAAGGGCAAGAGGGACCATATGTAGTTAATGCAAACTAATGGTTTCATCAGGGATCAGCAAAACACTGAATGTATTCAGGAAGGGGGAGATACCTGTACTGTTGGAAAGCAGCATGTGTTATTTTGCCCTACACTTCCCTCCTCAAACTAATGTTCAGGCAGGGAGAGGCTGTCAGCTGTTGTTAGCCCATGCAAAGAGTGGCTATATCTGCATGGATCAGCTGCACTCTGTGTGTATACTGGAGGTTAAGGTATCCTCAATATATAGTATACTTGCTGGAAGTACGAATGCATCAATCTTCTTGTACACATGCATCAATATTACTGTCCATGTGCAAGCCACTTTTGCTTTCTACAGAAGGTCTGATGCATCCAACATACACAGGACTGCTTGCATAGCACCCACGCCCGTATTTCTGTCAGATGTTTTAAGCAAGTGTAGTTTTAGTTCTGGCCATGGCCTTTATGAAGCTCCTTATATGAGTATTCTAATAATAGCACTGCCTTCGTGCTGGTAAGCAAGTCTACTCTTCATGTTTCCAGAAGAATTTAATTTGTTGGCTTTCCCTGTCCATAGTAAAGCTGGTCCACACTTGTTAAAAGGAGATATAAAGGTACAAAATTTGCAGCCTTGATATAATTTCTGCCTCTGTCTTATGTAGAAAATACAGAGCTGTTACTCTACCTTTCGTTTTGTCTTTCTGCCCACATTCTTTTGCCCAATTTTTTGTAATCAGTGGAGAAACTAGTTCAGCAAACTTTTCAAGTGGACAAGCAGCAGTGCATCCTGGCAGAGTGAGTAGAAAAGGATCCTTTGAAGAGTCATTCCGATAGTGCATTTCAATGCTATATCGCCTGAGTAATGACATTGAAAAGATTGTTTAAAGAAAGGCTCTTAGACAACAAGTTTCCTGTTTAGAGACAGAATGTTGGAAATAGACTTTAACATCCTACTCTGGAACCTACTCTTCAAGAATGGAGGCTTTGTAGAAACATCTTCAGAGCTCAATTTGCCAAAGCTGATTGCATTACTTCACAGATCATCAGTCATCTCCAAAGTCCCTTCTGAAGGCTTCTTGAATGGCAAGACCACCAGGCTCTTCTAAGCCAACTGGTCTGCCTTGGGATTTATGAGATGACTTGGAAATGTTCCTGCTATCTTTTGAAGAAACAGGAAAATTCATTTTACTATTTACTTCCAGCTGGTAAGGTCTGTTTTTCTCTTCTTCCTGACTTTCAAAAACATAGTTACATGAACATCCAGCAAACGTACCTTCATGGTTTTAATATAAATTTGTGCCTTTGGACTGCTCGGGGAAGTATCAGTTTAAAATGAATTTGTATTGCTTCACAATATCTGAGTGGAAAATTATTTGGGGGAAAGGGAAACCAAATTTCAAACACTCCTAATTCTTACATAAATAAGATCCTTACCCACTGCTTTCTTGATAGAGTTCAAAAAACTGGCAAGCAGCATATGGTGGCAGTTTTCCATTGAAAATATTGAGAGCAATCTGGATGGCCCCAATCGTGGTGTCATGCTGTTGGAAAAAAAAAAAATCCATCTTTGAAAGTCAGTTAAGTCAACTAACATTTCTTCAGAGTAATGAGACAAGAGTGGAGAGGGAGTGGAAATCAAGATAAAGTAAAACCTGTTTAAATTTGACCACAAAAATGTGTTCAGTATATTCACCTCTGGGAAAACTGCTAACAGATCACTATAGACAGCAGGAGACATTTCCAAAGAGTTACTGCAGTATGTGTCTTGCATGATCTGGAATATTTTGCAGATGGAGATACTACAGGAAAGCAAGATGCGATCTGAGAAATGAATGTGTTTTTTTCAGTGTATTTTTGCTACTCCTTCCTTCAGGAGTGTTTTCAGTTCCAAAGTCAGGCAGTATAAGGTAGTATATCCTATGTCATTTCAAGTCAAGTTACAAGTACTTTATTTAGATAGAATGTCAGGCAAATAGCTGCACACACAGACTGTCATCTATGCCTCCACACACACTCCAGAACATTTAAAATTGTTGTTCCTTCTGTTTGAACTTACGCAATAAAATTGCAATTTGGCTCGTATTGTGATGGAATCAGTTACCCACCCACCTGCATCCCTTCCTCTCCCAATTTCCCTCCTCTTGCAGGAGACCTCAGGAAGAGGAGCTGAAGGAGGGAAATCCAAACAACTTGATGACTAAGTTTTGCAAGAATCTTTATATGCATATTTTCTAAGCTTATTTATCTACTGGTCTAACTGCTATGTTTTAATTTTTATTCAAGATCTGGAAATTTTCAGACTGATCAGTTTCAAAATTAAGAGAATACTTGGCCTCAAGACATTAAAGGAGCAATGAAAATTCTGATTGCACTTCTTTATAAAAAAGAATATGGTAGGACTAGAGAACATGTAGAAAAGGCAGCAAGAATGATTTAGGGTATTGAGCAGTTTCTATATGATGAAAGCTTAAATAAGGTAGAATTCTGTCTTGGAAAAGGAAAGATGGAAGAAATGTGACAGAGAAGAGTAAATTTATGAGTGACCCAGGAAAAGTGAATAATGAATTTTTGCTGTTTCTCGCAGTAGAAATGCTAGGAAGGAACTAACCCAGTATTAAGTTTAAAAGCAAAATTAAGGAAGTACTTTTTTCTTCTAACACACAAGTCATTGCCACAAGATGTTGCAGAGGCCAGAAGTATAAATGCATTTTAAAAAGTGATTAGACAAATTGATGGAAGAAATTCTGTCAAGAACTATTAAACACACAGATGCACATTCTGTCTCAGGAAGACCTTAAGCCACAGATTGCTGGAAGGTTGCATCAGGGAAAGCATCACTCTGTGCTGGCATTATTCTTACATTCTTCCCTGCTGTTGGCCGTTGTTAGAGAGAGGATAATGAATGAGCTAAGTGGATCTTGGTCTGATCCAAATAGCCCTCTTCATCCTCTAAAATAATAATAAAACAGAAACCACAGCTGTATCATCTCTTTCTAGGCAGAGGAAAGGTTTGGAGATATAGCTGAAGTTCTGTTATGTGACAGCATCTCTGGGGTAGGAACACTTAAGGAAAGACGCAGTTTCTAGAAACTGCACCATTAAGTTGCAGAAAAAAATGGATAATGAAATATGTAGTTTTCTTTAGCAAGTACAATTTGTCTGAAACTGAGGTCAGAACCATGCTCCTGCTGTGTTCTTGTACTGACTGATGTTCAGCTTGTTAGATGAATGGAACTGTATTATATTATTCTTTTGTTTAACTTTCAGGGAGACTCTGATTACTCTCCTTAAGGGTCTTTTACTGGTAAAATCATAGCAAGTTTTATGAAAGACGAAAATACTCACTGCAGAGTAGACTTCCATTTTTCTTTGTCTTGAAGAATTGGCAGCCTGTTTAATACTATTTAAAATAATATTCACAAGGACACCTTAAAAAGATGGGAACAAGGAAGAGGAAAATAAAGATATAAAATTTCCATAGAAACCAAAACAGCAAAAGATTTTGAGTATCAAATAGAAGATCTACTCGGGTCTCTTAATCATTTTTTAGCTTACTACAAGTTCATAATTAGAAAGAAAATATTACAGAGGTGAAATACATGATTCATCATCAAAGTAAAGTGAAGTGGCAGGATTTACAGGAAATTATCTAGAAGTATCCTGAGAACTGGGCTAATGACACTTTGAGTTTTCTTACACCAAGACATCCTCACCATTATTTTTGGTCTGTTTGGAGTGTTGCAATAATGACAGCTGTACTAGCCTCTTCCTCTCTAGTTGATGAAGAAATAGTTTTAACTATTTACTTCCAAAAAGTCAAACAGTATCAATTCTTCATTTTTCCAAACTATTTTTTTAATCCTTCTCCAGAACAGAGATACTCTAAAGTCAATGAGATAAGGGAAGTAGAAAATCCATGCAGCATGATTTATACCACTGTAAGGAATGAGGGTATAACTGGTAAGCCCACGAATACTAGTACAAAAGTCCTCACCATATGATACAGCCACCTACTAGCTAGTGTGTGTTAAAGCAGGTCTGAGCCTGTAATTGCTATATGGCTTGATCAAGTGATATATGTTCCTAGACGATGACTCTGATAATAATTCTTTATCTAGATCTAGACTGGAGGGTAGGTGCATTACAAAGCTTAGACACAAACAGTCCAGCCTGCAGATATTCAAACTCACTCATTTGGGTTTCCTGCTTATGGACACCTGGGGATTGTGCGACAAATGCCTAGGCTGTGTCCTTAAGTCATGTCAGAATACTTATAGCCTGTATGCCCCAGCTTTGGAGATACACAGGGGTCCCAGTTCTTGCAGTATAGATCTCTCATCTTCTGTTCCCATCTGACTGGTTTGGAGCAGCTTTATATCAGACTGTCAGAGAGCTACCAAGGTGTTGCCAAGATTTTGGCATAATTAATGTGGCATCCAATGGCAATAGTTACAAATCATGTCTCTGTATCAATGATGTTGCTTGAGTAAGGTGCCAGAAAGTTGCATGCTATCATAAACACTGTCTCCTTCCTGAAAGCTTATACCTTTTTTTAAATTTACCTCCTTGCAGTCGTGATTTCTCTTCTGTTTTATAAAGTCCAAATAGTGATAATAAGGACAATTCTGCCAGTTTTTTCATCTTGCCAATTACATCTTTGGTAGCCCATCCAGGGAGAGTATAATTGTGAATACTCTGGTGATAAAGGAAAACAAAATTATGTTTCTTTTCTTCTGCTGGTTTCCATCATCCTATTGCCTAGACTAAGTCTCATTTAGACTCTCTAAGACTGTCCTACAATTCTTTGCCCAGTGTTGTTTCACTCACCAGCATGTCCTGGAATATGTTTTGTGGGGATGGGGATCAACCTGAAGTGGGTGAATGGGAAGAGAGGAAACACCAATGTGAAGAGGGTCCCTTGCAGGTATAATATGTTTTTTCTATAGAGATATGTCATTTGAGTTTTTCTAGTGTGAAAGTTTGCAGACATATGTCTTATCTTCTTCCCTTCCCCTGGATCTTCAGGCTATAACTTAGCTCCAACGTTTCCTGCCTTTTCCAGAATCATCCTATGCTTGAGGCCAGTCCGATTTGATTCACTGGTAGCAACATACAATTGTCATCTCCTGATTTTCTGACTGATAGATCATAATCTTATCTCTCATTTTCAATATCTAAATATTTTCATGTTTAACTGTTGACAAGTTAAAGCAAATAATTTTATTTTCCTGTTAAAAATCATAAATATATCCTAGGCAGTGTGCTCAAATAATTCCATAACAGCATATTGGGAAAGCAAATAAAGGGACTAAATATCAGTGCTAGTGTTCCAGGACAAAACATCAAATAGAAACAACAGTTTCTCAAGCTATAAACCATGTTTTTGTATTTTCTTTTACCAATGCACTAAATTAGAAACTAGATTCAAAATAAAAAAAAAATATCACTATTAAAAAAAAAAAGTGCTAGCAATTCCAGGAGAGAAGGCAACTCATTCCTATGAAATGACACTGCTATGGTTCAACAGAAACCCAGCTTAGGAATCCTCTATTGCTTTATTATTACCTCACAGAGGAGAGTATCATATGTATTCCACATCTGGAAACTGTCCAGTATTTTAAGATTATTTAGTTCAAGTCCTGTGTCTACTGCCATTGTTTGTATAAAGTCCTGGTGAGAAAAGGGGAAAAAAATGAAGAGAGCACCATAAATACTCAATACGTATGGAACATACAAGCATACAGATTCGTTAGCATCCAACCTGGTGACAGAGGTTTGTTTAATTTTACACAGGTGACAGCATTGTAGCAGGATGTATTGGTTGCAGATTTCATTTTGTAACCATTTCAAGGTGCTGATCTCTTTTTCAGACACTTTTTCTCAGCCCTGCTATGGGTAATTCTGGTCAGCTCTCTGCTGCACTCTTCTCTCATTCTTCTGACTGCTACCCTAGTCACCTCAAGCCTGCCAGTATAAGGAAGAGGAAGACACTAATGGAAAAAGAGGATGAGGAAATAGAAAAGTAAAGAGAGCTGAGGTAAATATTCAGGATGAGCCAAAAAGAAACTGAAAAGAAAACTAGATTTTCCTTCTGCCATGTAAGGGGAGCTGAATATCTAAGTAATAGTTCCACAACAGCTCCCGCAGGGGTTCTTGCTACATGCTACCACAGAAGAATAAAGGGACTACTTAGTATCCTTTATTCCCACATTGGCTCTTTCATAATAGTAGCTAAGAGAGAGAGGATAGCTCTGAATTCATATTTCTACACCTGTTGCAGATGAGTGAGGCTGACCAGGATAGCTGAGCTAGCAGAAAGTTAGAAATAAACCAAAGATAGGAAAACGTAGGGTTGGGTTCAGCCCAAACAGTGAAACCGCAGTGACTTTGAAAGAATGTGTACAGGTGCAGTCAGAGTATGAGGAACATGAGACCCCTGCTTTATTTGTGCAGTAGTGCTATTACGAAGTGCATGACCATCTAGAAAACACAGCAGCAGTAACCACTTTCTAGAGCAATTATTATCCACAAGAATATGGTTGCTTGAGGCAGGTGTATCATCCACGTGCATACATCCTGCTGCAGCACTGGAATGGGAAATTTTGTATCTCTGACTGTGAAGATTTGTCAGGGCCAGAACAGAAGCACGTCTTGTGATGGGTCCAGAATGTATGTCAAAGAAATTTACATCAGTCAGTGCATTTGCCTGCTTGTTCTTGCTTTAGTTCTGTGCTGTAGTGTCAGCTTCAGAAAGTCAGAGCAGGAAGGCATAAACCTTCCCAAGTTTCAGGTTTATCAGATTTTAAGGATTGGTTTGTTCTACCTTGTAAAACTGAAAATTGCTGCATCCATAACTTTCTTCCCCCCTCAGGTCATAGAACTGTATTAATATGCAGCTCTAAATACACTCAGAAAATTAATATTAACTTGACATTTAAAAATATTAATATAAAAATTATGAGAAATGCATAAGCATATCAAATATACTTTTTTTATTGTATTGGCCTAAATTTCTGATTTTAAGGAAGTTCTCAGGTTTGGGGTGTTTTTTACTTTTATTTATTTTTGCATTTTAGGTAAAGGAAACAGCACAATTCCATCACTTCTACATCTTAGTTACTTTCCTTCTTCTTAGACTTTGCTTTTTATTTTGTCTTACCATGTATGGTTGTATTCTGCTTTGAAATTCACTAGATGTTTGTGTTTCATTCTGAAGTTCATCAAAACGGGGACAGTCAGCAAGAGGAAAATGCAGACTCTGAAACAACAGAAGAAAAACTTAGAAAAGTTCTAGAACTAATCAACACACTTCTAGTTTTTCTACTGCTGAGAATGATGAAATAATATTTGTTAGACAGATTTGCTCATGCTACAGCTACTCCATAATGGTTTGTTTGAGTACCTTGTTGATGTGTTCAGTTAACATGAGCAATGGACTGTGGTAACTTGACTTTTCAGTGGCTGCTTGTGGCTAGGATAGCTTCATTTCCCTCCCTATAACTCATTTTGACAAAAAGCAATTATACATGCCTGTCAGGGGATCACTTTGGGAAATGGATCAAGGTCTGTAAGCATGAAGTTTAAAAAGCTACCATTTCCCTCTTAATTTCTGAATCCCTCCAGATGCAGCTTGACTCCACCTGGTACTGGAAACTGAATTGCTTCTCCAGCTACACATCCTGCTCTCAGTCTCTTTGGAGGTAAGCAGCATATTATGGCAAACATTTGAAGTACCTCTTAATGTACAGAACTTGAAGCGAGAATGACAAATAAACTGTGCTCAAAAATTATCAAAAAAACTGTGTGACTAATGGCTCTGTTCTTATTTAGGAGTGTGATTCACTTTTAATAACCCTGTGTATTACAATGTTACAATGTTACCTGGAAGTATATTTTTTACCTGAACCATGTGTAAATACATGTGTCCATCAGACTATGTGCTCTGGATAATATGCTTTTATGCCAATTGCAGAAAGACAGATGATACCTGATCTAGCATGAAGTGTTAGTACAAAGTTATGATTAGGAAAACAGACTTGTGCCACTTCAGCACTTTATGTCACATCACTAGAGCGTTTTGTCCCGATATATTTTTTATTAATGTTATCCTATAACCATACAAATCACAGCAAGGAAGTGACTTAATATACAGTGTGAGAGGAGGTCTAGTCTCTCTTGGGGTGAACATTAGCAGATTGCACTTCCATATCCTCTTTTTTTCTTTGATTTCTACTGACACCAGCACACTTTCATCTGG
Source organism: Piaya cayana (assembly GCA_013389865.1). NCBI lineage: Eukaryota > Metazoa > Chordata > Aves > Cuculiformes > Coccyzidae > Piaya > Piaya cayana. The sequence continues at coordinate 292,049 of WAAB01021022.1, read as the reverse complement.
ACAAATTTCCAAACGTGCATTTTTCCTGTAACAGCAGCTCATCAGAGAGTGAAGGCTCAAAGCTATAATATGAAGTTGGGGAATGTTGTTAAATTACACAATAACAAATGTTTCTCTTGCTACATGGCTTAATTATCTCCCTCTAGGTGTTATTAATTAAGCCACTCCCTTTGGCCTCGTTAAGCAGTATTCAGTACAGTTGCCTGTCAGGTCTTGATAGATTTCAGTGGCTGAAAAATAAACTGTGATTAGGTTTTTTTACAGGACTGTGCTTGGCCTCAGTTTCCCATTTGGTGTTGCTTAGGGCTTGAAAATAGCCTCAAACATCTGCTTGGTTTAACAAGGGAACATTTTTTTTTCCAGATGGTTTGCATATTTATCAGGAATTTTGAGTTCCCATGGAAGTGTGCTTCACTGAAACTTCAGTACCCTTTCCTGAAGCAGCTGCAGAAGTGGTGGGGTACTAGAGATTCTTATAACCAAGCTTGCCTTCTCCAAACAGGTCATTGCTCTGATCTGTGATTGTCTTAAGGGCTTCAAGTTTTTATTTGGCCAAAGCTCTGACCACTTTGATGCTTTTTTTTTTTTTTTGGTCTTTTGGTGAAAGAACTTCCTTTAGCATCCCAACTTTAACTAACAGTGACAACATTCTTTTCTGTTGAGGGACAGAGTCAAGTTTCTAGCTGAATCAGATTGTGCTTAATCCCATCTGTGGAAACTCTTTCTGTTCTTGCTTTCAAGCATGTCCTTCAAGACTGGAGTAATACCAGTAGCAGGCAGGTGCAGCCACCCCATAATGACAGAGTCCATCCTATGGCAATGATGACTGGACAAGCAGTTATTTAAAGAGTTTTTGTATACATTTCCTTAAAGTCAACCTTGGTCCTCAAAGTTATTGAGTTATTGCACTCGAAAACTTTTTGTCCTTGTTCCACACGCTGTTGCTTACACAGTCCTTGTCACAGAGGCCAGTGAAATTAAAATTTAACCTGAGTCAGCCAGAGAGCTACATATAGTAAAACTTCTACAAGACCTATCATTCAGGTAGATCTGGTCTTATTATGAAACACAAGCTGAGTGCTAGGGTTTCATTAAATGTTTGTATAGCACTGAGCATGAAAAGGCCCTTGTCTGTCATCAGGGTGCTTGAGGTCATTACAGTGGCTGGTGAAAATTCCATTGCTTGAATAAATTGTGGAACAAATTTACCAAGGAGGGAAGTTCTGTCTACCTGACTGGTGCTCAGTTAAACTCCTAACTACGAAGGTTTAGGGCAATTTCCCTATAATGCTGTCCAAAAGTGTTCCTGCCAGGAGAAATGTTAGAGCTGTACCTTGAAGAAAATGATAGTATGGATGGCAGTTCAGGTATTCTGCAACTACAGAAGGAGGATTTTTGTGTAGCTATTACAGTTGACCTATGACCTGCTTGCCAGACAGTAGCTGCAGTTGATGTTTTCTATTAGACTGAACTTCAAAAAGAATAGAAAATATTTCTTAACTTTCCTCCCCTTTTTATGATTTTTGCTTCTGGGAAAGTGTAAAGCATGAAGCATCCAGTCAGTACTCACCCGGTCTGTTGATTTTTGCAAAATATGAACTGGAATGGGTTGCCAGAGAAGTTCAGGGTTCCAAATTTGGCTGCTAGTTGGTGGAAAGAGGCCAGAAAGGTATGACTGGGCACTCATAATAGTGCGATCATAATCTGTGCTTTGGATGTAAAACTGAAGACAGAATTGCAAAGAGTTAAAAATACAGTGGAAACAATTAAAAAAAAAGGAAATTTTACCCAATTCATCAATCCTGGCTTCTTGATTTCAGTTTTATGTTTTTGCATAAAGTCAAAACAGTTAAACTATAACTCAGCTATCCAGAGCCCTACTTCATTTGCATAAATGGAATTGCCAAAGCTTCTTTCAGTTTGGGATGTAACACTCAGACTAAACTAAGAGCAATAAGAAAGCATGATTTAAAAGAAGGAAGCTCTTCTTCCTCTCTAGTTAAATGGTGGACTTGGCATTATTAGGTTCCTGCTTAGGCTCGATGATCTTAAATATCTTTTCCCATCTGATTCTATGACTCTATGATCCTTCTGCCATACCTCCAGAATAAAGACACTTAAAACCTCTCTTGGAAGTATTGCCAAGCTATAGTATTTTATGCCTTCCCATCAATGCATTCCTCATGAACAGACCAAAATGGTAGTGGTATCTTCCCCACAATGGATCTATACCATATAACAAACACATCCAAACAACTCTTAGATGTCTCTTTTAATGAATTAAGTATGTGAACATAGTCTTTCATATGTCTGGATATGCATTCTACTTTAAACAGGGTGGAATGATATTGTGGAGATGTTCAGTCCTGGAAAACTGGGGAGTGCAGGACCTGAACTGAATGTAGGAGCTGAAAGTTAGCCTTTAGTCTGTGTATTCACCTTGACATATAAGCCTGACTTTCAAAATTGTTCTTCTATTACCTTAGTTTTTCCAATAATGAAATGAATCTGATGTTGTGCTTTTATGTAGCACAAATCCATAGCTCCACTATGCCAGAGAAATGTCTTCCAGACAGTTCAGCTATATACCTCTTGCCGGTTGTATGTGCTGTTCAAAAAGTTGGAGTATCTTTTTCTCACGTACTGTCCAAGTTCAAATAGCTGCTGCATTCCAATCTGTGAGGCAAGCATATAGATGACTATTAGCTTAAGGTGACTGGAGAATCTTAATCTAGCAGGTTTTTTTTCTATGTTCTTTTTTGTTTTCAGCAATCATTTTTTTAATGATCATGAACCATTTGTGTAATGCACTGTATAAGTTGTAGGTGATTTAGTATCTTGACAAGAAACATTTATATCTATGAAAATTCCTATGTTCTGAAGTGCCAAGACTCCAATATCTGCTACAGGAAAGACAATGTGCTTTATTTGGTACAAATACTCTTTCTACATTTCTCTAGTTGCTCATGATCAACATTATAAAGAGTATGCCAGTTAGTGAGAGTTAAGAAAGGATGACTTATACCCTAATATTTATTATTGTCATTGTTCTGCTGTTTGATTGGCTTGATAAATTCATGGTTTGCATTTCATGCTTTAAGTAACATTTTTCCATCTTTGCCCTGGTGCACCTGCAGTTATCTTAGATTGCAAACTGTCTTTTCTGTTATTCATCTCCATAGCTGAGTGCTGAACTTCTAACCTTTTAGCTGTCATAGAAGTATATTCTTGCTACTGCTGCTAAAAAAGAAAGAAAAAAATACCAAAATGCTCTCAAAAAAAAAATCTGTGCCACAGCAGAAACTTTTTTTTTTTAACAATAAAATCTTTGTACCTAGGGATAGTAATGTGTTGTCTGAGTGTCGGAATTTTAAAGCTCTTTCAAGCCTCACTTCAAACACTAAGTGTTGAACTGTCTGTGATTCATGCTTCTGCATCATGATAAAGTATTATTAGGAAACGCATTGGCTTCTCTTTACTCTAGAATTTAATATGTCAAATACTGTTAAAGAGCTAAGGCTTGATGTTGAAGAGCAAGAAGTAGGTCCAGGGCATCCTATTGAAACTCTGGGCTTGAAAGCAGCCCTATTAGAAGACACATTGTCCCCAGAAGCAGCTTTTTCCTGCAAGACTTCTCTTGTTTTGTAAGTAGGTGGTTGCCAGTGAAATGATGAGATGTGGACTCATCACTTGACTTGGTGAGCAGGTGTCATTCCTTGATTCTGTCACAGGGTCCAGTGCTTAATGGTCATTAGAACTGCATCAATGTTTAGAGTGTAGGCAATGTTTAAACTTGCTGTATGTTTGAATGCAGATGCACCATCAGGAAGCTGTTGCTTTTAGGAAAGTAGTTATAAAGATTGGATGAACAAGATTTAAATTTAACATTAGTTGGATGAATAGAAGAAATGCTGCCAGCAGATTGAGGCAGGTGATGGTGCCCCTCTATTCCTCTCTTGTGAGACAACACTGGCAGTACGGTGTCCCGTTCTGGAACTCTTGCCATAAGAATGATATGGAACTGTTGGAACAGATCCAGAGGAGGGCCACGAAGATGATCAGAGGGCTGAAGCACCTCTGCTATGAGGACAGGCTGAGAATGTTGAGGTAGTTCAGCCTGGAGAAGAGAAGGCTCCAAGGAGACCTCATAGCAGCCTTTAAGTACCCGAAGGGGCTACAAGAAAGCTGGGAGGGACTTTTTACATGGACATGTAATGATAGGATGAGAGGGGATAGTTTTAAATTGGAAGGGAGAAGATCTAGATTAGATATTAATAATAAATTCTTCAATGATGAGGGTGGTGAGGCACTGGCACTGGTTGCCCAGGGAAGCTGTGGATGCTCCATCCCTGGAGGTGTTCAAGGTCAGGCTGGATGGGACCTTGAGCAGTCTGGTCTAGTGGGATATGTCCCCGCCCATGGCAGGGGGGTAGAACTGCATAAGCTTTAAGGTCCCTTCCAACTCAAACCATTCTATGATTCTGTTATATGATTCTATGAATAATATTGCAAAATATTTTTCTGAATTACAAGGTAACATCAACTATCACCCCTTGGTATTTGCTAATGTTTCTGAGGCATGCATTAAAAAAAATATATACACTTCCTATCTTAGTAGCATATGTAAGTGCTTCTAAGAATACCAAAATACCTTGGTAAGTTGTCCAAACCCCTGGGGCCATTCACTTTCTTTGTGTAGATCAGTTGGAAAGTTTACAATTGGTGTTCGGTCACCATGTCTGAAAACCTAAAAAATTACAATGAAATATCAAGTTAATTACTGGCAACATTCCTTTCTTACTTAGCTAGAAGTCAAGCATACATTATACTTCCAGTGCCATGTTTCAAATGAAAATATTGGAGAGTCTGCAGAAACCTAGTCAAGTGGGTTTGGAGTACAATCTTTATACATAAAAATAGGCATAATTACTTAAGAATTTAGTGGGCATGAGCCTGATGATTCTTCCATCTATAACATAATATTAATCAGCCAAGATGTTAATGCTGAGATTATATCTGTAGCTAGGCACCTAGACAAGAAATCTGAATTTTGAGTACTTAGCACCTTTGAATATTAAGCCAGTTACTGAAATGCTTATATGAGGATTTAATTACTTTGGCATGCATACTTTAAACTTTTGGTTGCTCCTTTTTTTTTCACAGCAATATATTCAAAAGTAATTCTATATACACATGGAGCTTACATTTGGTTTCTCTATTATCCTAATATACAAAGATGAAAAAGTATAAACATTTACACTGTTAGCTCACTTAATATTTGTTAATATACTTACTATTTGTTAATATTTTTAAATACATATATACATGGAAAAAAATTAAAGTCTGTAGGATTCTTTTTTCTGTCCTTTTTTTTCTGAGATCAAAGAATTTTCTTGCTTTTGTATCCTGGGCACACCAGTATTATGAATATTCATGTGATAAATTCAATCATACAATTTTTATGTCATAAATCTTAAATGAGAATTCTTGAAATTTTATTCCAGCATGCACAGAACATGCTAACTCTAGATTAAAGAGTTCTGGAAAACTCTGAATAAACCCTGCCTATGGATGCCATGGGTGGGTTTAAAAAAATAAAGTCCACAAAAAATTTACTTGAAAGACTCCAGACCTTTCCTCCATTCCCAGTTGCTGATCCAAACTGTCACAAAAGTTACCTTTGTTTCTATCAACGTTGATGTAACCAAGATCATTTCTGACTTTGCAGAATGAAATGACAATGTGGAAGCATGGTATATTTGTTTGTATAATTACCTTTATTCCATAATACCTCACTGGTATATAGCCTGACAATAATTAGTACTCTCCATTGCCTCATTAAGCCACATCATTCTTGCTCAAACATCAGAGGCTTACACATGCTAGTTAGTTTGCCACTCCCACCAGGAGGTGCTTAATGTTTATATTTTTCAAAGCAGACATAAGCAGTGTGGCTTAATGTTTTAATTACAACACACACCCTTTTCATCAAGCTTCTGTCCTAATGTGCATGGACTTGCTCTATGCTGAAGCCAGTATTTCAGAGATGGAAAGCACTATCCTTTAAAGGCATATGTAATTGGACTTCTCCCTGTGTTCATTTTTTTACAACAAATAGTAAGGTTTGCTAGCGTAGATGTTACCATTATAACCATGTAAAAAACCTGCTTTTTTTGTGTGTGTTGCTAGTTGAATTTCACTGAAGTTGTAACCAACCTGAAATTATTATTTTTAATCCAGTAAAGGAGGTTTTTCACCATCACACATAGATCAACATGAAAAGGCACTGACTTTACATGCAGCAAAATAGTCCATAAATTCTTTCTAATGTACTTTATTTTTGCTTCTGTACATGTCTTTTCTTGCTAAGCTGGAATATCAGTTGGTTCTTTATAATAATTTCTCAGTGCACCTCTAGTGAACAGGAAAATGGGTAAAGAGCTACATTGTCTGATTATTGTTTTCATTGCATGCAAGAAAAATGAGTGAGGAGGACTCCTTGTTGCCTTGGTGTTTTGACAGGCTGGCATGCATAGATGTCGGGTAGGATTCATTAGCTTTGCTGGACAAGCTGATGCCTCTGTAAGGAATGAAGGTTAAATTGCCAGTAACAATGTAGCTGCGTATTTTCTTGTTAAGTTATCCAGCTTCACAGAAAAGCATTTTTATGAGTAACTGACAGTTGCTCAAACGGACTGCTGTGATTAAATGCCTGGGTTTTCAGGCAATATGTAGCAATGGATCAACACCTGGCCAATCAAGATGCCCTTTCCATTAGTAAAAAAATACTGAAAACATGTTAGATTTTAATGCTGTTTTTTGATTCTTTAGACTTATTATGCAAAATAACCCTCAATGTAATTTTCACTGTTACAACAGTCAACTTGTAAAAACTTCCAATGAGCCAGAACAAGTAGCTTTTTACCTGAACAGAGGTGAGAGGAAAGACATAAAGATCAAAAGATATTAAAGTATATGTGAGAGCGGGAGACGTAAAGAAAAATACTTTCACACTTTGTAATGTTAAGAAATAGAAGCAGTGACAGGTTTTTTCTTCTATAAAGCAGCGCTGCTTCTTTTAATTCACACAAAATAGAAGAAAGTTCATTTCTTTGTTCTGCATCTTCATTGCATTGTTAAATGATAATAACACTAAGTTGGAAGGAGTAAGAAAAAAATTAATCCTTCTAGTGGCAGAACCTTGGCTTTAGTAATTGAAGGACTGATCTGCTCAACCAACTGAGTTTTGTTTCTTCTCAAACCCTATTGCTTACTACTTTTCAAAATGACCTTGTTTCACCTGCAGTTAGAAATGAAGCAATGACCTCAGGAAAATATCCCTTAAACTAAAAGGCTAACTTGTTTAGTCTAGTCAGCTACATTTTAGGAGATTTTTTTATTTATTTAAAACTTCAGGAAGAGCCTGTATATTTGAAAGTTTGAAACCCCTGATGCTGCTAAGGAAATAAAATATTTCCCTACAAACCTTGTGTTGCTCATTGGTATGTGTTTCTCAATGCTCATCATTTGGATTTTGTTAAAAAGGTGTTGATACTTTAAATTAATTTCAACATATGTATGCTACAGCATTTATTATTCCTGGCCTGCAGATTGCCTTCCTGATTTTTAAGAAGACACAGCTAATGGCAGGATGAAAGATAAGGAACAGACAGGCATCATGAAAGGTGTAAGGACACTAGAAATCAAGAAGGAGGGAAGAGCAAGGAGGATGTACACAAAAAGAGCCAAGCACACGTTTGGTATATTCGATTCTGTGCTTCTATCTTAAAAGCATCAGCTCAGCCAGTGCTCAAAAGCAATAGATAGATAGTTAGAAAATACCTTCTCCTTCAGCTCTAATACAGATTGAACCTGATTTGGTGTCTAAGTTCTCGCATTCACGCACTGTAACTTTTTGAAGGTATTTACTTTGTATCAAAATGACCACAGGGCTCAGACATTGGCCAGCATTTGCTTCCATTGTTGTCAGGTGAAAATTTAAACCAGCGGAAAACTGTTGTGGAGGAGAGGGTGAACTGAGAATATGACATGTGCAGTAAGTACATCATCACCATTCAGAAATGCCATGAATCACAATATGTCTCTCTGAGAATAGCAAGTCTCTTACAGACATTTTTATTGACAGAATCACCTTCAAACAAAAAAACCTCTCTTATTTTGAAGCCAGTAATAGGAACGAAGAAACAAGAAAGAAATGGAACCAGTCACGCTACAAGTTCAGGAAAGCCATAGATGAAGAAATACTCATGTTTAGTCAAGCTTTCAAATGGCTTGGCTTGAGTATTCAAAGAGATAACATGCTCAGCCACTTCTTCCTGTCCTGAGTTACAAGAGGAAAGATATGATGAAGTCACAGTACCTTGCAAACCAGACATCTTAGTATTTATGACACATGAAGTCAGTGCCTGTGTGGAGACAGAAGTTACAGGTCTCAAGTATTTCCTATTTTCTTCTCTTACGTCTGGATTATATCGAGAGCACAAGAATTATGTGAAGGCTAATGTTTACTTGTGAGAAAGAAAATTAAAATAGTGTGTTGTCAAATTGCTTTGAATTAAAGCTTTTCAGGCTAAAGCCAGTAATCAAAATGCACAGGATCAGCATAAAGATGGAAATGGTGAGAAGAGAGAAAAACACCTTCCCAGAGCATAGCCAGTTATAAAAGTGAACAAAAGGGAACATTTGTCTGTATTTTCTTCCCTGTAGAAATATTTTATATTGTGCAATTCTGCTAAGAAAGTTTTAAAAAGTCATTATGACACATTTTCACAATGCAGTAACACTCTCATGTGAAAACTTAGCAACTCATGGAGGGCAGCTAGAAAATGGCTGTTGAACTATTTCAGAAAGGTGCCTTTTAGACTTACATTGACTGTAGCCATACCCCTATTATATCAGATAAATGCTCTGGGGCCAATTTGTACCATATTTTTTTATGCTAGTGATTCTATTCCTTTGAAAATTCAATCAGTGGTCTCAGAGGGTAAAATTCAGTTGAACACACAGAGAAACCTTGCCTTGAGAAAAGAGTTGTATGTTGATAATAAGATTAAACATTTTATAACTTTTTAGGCAGATTGGTCATTCTGAGGAAAAGTATCAGGGATAAAACAAATACAATTTAAATGAAATTTCCATTGTATGTTAAAATTAATTGTGATAAGTTACCCTATAAAGAAAAAAAGTGCTATCTTTTTTTTTTTAAAAATAACTTCTGGTAGGTGGTGAATGTGGCTGCATAGCTGTGGTAAGCCAGCTGATTTTGGATAAGAAGTCTCTGTCTCCATGGTGGTGAGCATTTCCTATAAGTATTTCTCCAAAACCACTGCTTGTTAGAACATAATGACAGCTGCAATTCTGTAAAGGTCTCCTTCCTTTCGAAGAGTTAAGTGTCCAAGGCCATCTCACTGCTTGATTTCATCCATGTGCCCAGTTCTCCTTCTTACCATTGAAACAACATTTAAGTATATTGCTATATACAGAACATTACTGGAATTAGTGTTCCTGTCATGTGTACAGTCTGATAGAGCAATAAATGTCAGCAAGAGAAGGAACTGGTTTTTCCTCTGCACTCTGGCCTCTCTCCAAGTGGCACATCTACAATGCAGCTGAAAGATAACTAGATATGAAATAGTTTGTCTAGAGGTAGATGATAAGTTTTGGATGCAGTACTTCTGTCTGTTGTCTGTACATGCACATAATGTCTCTAACAGAAAAAGGTGGAAGAAGATCATAAAATTCCCATTTAGAAATGTTAATTCCAATCCCTATAACTTTATACTGAAGATATCCTTTTGGACTATATAGTCTCTGTCAGCATGCCTCTTATTGAGAAAGGAATTAGAATTAAAAGGACTATGATGCAACCTTCATGATCCAAACAATTTACTGGAATTAAGCTCTCTTTCACCTGAGCGCTTGGCGAAAACGACATTAGTCTCTAGTTACTTTTAAATAAGAAACAACTCAGCAAAAAAAGTGATTCACTCTCTTTGTTTTCAACTTAACTGCAGTTAATGCCATACGTATCTCAAACCTCTACACAAAACTGCCCTTTTCTGTTACTCAGTCTGCTGCTGTGCCCGTTCAGTTATTCTGAAGTGGAAAATGCTTTTGGCTTTGTGGCAACTCCTGTAACGTCGCAGACTTCAGCTTGCAGGCATGGAGCAGGTAGGCCATGATCACCAACTCCAGGCTGGGCAGCAGAGGCTCAGCTAAATTAAGCAAGAACAGGTAAACTAGATCTAACAGGTAAAAGAGATCTCCTAACTCCTGTATGCTAAGTATCTACCACAAAGCTAAGCTGTTCATTTATCTTGAAATAATAACTAGGGGTTAGGAGATGAAAATTCTTCCAGCTAGAGTCATTTTAATCTCTTTTTTTAGGTGAAGTCTTTCAATTCAATAAGCAAAAAGGTAGCAGCAGTTATTTCTAAGTCTAAAAGGAGGCAAATCAGCTGCACACCTTATTTGATTTAACAGCCATATCAAATTCCCTGTATTCCCCACAAGAAAATGGAAAACAAATCTACTTACTACAACCACAAACTTCAGTTCTCTTTCTGCAGTAGTCTGCGGAAGAAGAATGAGGATAATATGACAAGAAAAAAGCAGGATCCTGGATGGGTTGGGAAGCCATATCACTCCCATCCTGGCAGAGGATGAGAAAAGGCTTTCTAGCTCCAGCAGTTGCTCTGGCTGAACAGCTCAGACGTCAGGTTGTACTTTCAAAAGGGGTGGAACTGCTGCCGGTGAATTTCAAATCCAAGAGGAATGTTGTGTTACTATGCAACAAATTGCATCACCCTTTGTTTTCAAATTACTGTTTACATTCTATTTAATCAACTCATAATTCAGTTCCTTTTACTCTGTGAAATTTTTCTTTTTTTTTTTTTTTTGAGTGTAAGAATGAGGTAAAAATACGAAGGACTTGCTAAGTATTCCTCATGTTTAAACCTGCCTGTTCTGTTTCCATTTCTCAGGGCCTGGACTACTTCCAGCCTAAGGCATAGCCATGAGGAACCAAGAGCCAGGCAAAACAGTTTTCTTCTTTATCTTTACTGCTCAGTTAGTCCACTTTTCACCCTCTCTACTTTCCTTTTTTACCCTTCCCCTTCTACATTGCCACTGCAATATCAGGATAATAATTTCAAATAACATTTCAGGTAGCTTAAAATGACCACTTCCTCAGATATAATAGTTAATACTATTTTATCTGAGGCAGTTATTTGCTCTTCAGCTTGTGTGTGTTGCTTTTTTTTTTCCCCTTTGGGTATAACTATACTTCTTCTGCAACTGCTTATGTCAAGTTCTTTTTTGGTCTCAGTTCTCGAAGAAATTTCTTGTGAATAAGCCATGGAGCTCACATTTTTATTGTTACTGATTGAGAACCCTGCTTCGGACAGTAGCTCACTGGTTTTGAGGAGATTGCTCAGCTTACCTCTGCTGACCTCTCTGTAAAGTGGGAATAATCATACTTCTAGACTTGATTTCATAAGGATTTTCTGAGTAAATTAATTACAGTTTGCAGACACCTATAAATATAGTTCTCTCTAAATATTAAAACTTAAGATGTTCTGTGTATTGTCCTAGTCATCCCATTCCATTCATACCAAAACCTGTCTCAGGGTCTTCTGTTGATCTTTCTGCAACAGTATTCTCTACAACAGGTATTTTACCATTTACCAGTAATTCTGTCGCTAGGACCCTAAACCCTGAGGCCTCAAGTGCTCTCTTCTCTGATTTATGTGAATATCCATTTCCACTGATGGATGGTGGTGGGAAGGAGGACCACGGCCCCCAGACTTCTCCACCTCTTTTTTCAGTCTCTGATCAGTTTTCAGCACTCACTTGAACTTATTTCTTCTTTCACTGTGATGTCTCCTACTCTTCTTTTTGGTATCACCTTGATTGTGCCTATGCAGAAGGTGTAAGTAATTCATAAATATATAATGCTTTATACTTCTGAAAACAAATATAAGCTGGTCATCTTACTCTATTATTTAAGAGTATAAGTTATAAAATATACTGTCTTTAGAATATTTTAATATGCCTCAAAAATCAAGAATGAGTCTCCAACTTTTATAGTCTACATAGTTCTTTTAGATAAGTGCTTCCTAAGCTATTTAGATCAAGGAATCTGTGTTAGTTCTGAGAATTCTTTCTTGTCCTTCCTGAACTCCTACCATGAAATTCATAACTGATTAGATTTTGTAAGACCTGCTATTGTGTTGTGTTTCTTTGATGAATGACTGTGACTAATGAAGTGTCATTATCCTGGAACCCTCTCAGTAACTTCACTTTAGATGTGAACTTAATGTTTTTTTGATGCTAGATGGCATCATTCAGAAATGTTTGAAAATATATAACAACTGGATTTTATAGAAAATCTTTGCTAACATCTTTCAAAAAATTATATTTTCAACCAAGATCAAGCAAATGATAAATAGTTCTCTTTTCTCTGGCTTCACTCTTCCCTTTGGCTCATAGATTGCTTGTGAGACCTTTTTATGTCCACAAGAACAGGCAGTACAACATCTTAAATAAAATTCTACAGATTCCAAACTGGAATAATACCTTTCTTCATGTGCCACATTGGCTAAGACAGGGTCCTACAGGAATCCTGTTGGTAATCTATGAGTATGTTGGTAACATGTATGTCACCTGGAAATTTCCATGCTTGTGGATTGTCTCCATTTCTTCTGTGCATTTGGTACCTATAAACTGGTCATATTCTGCAACGATTAAATCCTTACCCTTTTCAGGAAGAGTTGCTTCAAAATTGAAAAAAAAATATTTCCAAAGTCAATCTAATTACAGTTGTCCAAGCTCATGATGCAAATGGACTTAAACAATTTGAATCAGCGTTATGTTAATTTGTCTCACTAACATTTATTTTAATTATGAAATTTTGGCATTAGGTAGAATTAGCTTAAACACAAGTATCCATTCTATGTGCATGTGTCTAGCTTGCTGAAGTATAAGTGGATTGGCTGTGAGGTAGGCTGGTGGCAAAACAGTCCTTGCTTTAATGTACTCAGGGGTTACCTTAGGTGACTGCTGCTGATGGAGCTCAGCCTACACACTGAAAGGGTGGAATTCATTGCAGTCAAGGTAGTCAGATATGAAACTGATGCTCACACTCATGGACCAGGCTGTTCTCATAGGGAAGCAACCACCTGCAGTCATGGACCAGACTGCTCACATGGAGAAAGAGCACATGTTTTGTCACTGACTAAATCTGCACATGAGCACTTAACCGAGACTGGATTTATAAGCAATCATTTTTGTTCAAGATTCTTTGAGATGAAAAAAGGAAAGAATTTTTTTTTTTCAGTAAACAAAGTGACATATTTTCTAAGCACAATTTTGAAGTGCTTCTGATGAAAACAGGAGGCTGTCTTACAATCCTGTGTTAGGGAATTTTCACCCAATTGTGGGAAGTGTGAAGGAACAAAGGAGTTCATTAGTGACACAGGAAGAGTTAACTTACCCATGCTGGTGACCGGGCATGAATTTGTATCATGCACTACAGGAGAAAATGCTCTAAGCACAAAGTTACTATTCTAAGGCAGGCAGAGGGGAAGAAGATGTCTACTCAGTGTCTTCTAATATTTACTTAGTTTGCCCCAAATGCATAATATTCTCCTGGTTACAGAGGACTCAGGGAATTTCTTTCTGGTCTTATAAGATGTTTATCTGAGACAAAAGAAGCCTAAATAGCACACCAGAAAATAAATAAACAAAGTGAACATATATAAGGACCTGAACATATATATAAGTCTATGGGAACTGATGAAATGTATCCCAGAGTCCTCAGGGAATTGGCTGACATGGTTGCCAAGCCACTCTTAATGATATTTGGAAAGTCATGGCAATCAGGAGAAGTCCCTGGTGACTGGAAGAAGGATAACATCATGCCCATTTTTAAAAAGGGTACTAAAAATGACCCTGGAAACTGCCGACCTGCCAGCCTCATCTCTATGTCTGGGAAGAACACAGAACGATTCCTCCTAGAAGTTGTGCTAAAGCACTTGGAGGACAAGGAGGTGATTAATAGCAGCCAGCATGGCTTCACCAGAGGCAAATTGTGTATGACCAACCTAGTGGCTTTCTATGATGGCGTAACCACAGCAGTGGACATGGGAAAACCAACAGATGTGATCTGTCTGGACTTCTGTAAAGCCTTTGACAATGGAAGTGTGGAAGTCTGGAAGTGTTCAAGGCGAGGCTGGATGGAGCCTTGGGCAGCCTGATCCAGTGGAGGTGTCCCTGCCCATGGCGGGGGGGGGGGGTTGGTACTGGATGATCTTTAAGGCCCCTTCCAACCCAAACCATTCTATGATTCTATAATTTTATGATTTGATGAACAGCAGTGAGAAAGAGGCAGAAAGCACTACTTGTCTTCACTTTTCCTTCTGAAACTCTGCAGCCTGGTGGTGATTTTATTTTCTGGAAGATGTAGATTCTTTAGGTAAAGATCCTTTTGGTAAAGCAGGGACTTGAGCACATCTGCCACATCTCAGATGAGTACAGTAAGCACTTAGTAAAAGGATGGAACACCTACTTGCAACTCTCACATGAAACAAATCAGAATTTCTTAATGAATTTGATCCATATTTGCGAATTACACAGAGTTTGGGGTTTTTTTTCTGTCTTTCATGGTACTCACTCAGCTCAGTAAATTATCTAAATATTTCCAAAGCTGAACTGTATTTTTTTACTCATTTCTTCTTTAAGAGGAACTGAAATAAAACTGTTTATGATTTGATACCTTCAAAAGACCGTGAGATGCATTCTTCAAATGGAATTACCTGATGCTTTCAAGGAAAGTATCATTTTAAATGTTTTAATTTTTGTTCTCTCACATCCCCTATTTATATTAATGCAACAATATCCAGACTTGATGTTTTGGTCTTAACTAACACTGTTGTTTATTTTTCCTTGAAGTAAGCAAGGTATAAAGAAAATGTTCCTTTCTTCTATTCTACATTGATGGTTCTAAGAACAAAAAAGCATTACGAAGAATGTGTGTGATGGGATTTCTGCTGAATAGGAATGTGATGAATAAAATAATTTAGAAATATCTTAATTTGGAAATTAAATATGAAGATTTTATTTCAAAGAGATATCAGAATGTTAAAGGTATGTTCACTGGGGCATTTAGCAGGGAAGAAAACATGGTCTGATAGCATGATGGAAAAGGAAGGTTTTGTTCTGTGAACAGTAGACTCAGCTAGCATGCACTTCCATGGCTGAATTGAGTTGCTGAGGCTAAGGTTCAGCTCCATGATCCACCACACTGGACAAATCTGTGGGACAAAGGTCTTCATGTCATTCTGAACATTTTTGAGCTGTGGTTTGTATAAGGAAGGAAGGGAGAAACTGGGAACTGGAGGCTAAAGAGAATCATTAAAAATGTCGCAGCTCTATATTGCATTTGCTATGTGAACCTTGTCCAATCTAGGAAACCAATAGGAAAGCTACCCTGGTCTTTGGTAGAAGTATTTACAGCTCTTGAACTTTCACTTCCAAATATCTGGCAAAAGGAAAAAAACAAACCCCAAACCGTTAAAAGAAACTCAAGCTGGCACAAGATCAGAAAAAGGAGAGGTGGGAAGAGGTTCAGAATAGAAGAGATGATGCCCAGAAATTTGATTTTGGCAGCCAAGGCTACAATCTTGCTAGTAGTTCACCGATGATGAAAATATTAAATTTTCCTCTCCATTTGTTTTCTTTTAGCCATGTCTTTATTAATTATATCTTTTTAAGGGAGGTGGGATAATAAGCTCTGTGATTTTGAGATGAATCATTTAAACATCTTGCACTAACTCTCCTGTGAGACCTGACAGACATAGGAAGGCTTTCTGCTAGTGTCTATTAGGGATATTAGTAAGGAAAAAAACAAGCTGCTGCTTCTTTGCATGAAGAAGGAGCTAGAACTGGTTGCCTCATGCTGTCAGAAAACATTTCTACCCTTGTCTAGGTGCTATGGTAAAAGAGGTTGCATATTTTTGCTAGAGGGAATAATTTCTTTTTATATGTGTGTTTGAACTTCTCTGCTGTGAAACCTAACTACAACTCGTCTTGCTGAACTGTGTTTCCTATGTGTACTTATGAACACGTGAATTGGGTTTGGGGCCCTGCTGAGAAGAGAATGGGCTTTTACAGTGAGAATCCTGAAACTTAGATTATTGCTGGAGGGGAAAGGGATCTTTTGATTCTTTTGAGTCTTTTGTAGCTTATAGAGTAGCACTTACCCACTTATGGTGTAGATTGAAAAAGAAATATATATTTCATAGGCTTAGAATCCATTTTAAAAGCCCAATGCAAGGAAAGAAATCTAGAATATAAAAATTTCATGCATCTCATCTTTTATTCTGAATCTCTTTGAAATACAGGCAATGAGACTGTTGACAAAGTTTCTGACCACTGTGAGAAAATAAAAAAAATTAAAAATACCTGGTTCTTAAGCAAAGAAGTGTGCGCTATTTTCAGAAATTAATTGTATCAGATTGTTCTGATATGGCTTTTGTAGCAATAACATTAACTGTTTTCACAACAGCAGTATTAGAAAATGGAACTAGTAAGTGTTGCCTAGCATGTTCTGCATGTTTTGACTAGCATGAAGCTCTGGAATTTTTTTTTATTAATTTTGTGTTGCCAGAAGGATCTTTTTGTTGTTGATGTCAATAACAGCATGGACTTACAGGCTTCCTTGAAGGACAGACTTCATAGGATCAAATCAGAGTATACAATCAAGGTAATACAGCAAAAGGAAGGTGTTTGGAAAGCTATTTGAAAGCATGAATTATTTTTTTTCAAAATTGACACTTGGCCTTGCTGTATTTTGGAAAGACTCAGAATGGCTCAATATCTGAAAACCTTTATGGGTCAGTTAATTGTCTGCCAGGTATTCATGGTAGCCAGCCTGGCTCTTTACAGGCTTCTTTTAGGTCTAGATCCATGGTCCATTCTTTCTGTAAGTCTCGCCTTCCTTCTATATAGGGGTGGAATATTTGAGCATGTATAAGATGGAAAAAAGAAAAAGAAAGACATCTCTTAGTAAACAGACATTATAATTTTTGTAGTTTCTGGGATCTGTTTGTGCAAAATGCTTTGTTACTTCTTGAATAAAATAAAGTATAAGGACAGTGGAATAACTCCTCCTTTTGAAGCACTACTTCCCTTGCCAGTCTTAGAAGTTCTTGTCTTATTCTTCAAAAAAGGGCAACACTTCTTCTGAGCTATTTTCCAATTTTACTGTAAATTAAGGCTATAGTCTTTCAAAACGCTATTACTACAGTTGCATTCTTCAATCCGTTCTGCCAAAGTCCCTTTGGACTTAATAGATCTAGAAAAATTACTCTGGTTTTATATTGCTCTTGGGTTTTAGCACTTGATAAGATAAAGCAAATGTTCATAAAGAATAAGTCATCACTTTCTGTAATTTTGATTTGTTGTACTGAGGAATGTTTTCTCTTGATAGAGATCAGGAGACTGTCGGTCATGTTGATGGCAGTCAATGAGAAAAGTTAGGCTGCAGTCACATGACAGTGTGGGAGGAGTTGTTTCATAAAGCTCATCCCACTGAAGATCATGGAGGAAGGCCTAAACTTAAGATAAAAGGAAAGAATCATTCTTAGCATATGGCTTCATTCTCTGAAAACATGGCAAATCTGTTAACAATACCTCAACAAGTGGCTAGCTCGTATTAAGTGCAGAAGAGTTAACAAATTTGATCCCATTTTGATGGGTTTAGGAGAAGTCTGTTGAAATAGTGGGACAATCAACACCAAAACCTTCCTGAACAGCCAAATGAGCACAGTGAAATGCTTTATCTCTTTTCCAAATATGCTGAACTGTCTTCACTTCCCATGCTCCACACTCTGGTCATCAACACACGGGGAAACTAATTTGTACCACCCTCAAATACTGCTACTTGCTTGTGTGACCTCTAATAACAATGCTTGCCCAACCCCTGTATTTCCCTGTACTGCCAACATAAGTCATCTCAAAAAAATTTTAATTAAGCATTTTCTAGAAAGAGCTCTATGTTTGGGAAATGGTGTCTCCATGTAGGATAGCTGTATAAGGTAAATTTTTGAGCTCAGTCACACTTCTGGATTTCATTTATGATTACTACATTTAGGGGCTTATATTCATCAAAAAATCTGATGGATGTATACACAAATATTAACATATGCATTGGCAAAGGACAATATTTAAGATGATATCTTTGCCTAAGTTGAAAACAGCTGAAATCATTGGTGTTGCAGCCATGTATGTTAAGTGTAAATGTGACCTATAAAGTGTTTGCATCACTCTTCAGCTTAGTTTCCCTTCTTGGTGTTGAAGGTCAGCCGCACCAGTTTAGCTGTGTTCACTGAGAACTGATAATACACAGTCGTCGGGCAGAGTGCAGTGCCTCTGTCAGCCTGCTGCACTTGTGCAGGCTGTGGGACAACGTGTTCTGGCATTTCCCCAAGTGTCACTAATGCACAGTTGTTTGTGTTCCATCACGTCTCCCTATCCCTTCCTGCCCTTGCCCCATTGGCAAATTACCTTTTCCAATTCAGTGTAGTAATTTCCTGATAAGTTTCCTCAGAATTTGCAAACAATTAATATTGTGAAGAAATTTAGTGAATCATTAGCTTCTAATTATTCATTCATGCTGGCTAAATTATCTCCAGTTTGTTCATGGATTCAAGATATTTAACAAGAAACTATCTGCAACCAAGTGAGTTGTCTTGCCTGTATTCTTCCAGTTTCTGACATTTCAAATTCTTCTTGAGATCAGAGATCCAGAAAGTCAAAATGGAATTTTTTAATGTTAGATACAACAGCTGATCATCAAAAAATGTGAGGACACTTTTGAATCCCGAGTCCTATTTCCTTTATGTCTCCCTTAAAGAGCATAGAGCTAAATACAGAGAGACAATGTAATCCTCTGCCCTCCCATTCCCTCCTTCTGCAAATGTAAATATCATCAGTGGTCAAATGGAAAGTTAGACAGGCTGACATTGACATACAGACAACCTACCAGGGAATGTATTAGTATGACATTGTCCGGTATACTATTCAATATTCATCTGTCTCCTAAAACCAGGAATGCATAATGTTTTTAATCAGCTTGGATGAATATTCTATGGTTAGACAAGATAAGGTGATTTGTTATAATTCACTGCATTTGTATCTGCTTCTTCAGTAACTGAAGGTCTTTTTGACTTTACTAAAACCAAAACAACATGAAAAATAACACCCTAAAGTCTAATCAGCCTTGTTTCCATTTCACCAGAAAGCTGGGCTGGAATTGATAAATGTCTCAATGGAGTAGAAATTTGGCCATGGGCACAATTCTGTCTTGTTGGATCTGAATATTTTTCATTTTAGAACAGATCCTTATGAAAATTCTTGTTACTTCAGATGAACTCCCGGCAGCAGATGTAATTCTAACTTTACTTTTGGGTACATGTGCCCAAAGCATTTAACTTACCTCCTTTTATGTCTTACATCCTACATTCTTTTGTCCAATGGTCTGCTAGGACTGGGGAAACCAACTGAGTAAATCTCCCCAGTGGACAGCGAAATTTGCAGCCAGGGATGGTGAGGGGGTGAGGTTCTCTAAAAGGATTATTCCGATAGTACATTTCTATGGTGTATTGCCTGTTTCAAAACACAAAAGAGTCAAAGTAAAATTAGATATGCAGAACAACACAGCCTTTTTATGTTGTTAGTGGTTGTACTTTGGGACAAAATTTTAGTGGGCTTATTTGTCTGGCTATTAATATGTACCAGCAGCACTCTGAAGAGACCTTCTTAAACAACATATAGTCAGCACCAATATGCATGTAGGTTTTCTTCTTGGTAGAGAGTCGAGTTAAATAGATAGAAAGGGTATAGTAAAATCTCTCATAACACTATATACCAGTATATAGAGGGTTTTCAGGCTGCAGTACTCTTTTTCTACTGCTGTCAGTATCTGCTAAACTGAGTCCAATTGTAGTAATTAAAAACAGAATCATAGAATCGCCAGGTTGGAAAAGACCTCTTGGATCATTGAGTCCAACCATTCCTATACGCCACTAAACTATGTCCCTGAGCAACTAAACTGTGTCCCTGAGAAAATCAATATATAATGTTTTCCCGTGTAGTGAACCTTGTGTATTGAGTTTAATTAGCAATGTGTATCAGTAAACTGCTTTTAGAAAAAGTTACGTTGGCAGCATATCTTGCAGATACTTGCCCATTTTTTTCCTGGTAAAGTTCAAAGAAATGACAGGCACTGTAAGGAGGCAATTTCCCACTGAAGACATTGAGAGCCATTTGTAAGGCGACAATGGTGGCTGCATGCTGTAAATGCAAGAAACCTTTAATTAAAGGTCTATGAAAAACAATAGCATGTACCTGTTACTTAACAATATGTCTGGTATGTTATCTGTCCACTTAACATTACCTGTGTGGCCTCATAAGTATTTACCCTCTGCCTTCTGCAACCTTAGGCAAATATTTTCCATTTATGGCTGTACAAACTGAAATGCTGCATGTGTAAACTATAATTATATGTAAACATTTCAAGGGACATAGTCACTTGCAGTTCTTATCAAAGTTAGTAGGAGCTACAAAAACTTCTTTTAAAAAGAATTAGTGTTTTTTCATGTTAAGTTATTGGAGATCAGATCAGAAAGGTTTTTGGCTGATATACTTGATTAAAATAAAAAAAATGGCAGTTTAGGAATAGGAGTTTTACTCAAATGGGAGCTTTTTGCCAAAAATATCCTTTTCCAATGAAAGTGCTTGCACATTCTAAACAAAAATATAAACTCACAATTGAGTATCTGCCATCATAAGATCTTCTAAAATTACTAACTTAATTTTTCTTTCTTTTTTTTTTCCTTTTGCATTTGAAAAAGATGCAGGAAGCAGGAGATGTATGTGTTTCTAAGTTATCTTTGTGATGGAGCTGCAATAAAACTTGAGGCATGGTTTTTCCAGTTCTCTCCTCAATCAAAACAATATTACAATGAAACGAGCCATGATGTCAGGTTGAAAATGAAATGCTGCAGGCTTCATAGTATCTATTCATTAAAGAATGAAAATAAATCAAGGGTGTTTAAGGTTAACAAAATAACAAAAGATGCTTGTAGGTGTATTTCATGGAGGAAATAAGTTTCATGGCTTTCACTGTATTTAATATCTGCAGAAAGGGAGCATGGAAGAAAAAAGAAAGACTCACCGTAGAATACATAACCATTTTTTGCTGGTGGGAAGGCTTTCTAGCATCTGAGATATGCTTTAGAATAGTTTTTAAAAGAACACCTGAAAGAAAATGGGGAAGAAATAACAAGGAAAGGGATGCTTGTGCTAATATCTATATCACTTGTTACTGTCTTAACACAATCTGACTTGAAATGCACCAGATGTATTCAATTGACTGTGTAGGGAATTTGCATGGAATGTCCTAGTTAATTTCAATACTATATTTTATATGAGCAGTGGGCTTATTTTACTTCTGTGTAAAATGTTGTGGGGATCCCTAATGGATTCAACAGCTTCAAACAGTGCATTTACAGCTGCTTTTTTTCCCCCAGCAGAATAGTACAAGAAGAGTATGGTAATGAATACTACCCTCTGTTGTGTGTAACTCCTCTGACTCCCTGGTTTCTAGAGGAAAGAAAGAACATGTCCTTTGGATTCTAGGTCTTCCTGAATTATGTCCTTTTCTGTATTTTGTTAATGTTCACTGCTGAAAAGTTGTAAGGTAAAGTATACAAATTAAATCAATGGCTGTGCTAGTATGTTAGCGTAAGATCGGAATCTTGACAAATTAAATTCCTAAAATGAGAACTGAACATGCTAGTAGAATTACACACATGCATTTTCTTCAGCTGCCGGAACATTTTTTAATAGCAGTTGTTAATAAAGCAAGAGTATAGGTTTGAATTTTGTGCTTAGTTTTGTATGTTTGAGCTCCAAAAATGCACACAAATTAATCTATGATTATACGTGATTGGTCCTTGTAGCTCACAGAGACTGACTGTACAGTGTCTATATAAAACACAAATGAAGCTCAAAAGGGGGCAGTGGATGAATGGAAGAGAATAAGTGATTTAAGTGATTTAAAAAATATATAAACTAACTTTAAATTTTAGCTAGTATTTGCTGAGTTTAGAAGCAGTTTAATAATCTCATTTTAGTAATCTCAGTAATGTAATATGAAGACAACAAAGGAAACCATTACAAATCATATTTGTTAAATAAGTTAAGCATGATAACTTCCATTAAATTCAGACTTGATTTAGTTCAGCAAGAATTTATATATTGCTTTGAATTTATTATATAGCATAACCAAAATGGTACGCCCCTTATAATGCTAAATTAGGATATTTTTGATTCATATCTTCCCCATCTCTCTTACTATTAATCAATATCTTTTAGTGTTGATCACCAGTGTCAACATTGTGGCAACTATCATTCTTCTACTATGGAATCAGTAACAATGTCTGTTATGTACTCTTTCTTGAGGATACTTGGTTTAAAATAGGGTACGAACTCAGCTTACCTCCCTGTAAACGTGATTTTTGTATTTGTTTGTGGAGACCAAACTCTGCTTGCAATAACAATTCTGAGAGCTTTATCAGCTTGGTCCTAACACCATGAGTAGCCCAAACAGGTAAAGTGTAATTGTTAATATCCTGCAGTGAAGAAAGAAAACATAGTGATTTTCTTACTGATTCCTACTGCTAGCTGTTGTTTGTTTTGGCACAAAATGCTTGTCAGAACAAATTCTGAATATTTCATTTAGGTAACATTTTCTCTTTGTAATAAAATAATGACTATATTTTGCTTTTAGACAGCTGTAGAATTCTTATTTATAGACTTACACTGCTTAAAACAACGTTGAAGGGCAGCATTCAAGAAAAGGAATTCAACTAGAAAAGGAAATATAATACTAGAAATTATTATTCAAAACCCAACTGGCTTTATTTATGCTAATTGGTAATTCAATTGTCACAAGCAGAAAAAAATCACTTTATAACTCTTTCTTTTTCAGCCACCTACTGGGATATAACCTGAGATCTTCACTGAAACAAATCCTAAACAGATGTCAGGAATTTAAGAGCTTGCAGCTCTGACATATAAATGGGATTGAAAGATTTAGTAGGAATATGTATACCTGTAATACAGATGTAGTGGAGTATGAAGGGATTAGATACATAGATGGAATTCATATCTACCTATACCGAGTCTATTGCATACTGATGCACTACTCAAGCTAAAGTGGAATGGATTAGCCTCTCCTCGAGGATGCAGCCCAAGCTAATGGTCACAGCTGTGAGAAGGGAAGATATACCCAGCACTCACTCCTGGTTTGCTGTACTCTGAATTCCTGTTTAAACAAGGTTGGCAACTCTTTTGTTAGTTCATTGTAACCTCTATGAAAGTGACCATTGGACTGAGCTACCAGAGAGAGTGTTCTTGTAATGAGTTGCAAGGGAAATGCCAACTACTTAAAGGATTTGTTTAAACGAGTCAAACAATAGGACGTGTTAGGTTAAAGCAGCTCAGGTCAAAATGCATCACTTTTTCTTTTAACAAATGCGATTTATGACTTGAGGAAAGAACTGAATAGTTGCGTGCTATTTAAGACAGTGTCGTAGGCAAACAAGTACCTCAGTCTTCATGTTACCTGAAAGTCAGGTGACACTCAGCCAATAATAACAAATACAGAGAGAGATGCATGCCGCTGCAGTTTCATGAATTGTGTTTAAAAAACTGTGCAAGAAAGCTCTCTTTATGTTTGAAAGGGTGGCTTCTCTGGCAGATGTCTTAGCTGATACCCCCAGAGTCTTCAGTGAGTATAATGAAAGGCCAAAGATCATCAAATCTAACAGAAGAAGTTAAAACTCAACTACTGAAACAAAAAGTTGTGGTCCTGAGCTGTCCTGCATTTGGAAAATAAGTAAGGGTGACCTCACTGAAATTATAGTGAGATGTTCCAACATCTCAACATTTCATTTAGCTTAAGGTCTTGGCTAACATTCTATTCAAGACTGCTTTGACCAAAGTTGGAATGTTAAAGAAACTGCAGGACAGAAGGTAAACTCATTAGCATCACATGTAATTATTACATATTACTAGTGAAATCCAGTGTAAAACTGCCTCAGTTTTCTAGGGGATATCTCAATACTGGTGGACAATCCATCATCAATATCTTAGTTTAAAAATAATTATGCATTAAAGCATTTGTAACCAATGTTGCCTGTAACAATAGATTTTTGACACAAGACTGCAATTTTCACTTGTTTCAGCTGAGATATATCTACATTTTGAAGTAACTTGAAGTGGGGTTTGTTGGTAAATTAAGGGCACTCAGTACCAAACTGTGAGACCCAGTTAACCACAGCAGCTGGGCATTAAAATATCCCTTTTTAAATAAAATTCATGTTTCTTTGTGATGTGCTTGGTTTCTTTGCTAGGAATAGGTTCCCAAACTTGCCCAAAAAGCCAATTGTGTCATCCCAATGCCTGTTTAATTCATGAAAATACTGATCTACTGTCCATACACATATAATGTCTTCTTCTTGCCCATACATTTAACATAAAATCTTTGTGGAAGGATACTTATATTTCTTTGCCATCAGCAAATTTTATTTCTGTGTGAATGTGTTGGGGTTTGAAGGAGTTACAGAACAATTCTGTACAAAGGTCTGCTTTGGTCTAATTCTCTACATGCACTCACTGACAGAATATTGGATTTGTCAGGCCATTGGTTTGTGTTCCTTATAGTGGAGGAAGACCCACAGCAACCTCATACAGTCATGGTGTCTTTACAGGATTTTCACTTCCACGTTTAATGTTTGGTGAGGGTTTCTGAGGAAGAATGTGAAAATACACTGTCATTTAAAAAAGTTTGGAAGCACAGACCCATCCTCTTTTGATGCCTTACAAACAATAGGAATAAAAGGTAAAACAAGTTTTGAGAAAATGTATTTCTATTGAACCTTGGGAATTTTCATTATATTATTTACCTCATAATGTAAAGTGTCAGAGAGCTTCCCAATTCTTTCAGCATTCAACTTCTTCAATGGGTAGCCCGTATGAGTGGCTAAAAACTTCAGAAATGGCTGAAATACAAAAAAGCAAACTTGTAGTACACAGGGCCTTTTGACATCATTTGTATATACTGTCAAACTAGCACATCATCATTTTCAGAAACAAACCAGTCTTTGCCCCTAAGCAGTGAACCATTGCCTAGTGGTAAGAGAATTTGGCCTGTTCATCTATACAAGGCTGATGACCTGAGTTAGGATTTGAAATATGGTCATGGTTTATGCTTGGCGGGAATGTTCAGAAGAGGGTAGAGCAGAAGGAATAAATATATGAAGAAGCCTGGCAGAAATAATAATTAAAAAGTGCTTAATAATTAAAAAGTGTGATAAACTTGTTCTGATGTTGGTACTGAGCAGAAAGGAAGTGTGACGTAAATTTGGTAAAACTGGGAATTATTCACTTGCATGTCATGTCCAGATAGAGAGCCATTGCTACATGGCTGAGGTCAGCTGTTGAAGATTATAGAGAAACAGGTGACTTTGATATTGCCATTTTGAATAAAACTGTGAAGAAAAATGTTGCGGAAGAACAGACAAGTGATTACATGCCCATGACAAAGATTTTGATGGTGAAGAAAGAAGGAAAACCTAACAGAAGCAAGAAGGAATGTAAGTGAGCACCTGGATGAAGGTTTTGAGTGTGAGACTTGAATAGGTATTTGAGGAAAGCACTGAGGCTATTACAGAAAATCTGGGGAATTGAGCTATGAGCATTTTGTGGTGGAAGAACTAGCAGAGAGTTACAGAGTCAGGGATATCAAAGGAGTTGCTTTACATGGGTGTAGACGGAGATATTGGAGTGGCTTAGGAGGTACTGACAATGATCTGATCTGAGTTTTTGTTTTGTCTGTTCTCCTAGAAGGTAGGTGGACTTGTGTTTTGCAAGGTAGTCAATAATTTGTCTTTTCCATGACTTGCAGTTTTCAGTTGAAGGGAATAGCCCAGTCCAACTGGCTGTGTAATGTAATTGTTTTTTGCCTCTGTAGTCCACACCCACTGTGAAGACTAGAGATAGGGAAGGAACATATCAACTGCTGTTTTTTAAACCTACCTGTTAGGTAATGTTGACCGAAGAGCTACATTTTAATTAGAATTTCAGAATTAAGAATACTTTACCCTGTACTGCTTGAACTGTTTTTGGAAATCCCTTGTTGCAAAGGTTTCTCTCAGAAGCTCATTGTATTTTGGACAATGTGAGAAAGGTAAGTATAGCAACTGAAAAAAAAAATTGCAAAGCATTAGTTAGGCAAGGTGCATGCTTCTTGTTCTGCAATTCGATATATCCCTGAAGGATTTTTTTTCTGGTTGGCTGCACTAGTTAGGACAAGCTGAAAAATAATTCGGGAATGTAGATCTGAAGGATGTTCCTCTTCAGGACTGTGAGAGTCATACTGAGGAACACTTCCAAAATGGTCTTTAAATGTTCAGGGGAGTAATAGCTGCAGTAGTTCAAAGTTAAAGGATTCATTTACACAGGCTGAAATTTGTCCCTTGACAGAAGACTAACACAAGCTCTTGCAAATTGCTTTATGCTTGGATTCCCCAGGGGTGATTTCACTTGTATTCAGTCTTTCTTTAAACACATTGTCACCTTTTTGCAACGGACTACTGAGAAGCAGTTGGACTGCAACAGGAGCCTTTATGCATACTCAGCTGTATTAAGTGGGCTTACCAGGGTGGTTTTTTTAGTTCAGCTAAATTGTAGAAACCTGTCAAGTTTCTATAACTCAGTTTTGTCTTTCACAATTCAAGACATACAAGGGCTAAAGGTTACATGCGAGTGGAATAACTTAAGAATTTGTTATTCATTGATCTAAGGTAGGCTGAGTTCATTCTTTTTTGAAGTTTTTTGTGTTAAATTTTAATCAAAAGTTAAAATGAAATTTGAATCTGAGATATTCATAGTTTTTTTTCTCTAATGTGCTTTTTGTACTGCTTCCAGTAATAAAACTGTATCTATACAGTCCCACAGTTAGAAGAACTTTAAAAAGAACTTAGGAGTTCTGGAGGAATAATTAGCTCAGAGAGTTTCACAGCAGTTTTGCTATCTTTTTAGAAACATAACCTATTTCTTTCAGAAGGTAGAAAGGACTTCTGAATTATAACAATAGTTGTGGACAGGTATGTCTTTACCAATAAATGACAGACTCTTATTTTGTGCAGTAGGGTACACGTGGCCTCAAGCTTATCCTGTATATGTAGTAGAGTTGAAAAAGTGTGATAAATCTGTATGCTTTATGATTTGTTTGAATAAACTTACTTGCATGCCTAGATGTGAACAAGGTGCAGTACATGCTCGTTGAGTTTGATAGTGGTTTTGAAACTGGTCAGGGTGTTCTTGTCTGTTTGCTAGAATGCCCTCATCTGTGACAATGTTAGAAGCAGTTCCTGACTCTACACCAGGCTGCGTGCATGAATCAGAAGACATGTCTCTACATCCTCCATCTTCATGCTCTCATTGCTCTGAGGTGAGAACCATTGCTCCATGTCTGTATTTAACCCAATTCACCTTTCACTGTATTAACCAGACTTACAAGCTCACACAATTTATCTTGCATCACTTTTGAAAACCTCCTACACAAAAGTGGGATTCATAGGCTACACTCCTGAGGTTTCCTAGCTTTTTGTCATAGTTTTTACAGAAATGGGAAACTCCAGCTCCATTCAACTACCCGGCTTTCTCCTCTAGGACAAGTATATGCATGCCACAGGTCTTCTATCTGCACAATTCCTTGCTGCTTCCAAGGTAAGGACACGAGGAAGAGTGATTAATGAGTACATTGCCCTGTGAATTCATGCTCATAAAGCTTTGAGTCCTCCTGCCTTTTCCCTTTTTACTTTTCCCACCGATCCTCAAAGTGCATGCACTGACCTTCGAAGTGCATGAAAAACAACCCTGTGACTCAAATTGCATCGTGATGAACATCCCAGAATGATTTTTTTGGTCTTTTCATTTTGTCGTTTAAAAAATGTTGAAGGAGTAGTGAAAATAGGTGCGTTTCCTTTCATCTCAGGAAGGAAGACATTTTTGTTTTAACTTTAGGATTAATCTATTCTATTGTGGTTTACCCACATTATAGCCTAGCTCCTTTTCTCTGTAGCCAGGACTTTTGTTTTTCTACGGTTTTTTTGTTAAATCCAGTTTTCTATTGTATAACTCCATTCCCGTGGAAACTCTTGACAACATTTCTGTTCAGCTTATTAGGACTTTCTGCACAATGCTTGTAACTAAATATATTTTTCATTGCCTTTACCATGTCCTTTATCCTCCCTCTTCATCTCATACATTAGGTATTTTACTAATGATTAAGGGAAAGCAAATGTCTCTAGTTCCTACTTACATTATCATGTGACAGTGGCACTGTGTGAACAGGAATTGGCTGCCAAAGGATTCTGGGGTTCCAAATATGTCCCTCTGTCAGTGGGTACAGCCCAGCAAGACTTGCCTGAGCACTCATAAGTGTGTGATCACAGTCAGTGCTTCGAACATAAATCTGAAGCAAGAAAAAAACCAAAAAATTGTAAGGTGATTTCTCCTGTTGAGTTTTTTCTTTCTCTTTGTAGGAAAGATAGGTATTGGCACTGTGCTGGGGAAGATGGCATTAGACTGGGATGGAGATTAGATTGCCTTGAGAAAGAAGGAGGAGGGAGAAAGAATGAAGCTGGAATAGGGCCCTGGAATAAAATTTTGGAATAAAAGCTGCAACATGGTAGCAGTTCCCTTAGGAGTGAAAAGCATGAGACTGATTACATTTTGCTAATTAGGCTTTGGGAGTTTGTATATGCATCAAACAGCTGGACCTTAAATGAAAAGTAAGATGTACCTGCACATCCTATGATAGTAACCAACTGGAAATACCCAATGTAAATACTCTGCCATAAAACCATGAGGCATGTGAACCTGATATACAACCCAAAAAACCCTTCACATGGTTTTTAGGTAATCATCAGCCTGAATAAAAGTTGAACCACAATTTAAGGGATACTTTGAAATTACATTGAATTCAATGGGTATTGAGTTATCTCCAACTGCATCACGTTCAGACTCTCATGGATTCAGGCAGTACTATTAACATCCATGAAAAACATCCACCTCTGCAGATCCAGTACTTGCCTCACACTGTTTGTATACAACACTCAGGAAATAAGAGTATCTTCTCCGCATGTACTGGCCAAGCTCATACTGTTGCTGTATGCCAAGCTGTAGAAGTAACAGAATAGTGTAAGAGGCTGAAGAAGTGTGTTATGCATTCATTTCTACAACCAAAAAATAAGCTAATATTTTATATTATTTTAATGAATACCTTTTACTTTTCTAAAGTGAAGGAGGAAAGAATACAGGAGAAAAATGCAGTAAAGTTGCTGTGTTTATGGTATTAGATATTAGACATGTCTTTCTGATGGATGCAGTATTGCATTTTGCGCTACGGAAAGTTATGCGTATGTTTAGCCAAGCTATTAACTGTCTGAGAATCAGGGTGACAAAGCAGGCATAGAGGTGCCTCAAATGCTGCCTCTCTAGTTTCTGCTCTAATACTGGCTCGTAGCTCATTAACTGGGGGCACAGACAGAGCAATCACTTTGACCATGAAGATACATCCAGGACATGAATCCCATAGACAAGAGATTCAATATAGAGGCTACAGTTTTAGCTTGAGCAAGGTTATTTTTCAGGAAGGCAGAAAATCTTGAATAGTTGACGTCAAGTAAAAGTTCTTCAAGCCTTCAAGTACTTTGCGGCTGTGGTTAATTACCATTGAACGTCTGAAACAATTCATTCTTTGTACTTGTCTTAGTCCCCAGCTTTCAGCCACCCAATCTTGTTATGCTTTTGAATGACACATTCTTTACCATCACAGATCTTGTTCCCAAGAAGATAATAATCAGTAAGGTGGAATCAAGTCACTTAACTCCGTGTTAAACTAAGTGGTTGACAATTCTCTAATCTCACAGCAAAATGGGTTTTCCAGCTTCAGTATTTTAGTAACTGTGCTGAAAACTTTTGAACTTACTAACACAATTTTGTAAACACATGACATGACAGTCACATGCAATGACCCTGTAATTTTCTCAATATTGTCTTTTTTTTTAACATGTGCCTGGTGTTTCCTGGCCTAAATTGAAATATATTCAACTTTACTCATGTAATCATTACTCTGCACAGTGATTACTCATTGCTTTCTAAAGTTCTTTTCTAAGTCATAAGATCATAGGATAATTCAGGAGGAAAGGGACCTCAGGAAGTCTATAGTCCATTCTTGTGTTCAAAGCAGAGTCACCTATGAGGTCAGACCAATTTACTCAGGGCTTTATCCAGTGCCAGAAGCATCCCACAGTGTGTATATGTGATCACCTCTTTTTACTGCTGTGACTGTGCATTCAGAATTACAAACAGTAAAGAGATCTGCTCCAGCTTGCCTTATATGTGTGTTGTTGAATCCTAACGTGTGGGTCTTGAAGCCTTCCATGTGCTGAAGCAAGCTGGTATGTTGTGCTGAATTCGCATAACTGTGTATGTGAAATGATTGAGTCATAGCTGAGTTAAGCCGTAGGAAGCTGGTCTATTACTCCTCTTTCTTCAAGGGAGGTGATGTGAGAGGAAACAGGCCTGACTTTGCGTTGAAGACCAGCATGACCTCCTAAGAATGACAAGGGAGAAGAACTCCTTAGCCAATTGATTCTATTCTGATTTTGGTGGAGACCCAGCAAGTGACTAGTTCTCCTAGGAGAGTAGAGCATGTCCATTGTGCTCAACCCACTGGACATAAGCTGTGTGAGTAAACTTATTCTACAACAGCCTAACAGACACATACCTCATAGTCTGCCTACACATGTACAATAGCTATTTGTCACTCAGAATTTTGGTGCATCTAAACTACTTCAGTGAGGCTGCCTGATTCCCAGAATCCTGGGCAAATAACTAGTGGGTTTTTTCCAGCCAAACAACATAACTAGGGGGGAAAAGGAAAAATACAGACACAGAGGATTGTGCTAGTGGGAGCAGAGTAGAAGTAGACATTAAACCACCTAGTACCCCCATATTCCTTTACAGCCTGATACCATAAGAGTTCACCCTTGACTCTGTTCACAAGAGGATTTGCTAAAGCAAATCACAGTTAATGCAGAGACTCTGTTTCTGCAGTTGGACTATGCTGTTACCTTAGCTGCTGCTAGTTTCTCCCATCAGCTGATACTTGCGTGTGAGCTTACCTCTGCCATATTCCACCAACGCCTCCACTGAAACAGATGAGCTTCAAATCAACTTTCTCTTAGCTTGAGTATAGCACGAGAGAAGTTTCTGCTAGCACTGATCATAGTAGTACATGAGCTAGGAAGCACTCTTACTCTTCAGAGACTGAGGGTGGTCTGTAAGCACTTCCACCACATTACGCTACTGATGGTTAAGGCTTTATCTTTGCTCTCAGGTGAACTTCAGTGCTCATCAGTGCCCGGCTCCTCCTAGAACACCCTAGTCTGCAATCAAACAGCTCAACATATGCTGCTATTGGTATGGGAACAGGATGACTCAGTGTAATTTATAATCATAGAATCATAGAATCACCAGGCTGGAAGAGACCCATCGGATCATCGAGTCCAACCGTTCAAGAAGCCGCATGTGCTTTCCTCTGCGCTGTCTAAAAAATACATTCTGCGGTTTTGCAATTCGTAGAACCAACAACCTGTAATTGCTAAGGAAAGTGATGACAAACTGTGCATTTTAAAGTTAGTATTTCTTTCACCTTTACGTATTTTAGTGCAAAATAGTTCAGGGTGAGGAGTTACAACAAAAACGACAGTAGCAGCAAGAAATTGTCTGGTTTGTACAGTAACAGCAATGCTAGAGGAGTTCTGGTTTGCTTTTTTAAATGACAACACGCTCTCCTGTTGCCAGGATTAGCACAGCTAAGTGTTTCAGGCACTGTGTTCATTCAACTAGCACCCCATTTCATCATGGAACTAATGGACAGAATATGTCATGGAGATCAGCTCCGTTTAATTTACGCCAGAGGTTTTCTTAAAAAGACTTTGCAAAGGCTTTTATCTATCGTGTTTAAACATAAGGGGTTCTTTTTCTCACTTGTGTCTTCCTGGTAAGTTCCTTGGCTGTCCTTTTGTGGGTCTGGGTATGGCAACAATATGGGCTTCCTCTAAGTGAAAACAAAGTTCCAATAAATAAACATCAAAAGACTATCTTCCAATATTTCAGTATACTGGCCCAGGTAAGCAAATGTACCTTGGTAAGCTGTCCACGTCCCTGCTGCCTTGCAACTTCTTTGTGCTTGTCACTTGGAAAAAACTCCTGTGGGATATGATCACCATGGCGAAATACCTGATAAAACAGATGGAATTCCCTTCATTTAGCTGGGATACAATTAGTGCAGTCACAAGGAATATGCAATGACAGTGAGTACTGTGCCAGACAGATGCTAAATATATTAATTATGTTTTTCTTGGGTCTAGGTCACTAAAATACGTGTTTGATTTATTTAGACAAATGTAACTCTTCTTTTTTTCCTGGCATTTGGAAATTAGTGAGCTCAAATAATTTTTTTCAAGTTATAAAATCTATAAAATATCTTAATGTTTTCAGAGAGGCTTCATATATTCTAGGAGGTTTAGACCACAACATTTAGTAAACAGAAAACAAACAGAATCATATAAGTATTTTTACAGAAATAATAGGACATTAATATTTTGGTAGGACTAAGAATTCAGAAGGAAAATGCCTAAACTGCTGCTCTACATAGAGTTTCTGCAGCTGACTGCTATGAAATATTCTTTCTTGGTAGAAATTAGCTTTAAAAATTCAAGTACTAACATTTTCGTCAAAAGGGGTAATGAGAGTGTCATCTAATACCTAAATACACATTAAGTGGTTACTCTGAAAACAATGAACCTTCAGATAAAAGATACATGTATAAAAATACATCAAAGTTTTTCATTCCTGTATTCCTCTACGTTCTTTCCTTGTCCAACAAAATTCCTGAAGACATGTGTCACATAATTTTTAAATTTTACCACCAGATTTTTTTCTTAATCCAAGTAGGAAGATATAAGATTCAAAACTGCAGCATAAATCATATAGCAGATTTACAAGTATGTGTGATGTTCAGAACAAAATTTAAGCTTCCTGCAAACAAGCAATATATTGTAATATTTGCAAATAGCATTAGTTTATTGGTACTGTTTCTACACTGCCTATTCAATGCCATTGTACACTTTCACATAAAGTGATTTGTTTTAAATGTTAATCCACTGAAATCACTGGAGAACTGGAAACCCTTACATGGTAAAGAGGGGTTTTGCATTATTTATATTTATTTATTAAATCCTCTTTTACCATTAAAAAAAGAATTCTATGCTATTTCTCTCTTAGTGCTTTAAAAACAGCATTCTTTTTCAATCCAGAAAGCTAAGTTCATCCAAGACTGCACAAGGGAGACAAAATTATGAAATCTTATTTAACATTGAGACTTTTTTTTAATCTAATGCAATAATGTATTTTAAATATGCCGGAAACAAATATTCACAAAGTGCCCCTGAACCCTACCCTAGAGTACAGGGAGAGCAGTAAGTGACAGTTTTGAAGAAATTCCATTTGCCCATGAACTATCTACTTACTACAGTAACAAACTTCAGTTTTCTTTTTGCTGCAGTTTGGTGAAGGAAGATGCAGAAAAGGCAGAACATGAAACATAGGCGCCACATTCCACACACCAGCTTCCTTGGTTTCATCCTGAGGGTAGATTTCACCTATTCTGCACACCAAGGTCCTTACCTGGATGTGGAGATACAGTAGATATGTAGCTAAGAGGGGAGGAGTCAGTTGTGCTCTGAGGTCTGAAAGTGGACTCCTCCTCCCTCTTTTCCCTTCTTGACCTAGTGTTTTTCAGAGAATTTGTGAAAGAAAAGTGTATTTGGCACTTGTATTCAATTTCTGTGTGTCCCGTGTATAGCATGAAGTGGAATCTCTGATCTCTCTAATTCCTGCCCATGGCACTTGCAAGGCAGGTGAAAGTAAATTATTAGTTTCCTTCTATTATTTAAGGTAGGATTTGGCATGGGTCAGTTAGCCTTCTCAGAAATGAAAAAGCTGCAGATATTCAGGCTTTTGTTGTGTGCAAAAGGGCTAGCAAATCATTCTCATTCCTAGTGTTCACACAGTCTTCTCTGAGCACTTTCTGTTAAAAAAGACAGAAAGAGCAGTGCTGACAAATGTTCTTTTCTATAGGATCTTTGGATTTTTCTCTGGATTCGTCTGTGTGTTCTGTAGGAGGAGTAAACAGTGTAAGGTTTTACTGCACAGGACAAAGGATAAGTCTAAGTTCACTGCAAAAAAAAAAAAAATCTGTACAGTAGATTGGCTATGCCTCTAGCGGCAAAATGTGTCCCCCTGTTTTCTAGAACTAGCCCCCAGAATTTCATACAGATAGGTAAATTTTTTATTTTCAAATTTCTCTTAGTGCAAACACTCTATTTGTTACAGCATGCATAAATCAAGAGGTTTTCTGTCACTCCCTGGTGTATTTTAACTAAAGAAATAAAACCTATCTCAGAGACAGTGTTGCAGGAGACAGGATTGATCTTACAAGCTTATTGGTCTGCGTTCAGTCACATTCATATGTTAATGAAAACCCTGTTAATATGTAAAAAATGATGTCTTGGTGATCAAAAGCTCTCTGTAGATAAGAATTTTAAAGAAATTACTAGAAAAAATCACATTGCTACCTTAAAAGATTACGTAACGCTGAGTTATTTTAAGGCATAAATAACAAAACTTTCCATCATAATTATTAGAATCAGGCTTGTCTAGAGAGAACGGTTCTTTCTTCTGAAGCAAGAATGCAATGTCTTTCACATCTGTCAGGGCTGAATAGATTCCTCAGTGAAATATTTAGAAGTCAACCTTTCTTGGTGCAAGATGGTTCTTCTGCCATCATCTGCCATTTCTGCATTTTTTTTTTTCCTCCCTGACAAGTCTAACACAATCATACAGAAATAGAAAAATATGGGGATTTCTCATATTTATTGATTAAAACTGTTTGCACTCTGTACATTTTCCTGCTTCCACTGACACTCAGAGTTCAAAAATCTTTCTAAATAATCTGTTTTGCTGTTTTTAGAGGTTTTTAGTTAGGCCAACTGGTATCACTGAGGAAAATACCTGAGTCCTCAGAATTGCATGGCTTCTTTCAGGTTCTTCAGATACTGTAGATGTGTCAGCAGGGACAGTAGATATATAACTGCAGCAGAAAGGTTTCACTTTATTCTTTTCAAGCACCCGTTGCCTCATACCTCCTGTGAGATTTCTTAGAAGGAAGGTGAAATTACTTAGATTCAAGATGACAAAATATTAGTGTAAAAACTAATACTCATTCTCTTTGATATGAACTTGGTGCTGCTGCTAATTCTGTGGGAAGAGATACACAAAGTACTGGAGTTGTTTTAAAGCTCTCCACATTGGTTAGCTGTTGTTGCTGAAGGTCATTGGGACAGCATGAAGCAGTGTACTGAGCAATGTACCATCATTCCTGAGACCGAAACTCTAGGGAGCAGGTGAAAGAGTTCTCTTGGCAGCTAACTCTTAACTGTAGAAATCCCTCGTTGAGAGTGGTGAGAGGTGTAAAAACAGTAGCTGCTTTCAGAGTCAAGGTAGCTGATTCTTTAATATCCCCGCAGCTTGTGTTAAAACAGCAGCTGAAGATGGAAGAGGAGGAGATAATAATAAACACAATAAATTAATGTCCTTCACTGCCTTGTTGTACAAAGGAAAATTTATGAGGTGTAGATTGTATGCCTTTATCTTACCAATAAACTTGAATAAATGCTTTTGGGATCATGATAAACATAATATTAGTACTCAAGTTTGTGTTGGGTCCTGTACTGTGATATCTGAAAAGTCAGTATGTTGAGAAATGCCACTGGGTCTTTGATATTAGTTAGGGAACGTAAGTTTTCATTAATAGTCTTTCAATGCTTTAAAGAAGGTTCACAGTTAAAGTGAACTATTGTATTTAAAAGGTTATTATTCTGAAGTATAATATTTGGTCCTCTAACTCAAACTGTAGTATAACAAAATCTTCTCCAGGCTGATGTGTTTACCCCTTCCCTCAGCTTTTATCAAGTGTAAGATTAAATCTGCTTGGTATTTAAACACAATGTAGGGTTGGACTTGCAGCTTGAAACGCAACTTCTTCACTGGCAGTGGAGAAGGATCAGCATCAACTGAAGACACACTAATAAGCGTGTAAGAAGACTCCAGCATGGAATTAGTGGAGAGAGAAGGTGGCAGGTATAGCAGGACTTCAGTCTTCCTATTCTGCCTCCACTCCTTCTCCCTCTCTGTAACACCCCTAATAGGGTGGGATACTCTGGCCTTTGCAGTGCTGATGTCAATGCCCGCTTCTTTTTCCATGTCTTCTTTCCTCAGCTGGTGAAGGGGCTGGAGAACAAGTCTTATGAGGAGCGACTGAGAGAGCTGGGGTTGTTTAGCCTGGAGAAGAGGAGGCTGAGGGGAGACCTCATTGCTCTCTACAACTACCTGAAGGGAGGTTTTGGAGAGGAAGGAGCTGGCCTCTTCTCCCAGGTGTCAGGGGACAGGACAAGAGGGAATGGACTCAAGCTCCTCCAGGGGAGGTTCAGGCTTGACATAAGGAAAAAATTCTTCACAGAAAGGGTCGTTAGGCACTGGCAGAGGCTGCCCAGGGAGGTGGTTGATTCACCTTCCCTGGAGGTGTTTAAGGTGCAGGTCGATTAGGTGCTGAGGGGCATGGTTTAGAGATTGGTAGGAATGGTTGGACTTGATGATTCAGTGGATCTCTTCCAACCTGGTGATTCTATGACTCAGCTCCAGTCAGATCTGTCCCTAGATAGAGTTAAGTGTTTTCAATGTTCCCTCTGGTTTACAGTGTACATGTTTGTCTCTTGCTTGCACACTGTTATTAAATGATAAGGGAAAGTGAGGATATTATTCATGCAGCTGCAATGAACTAAGAACCAGAGCAAAAAAATCAATTCCAAGTTACTTGCTTAGTATCTAAATAGATAAGTATCAGCTGCCACTATTTGGCTAATGCTTAGCACCAATTTCTTTAGTCATTTACATAAGGAAAACAAAGGCGTGTCATGTCACCACGCCTGTGTCACAGGAACACATTACCCTCACCTCAAAAAAATTCTGGTCTAGTCAGTCATATATTTTCTGTTAATGATTTCAGTGCTGGCATGCAGTATTCTTTCTTTCAGGCCATTTTAAGGCCGATTAGAGGCAGGTTCACCTTTGCTGAGGAGCTGGGTCAAGGCTCGTCAGAGTAATCTGGAATGGTAACTGGAGCCCCAAAGAGCTGTGCATGATGTTCTTGCTGCAGCTGGCTGGAGACATCACCTTTTGCCCCACATCCAGTGATCCTTTCTTAAATGGCAGCAGAAAACAGAAGACATGTTGATGTTGATACTTCTAAGCAGTGAGGCTGTAGCCATTCTCAGACCATTCAGCTTTCTAGGCAACTGTCTTCTGTTTGGGTGCAAAGCTGAACTCTTGATGTTAATCTGAGATGAAGTACATTTTTGCACAGTGGCCAGCTTCTTCTCCTTTACATTATTGCAAATGTAGAGTAACTGCACATGGGATAATGAACCTGTTCCAAATATATTTCCCTTGAGATTTGCACACCTGTTCTTCCACTTATATTCTTCTCAGCTCCTTCTGATCTTTTGCATTTTATGGCTGTGTTTGGGATGTGTGCTCCAGGTCCTCATTTGTTATGAGTTGGATTAGCTCTTTATCTTTTATAGAGTTGCATTGGCTTACAGTGGCTTCAAAATACATGAGAAGGGGATATTAAAATCCATTTTCTCCATCTTTTCTAGTGAAATAGCATTGTTATCAAAATGGATCTCAGTGTTGATGCAAAATGAGATCAAATCTCAGAGTTTTGATGGACCAAAAAGCTCCTTCCTCTAAATATTAGCACTTCTCTCCAGTTCCATGTGATTCACCTTTGTATTCATAAAATGCATGGGTCAAGATTGACATGGAGGAACTGTAGATAAGGATGCAGCTTGGTAGTTGTGTCTTAACAGATGATCACTATATAACAGATGATTACCATAATAGTTGGCATTATTCCACACAGTGGTGCTAACTGTTTTGGTTGTAGGCCATCAGTGAGTCACAAACCTGACTTTTGTGCACTGTAAAAGCCCTTTATCCCTTTTTCCCCCCCCCAATTCCATGAATGAATTCAAACAAGCGTTCCTGGATGTGACAGATGGCTGTATCACAGCCAGACTGCCACTGCAACAGAGGTATGGTTTATAGCAAATTGCTAGGAGAGGAAGATCTTTAGACCTTTATACTAGATATTATCTAGTAATTTAGACTGGTGAGTTGTGTAAGACAGACAGGATCATGTTATTTTGACAGTGGAAGGTGAGATATTTCTTATACTTGAGGAAAAATAATTTTTCTTCAGTCAGCTGTCATCACAGCTGCCTAGCTTGGGCATGAACCAGAAGTGTTTCATCCAGGTGCTGACAAAAGTCCAAACAACAACCTCCCTGTGTGTAATCAGGCATCAAGCTATTGTCCTTGTGCACTTTAGAATACCTGAGGGGTCTGGGTTGCTACTTTCTTTGAATTTTAATAATAGTATTTAACTTCGAGGTAGGCTACAATAACTATGATTAAGGCAATTGTTCTGCTCAGCTGGAATGATTTCTGATCATGCCCTAGCACAATGCTGCAGGATTTGAAATGCAAATATGTGGGAGGGATAAAATGTTCTTTTGATACTTTTTTATTTCTTTTGGAATAAAACAAAAAAGTACTTTACAAAAACCCAAGCTGAGGTCAAATATAAGCCAGAAATTTCTCATA
Organism: Piaya cayana; assembly: GCA_013389865.1. Classification (NCBI taxonomy): domain Eukaryota; kingdom Metazoa; phylum Chordata; class Aves; order Cuculiformes; family Coccyzidae; genus Piaya; species Piaya cayana. Next base: position 253,037 of record WAAB01021022.1, on the reverse strand, counting down.
AATATTGGATCTTGCTGGTAATGAGCATCATCTACCTGTGTAGATAGTTTAGTTTTGGTATTTAAATTCTGAATTAGGAGTGAAGAATTAGTAAATTAGTTGTTTACCTCAGAATGGCTGTCCCTCCCTTTGCCCTTTTCCATTCTGTCTCCATGCTGTTATCATTTTTCAGTTGCTTTGGATGATTGGATTTTTTGGTTAATTGTGCTCTTGTTCACTTCAACCAGCGAAGCGTGTTATGCTAGGACATAGGCATACTTTCAGTCTAGTGCTTCAAATCTTTTTTGATTGAGTGTTTCCTTGAGAGGTTGGTAATTGATTTAAATATTGCCACAAATATTTTCTGAATGAAACTGTTAGAACTGTTACAATGGAAGACTGTGCTTTTATGTCACTGCACTGTGTCTACTAGTACTAAGCTGCATGGTAGTATCATTTCCAAGCTCTCCTTGGCAACTCCAATGGGGTTCCCCAGGGCTCAGTGCTAGGTCCAGTCCTGTTCAATGTCTTCATCAATGACCTGGATGAAGGCATTGAGTGCACCCTTAGCAAGTTTGCAGATGACACTAAGCTGGGTGGAAGTGTCGATCTGCTGGAGGGTAG
>WAAB01021022.1:240036-251893 GCA_013389865.1 Piaya cayana | reverse complement strand
GATGGGTCTCTTCCAACCCGGTGATTCTGTGATTCTGTGATTCTGTAATGTGACTTTTATCACTGAAATTTTTGTTGACTGTCAGTATGGTCATTAGAAGAAAAATGCATATTTTTACTTTAAGTCACATATCTGGTTTCTGTCAAATATAGATCCAAACAAAATAATAAACTGAGTATTTTCAATCAGAGAGATAAAAATTGTGATGTTTGCAGACTTCCACTTAATTTAGAAGCGGCATTAAGTGTTCGTCTTCACAGAGACATCCACATAAAGCAAAAAATGTGCAGTAAGTGTCTTTTGCAGAAATAAGAGACAAACTATCCAGAGGGCAGTAGCTAAAATGATGAACAGATGAAAAGGTACTGGCCATTAACCTGTTTTTTTGGTTTGGGATCTATTGCTTCCTCTGTTGGTGGGAAGGAGAGTAAATTGTGTGTGAGAGGTAGCAAATTCAAGGACCCATTTTCATATAGAAAGAAGTGCTAGTACGGGAAGATATGCTTAAAGTCATGCAGGGAATTGGCCAAAAACTTTCTGAGCAGCTGCCGCTGCGGAGGCAGATTAATGCTACCTTCAAATACTGATCATTCTTGGAAACAACCAAGCAACCCATTAATTAGCAGCTTAGTTGATAATTATAATGTGGGTTTAGTTTTACAAAGTGTGGTTTTATAGATTTGATTCACAACATGTTGGTCTTTACAAAGAACGCAGGAAAATGCTGCGCTAAGTACAGGTAAGTGAGCCAAAATACCTTGGATAACTGTAATACAATCCAGGCTGCTCTACCTGCATAACTGACTTCAGCTTCAGTAGAGGCTACATGCTTGGACATGAACACAAAATGAATAACAAAGATTAATGCTTCCTGTAACAGAGGAAGTTGCTGCCCAAATAAAACCCTGAGTTTAATAGATACCAATAGATATTTATCTATATGAGATGTACGGTTAGGTTCATATTCTGATTGACATCAGTAGATGTAAAGCAATAGCCCACCAAATAAACTTTCTTTTGATCTACAATTCTCCAAGTGTGACAGAATTGGTGAACGTTCATCATATGACTCCTCAGGTTTTACACACACACTGAATATTGAATAATTCATAGTATACTTGCAGTTAAACTATAAATCTCTTCTGTTTGATCAACTCAGTGTATTTTCTAAATTTAAAGCAAACAATGAGAAAAATGCAATAGCATGAAAGGAAATATAGCTTTAGTGCAAACCAAACAAAACCCGCATGCCTAAACCTACAAAAGAACTAAGAAATAGTATAATAGCTGGGAAAGTATTTGCTTATATCGGTAGGCCCCTGAGAGAAATGTTTTGCAAAGGCCTATTGCCATCTAGTGTCGAACTCTCTTCCTTTTGCTGTACTTTAGTGTAAATGCAGTTTCTTCCTGACAGACGCTTTTGTGAGAATCACTGGAAATACAGAACATTACTACTGCAACCAGACATTAAGAACACATGACTACATTTCCAAATCATAATAAAGTACAATGATTTTCACTCCTATATTCAGGGTTACTAGCAATATAAATTTACTCTCCAGAAAGAAAGAGTTTGTTAAAGTCAGTGTCTAGGTCTTCTTTCAGCATTGAGAGAAGTGTTTGTTATATACTTGTAGTATTAACTGTTAAATAAATTTCTCTTTGTATGTTTTCATTTGTGTTGTCATAGGAATTCAGCATCTTTCACAAGAATGCAAGAAATGTGTCTGATTTCATTTTACAAAATGATAGAATTTAGCCACAAAGATCAAGCTTGGATAATGCAGCTTCTTCTCTTCTTCTTTTCAAGTAGTTTGGGGGAGGGGGGTTGGTGGTTTGTTTTTTTTTACTTTTCTGTGCACCCGAGTTCTGAGTTTTACTTAATATGAAACAGAAATTCTGCGTAGCTTATTTTTTGTGATATTCAAAGATGACTTAGCTTTCACATCTATAGTAACGACTTCCATAAAGTGAACTGGATATTAGAATCTTATCAGCTAGCTCACAGCACTTCCTCTTAGAAAGAACTTTTGTCTCTATGACATCGTGCTTCATAGTTATATCAAACTTTGCTGTATTTTACTAAATGAAGCTGTAAATTCTCCTCTATATGACTTAGGTTAAAAAAAAATCAAGCAAAATTCCCAACAGTAGTTTTACCTAGAAGCAGTAAAGCAAAAGGTCCAGTACATCTGGCAATAAATTTTCAATTGATGAGAGGTAACAGTTTTCAACCGTTCAGACCAATGTATTTTCACAGGACATATGTTGAAAGTTGTTGGGTAGGGGAAGGAAAAGGAAAAAGGAGAAGTTTATTGTATATTTCATAATCTGTTGGCCTTGGAAAAGTGAAAGTAAATATGGAAATTCCTCTTATTCCTAACCATGTATGTATAAATTAACTATTGAACTGGTTATACAGCTTGTTTTTTTTATATCCTGATGATGAGTAATCAAAGAAGCATAAGAAGTTGCCTTAAATTTAAGAACATATTTAAGAATAAAGTATAGCTTCTGTATTTACAGAATTGTCCGAGTCAAGTTAGCAGCATCTCTTGTGCTTTCTGTCTACTACTGAACCAGTTTAATGAGCTGGTTCAGTTTCAGATAAAACTTTTTTGTTTGAAAATCATGGCTGCAATGAATTTTTTTTCCCTCATATGCTGCCATATTCTGTTTGTTTGTCTTTATATTTTGATACATAGCTTTGTCCTTTAGTTACTCTCTTCTAAACAACTGCAATAGCATTTGTTGATTGTTAGGTTGGTCATTTCTGGCAGATGTCATAGCACTTTCTTCACCTCCTGTTAGTAATGGTCTAACATAATTACTTTCAAAATCTTTCTTTACTTTTTTTTCCTCATCATTATTGCCTTGTGAAGCTAAGAGTATCTAAATCTACACCCTGCCATTTAATATTTAGTTTCCTGGAAACAGCATTTTATGACGTATTGGAAGGCTCAGTATGGCTTGATCTGTCTCAATAATGCAAATATATTTTATCGGAAATCTATATTTTACAGAAGTCACTGTATTATAGACATCAGGTTTTGACAATGGCATAAGCCATCTTGGATACTTTGGGAAAATTGCAAGTAAATGCAGTTTGGGGAATGATATTGATGATTTCCCTTTAAAAAGAAAGGAAAGGGAGAGATCCCATTGGCAGATAATGTTATGCATTTCTAATTGACTTACCACGACCCATGTTTATTTTGTAAGTAACACTACTGTCAACTAACAGTGGTGGAAAATTGCACAAAGATGATACGAGTACTGCAATGCAATATCAATGCGTTGGCTGTTTTGTCCATTGGATAACTGAATTTCCCCTCCCTTTTCTTTAAACTGTAGGCAGATATTATTACTTCTTCCCTCAAGAGCCATTATTTCTGCTCCTATACTCCCCAGAAAGAAATTTTTTGCTTGTTTTCTCCTGTCTGACCTGTTGGCTACTGGACGGTCTTTCTAGTTAACAAGAAGCTCTGGACTGAGCCACTTGGATGCAAGCAGATGGTGTTACTATAAGGTGTTACACACAGAATAGTTAGCACAATATTCTCTTGGAATAGTAAATCAAAATACTCCACCAGGGTGACTTGAAAAGGAACTAAAATATCAGCCCACCTGTATCACATACATTTGCATGGAGCATACCTTCTCTAGTATCAATTGATCTCCTGAATATAAACGATAGAAAGAATGGTGAGACAGTTAATGCACGGTGTTCCCCACTTGCTCAGTGTTTTCAAATATGATTCCTCAAAATGTCAACTCTCCTGTTTTATTTATTGTGTATACAATGCAAGCTTGTTCAGGTAGCCTGGTTACACACATTGAATATTAATCAAAAGAACCACCACGGCATCAGATCCTGTGGCCTCTTATGACATCTTAAACAAGGTTAAGACTACCCCTTATGAGACCTCTTTGCTTATATGGAGAAGGATAAAACTTACCTACCAGAAAGGATTTATATATGTGTTATTAAGAATGTGTATTTCTCCCCTGCTTTGATACCAAGAGAACAGGGAGAAGCAAAAGAAATGAATACACTATGTATCAGGTAATGATTATGAGCATTGCAAGCTCTTACCTTTGAATAAGAAAAACAAAAAGCATATTCCTGATACACAATTTCCTGATACTTCTAGCTGTTCATAAGACTTTGTAATTGATAACCAGGCAGCTTCATCAAGACTCAAGCATTCTGTCTTTATGCACAAAAAGAATTTGGGAGACTTATGGCTTCCCATGTCTCTAATCAGAACAAGGAAACTTCACTGAATTTGTACTCCTTGAAACAAATAGACTGTACAAGTGAAATCTCTTGGAGGAATGTAAAGTCTGGCTTGCAGCTCTGACTCAGAAAGGGTTTATTTTGTTGTTATAAACTTCCTCTCAAAAATCAAGGGTAGCGTTATAACATCTTCCAGCAAATAAATTTTCCATTTCTGTTTTTCAAGAACGAGGCATCCTCTTTCCTATATTATATTATATTGTATTGAATTTTTTTTAAAGAAAATGAAAAAATAAATGGAATTCTGTATATGAGATGCAGTGAAAATGTCTAATTTTCCTCAGCTTTTGAAATTTCAGTGTTCATGTCCACTGCTGTTTAAGGGCTGAAAGATCTGTGGCTGTTTAGACTAAAGAGGACGTCACAATAGTCTTCACATATTTAAAGGTTGCTGCTGAGAGGAAAGTAATAATAGTTCCCATGCTGGGCAAGAAAAGAAACACAAACTGGAATTGCAGAGAGGCAAGATGAGCTTAGATGTTAGCACAACCTGAAAATATGGAGAGTGAAGCACTGCCTGTGGAGACTGTGAAATTTCCACCGCTGAAGTTGTTTTAAAGGGAGTGAATCTCTGCTATGGAAATATATTTATATACCCGCTGTGTGGGATCAGGAATAGACTAGATGACCTCTTTAGTGTTCCTTTAACTCCCATTTTTGCCAATTTTATGATTCCACAACACAAGTGTCTTGGGATGTACTATTTACTAGTAATTATTTTAGGGATCTGATATTCTTTTGGGACTCAAAATTCTAACAATTAAAAAAATATTATTGTGCCTGGATAGCAGAAAATAGTTATAACATCTTGTCCTTAGAGAGAAATTTAAAGTGCCATCTACTGAGTTTAATTTTAATGTTTTCATATTTTAATTTCTATATTTTGCAGAGTAATGGCTTCTAGTTTATGAAGTTCAGTTTAAAAAAATGCAGTACATTTTCACCTGCTTGATATTTAACTCCATTCTGCCATAGTGCCGTTGAATAATTGAAGCTAATGGATTGGTTGAAGGAAGTGAGACCAAATTCAAAATCAAACCCAGTTACTAGCCCTTCCCATTGAGGCACACAGATAAGGGATTACATTCTCTGCCAACAGGTTTTTTTAGTTGTGTTAATTCTTGGACTCTCCATAACCAAAGTTTCTCCAGTCAAGGTGTGAAAGATAGCAGCACGACAGGAAAACATCTAGATAGCTGGAGATGGGTTGTCACATGGGACTGATGAGCATTAATTCCACACTATGTACGAAGATGTGACCATCTCTTTTCCCTACTAACTGCTGACTTTGGTACTTGGCAGGTTTGCAGAACAGATACTTTGCCTCCTCAGTCAGAAAGTGGGAGGAGACTTAATGAGCTGCTTGTGGAGGTACCTGTACTATTCTGAATAAACTATTCTTGTTGGTGAAGCCCTGAACTGAGCTGCAAGACACTTGGCTTCCAATTAAGTCTGTGCTTGGTTTCCTGTGTGACAACTGGTAGCAAAGCTGTTGCTTTTCTGAGACATATCTGTACTAGTTTTGACTGGTATGTTGCCTACCGGCAATCTCACCTGGAAAAAAAGGAGCAACTTTTCTTGAAAACTAATACAGAATGGGGGCAGGAAAATATTTGCTGTAGGTAAAGAGTGCTATACTGTGCCTCTGCCTTAGTGTTTGTTTCTAACCACATCTATAACTCAGCTGTGATGTCTATATGCACATGTACATGTCATCCACCCCACCTGCCCAATGCATTTAAACTACTGGTCTCCAAAAGTCCTAGTAACCTGACCTGCAAGAAATTATAAATTGCTATGCTGTGATGTGTAGAAACATCTGATGGTTGGTTGTTTGCTTGCTTCAAACTCTGACATTTCTGATTTGTAAAACATGTTCTTTTTTTCCACTGGGTTTGTCCCTGAGGAAACATGGGACTACTTTTAATTGTTTCATTTTTTTTTCTGAGTAAATGGAGCCAGCTAGGATCTGTGCTGTCTTCAAGTCCAACAGAAGTGAGGTAGTGGCATATCAAACATGCATCTTGTCTTTATCTGATTATTACCTTGTGTAATACAAAAATTCATATTTACTCATGTGTTGTGTAAGAATCACAAGTTAATTATTCAATGTGTAGTTCAGTGACTTAATTTTCAAGTCCTAAACCCCACAGTTTTTCTGCAGTAGTTCCTTAAGGTTGAGGCCTAGAATATCTTTGCTGGGCACATACAATATAAAAAGTAGTTGTATTTCCTGCCCTAAAGAGCAAGCAAAACCAACATATTAACAAAATATCTGGTCTGGTTCATCTGGCTTTCATTTTTCAGTCTTTTATGCTCTATAGCATTAAACTACATGTAGTTGTCACCTCTTTGCAGTGTTACAAGAAGAATATTGTACAACAACAAGCTGTTCATGTTTTCGGAATTATTTATCAGGGTGAACATTTAAATAATAAGAAGAAAAGCAAGAAGCATAGGTTTCCTGTCAGTGTTTCAATGACAGAAATATTCTGTACTAGATTATAAAACATTATGCATGGACTTCAGTGATTTAAGTAATTTGACTACATTATATAGTGTACTGATACTTGATTCAAGCAGTTGTCCGCTTTTAAAAGAGGTAGAAATTGGCATTTCAGTTTTGTCCATAGTTTGTGCTGCATATAAACTATGAGGGTTACCCTAAAAAGCATTATCCCTTTGAGCTTATTGGCATAAAAAAGATGTCTAGCTTAAACTTGAAAAGGACAGCAGAAGTACAGTGTTATGCATAACAGTGATGATTTGCTTGACTAGTTTAATTCTTACATGGAGCTGCAGCTTAACGATTGTGTTACAGTGAAGGAAACAGAAATGTCTGGTATAATGCAAATAATGAGAGAGGAGAGAGTGAAGAAGCACATTTTATAGTAGCTGGTGCAGTAGCTGGATGGAAGATGATTGCTAGGATGACCCGTTTTGATCTTCTGCTACATGCCAGATTGAAAAATCAATAATATTTTTTAAACTGCTTTATGTTGGTCCTATAATTGAACAAGTGTTTCTTTGTTAAGTTATTTTTTTTTCCTTTGAAGGACAGTGTCTTTCCTGACTGTGGTAGAATATTTGTGACAGGTGCTAGCACTATAGAAATTGCTGTTGTGGGCTATTCTGGTGTAAGAGCAGCTTTCCACATAGCCACCTATCCAAGCCGCCTCCTTTCACAAAAGAAAAAAAAAACAAACAACAAACCTACAAAAATGAGAAGCAAAAAATTTCTCTGAAGTGCTGTCCCTTTCCGAAGTCCTCAAAATTGAAGCCTTTGTGATTTCATGCAGTATGTGACCCTTTTTCCAGTATCAAAGGAGACCCACCCATCCAACAATCTATTCTTGTTCACTGTGTCTCTGTAGTTATTTTCAGTTTCTTGAAGCCTGTTTTGTGTTAGTACAATGTGCATCCCAAAGCACCAGCTTGACCTGTGATTGCTATTCAGGCAGGTTGTATATTCTATCAAAAAGAAAAAGTTTACTGAAGATAGACAAAGTAACATCAGTAGTTGTCTGCTAGAGATTTACATGGGCTCTTTCTCTACATCAAGACCTATGGACTTTTCATGTAAGTTCTGATTTGTCACCTGAAGTAGCAAACCTATGTTTGTGTAACTACACTAACACAAAACTAAGTAAAGCTTCCTTGAGCTGTCCCTGTTTTGAAGTCCACTAAAAACAAAATGACCCACCTCCACAGTTACTGTGTTGCTGACTTTCCATTACTTGGAAATACGTCGGTACCTGTACAGTAACTCTTCAAATCTGTGTGGTCTGAGGGGAAAGGATCAGGAAGTTACTTTAGTACAAATCAATGGCATTGCCTGGCCAGTCCTGATTTTCTTGTAGGAGGGAAGAAAAGCAGGTCTACTTTTCTTCCATTCTCCTCCTTTTGGCCTGCTTTGTGTTTTGCAACCTACTGCACTGACGTCTCTGGTTCTTGCAATTAGATTGATTTCACAGCTCAATAGGACAGGTTTTTGCATGAGACGAATCTAAGTGATTTCCATCCACTGCACTGAATTACAAAGAGATGTTGTTCCTTTGTTCTTTTTCAGTCCTGGCATATAAACTCTCATTTCATGCCATCTGTGTGGATGTATGCTGGTCAGCAGTATTGGGTGATAACCTGAAGACAGAAAGAATAGAACGGATGCATAGTATTTTGGTACTTTCACCAATGTTTGAGGAAAACTTAGAGAAAGCTGAGGGATTTTTTATTCTTAATTTGCAAGTAGTGACAGAATTACTGAGAAAATCTCAGCCAAAATTATGACGGATCATAGTTTTGGCAGATCTTAGCAAAAGGTGTAAAATGAAGTTATCCTGAAAACAACAGCCAGAAAAAAAACAGGCCCCCATCACAGATCATGGTATTCTTTAAAGGTATATCAGAACAGTCAATGCTTTCAGCAAAAGTGTCAAAAAATAGTAGTCAATAGTAAATGAGGTGAGATGGTACGGATTTGCTCACTTCAGCCTCACAATCCTTGCCCCTAAGTAATATTGAGTTTCTCTCCCTGTGTAAATACAGCTTTAATGTCTGTGTCTGAGTGCTTATTTCTTTGTGTTCAGAAAAGATCCTGCAATGCTTTCTAGCTCATGTTTGGCTGCCATTTGGAAATGATCTCTGCTTCACTGAGCTGTTTTATCTGTATTCATCATTTCCAAGTCTTTTTTTCTTTGTTTATTGATCCTATCAGCATATTTTTACAGCTGAAAACCATCAAACAATTACTGTGTGGAGTTCAGGGTATCATTACTATGTTTTAGTAAGGTCTCTTTCCTAACTGAATTGTAATATGCTATTTATCCTTGGTTTTTGACGCATTAGCCAGACGGTAATTTGGCAGTCCCTCTACTGCATTGTTAATTGGGAGATAGGGTAATGGACACATAGCTGGTTTGTATGGCCACTGATATGATTTTTAAGCTTCCCAACAGCTACTGACTCAAATTTCCTCTCTTGAGAGAGGAAAGACTTAATTCAAGTTGTGGGTAAATACAATATTCACTAAACAAATAACAGGTTGGTCCTCCCCCTCATACACCTGTGATCACAATCCTGGGAAGTGCTGTAGCTCTAGCACTTCTGTAACATTCCCACATGAACATTAATAAATACTTTTCAACTGGTAATCACATCAGGCTTGTCACATTCCCATCACACACACATCAGCTCCAGTTTCCTCACAAGGAAATCGAGGCAAGAGGTGACTTGTTCATGAATTCCTGCAGCGTTAATGAAAAAGATGACATTTCAAAGCCAGATATGTTGGCTCTCAGTCCTCACCAGTCACAAAACCTGTGTTGTGGAAGCTAGTCTACTTTTTCTACTATTTTTCTCCCTTTTAAAACTACCTATACTTTCACTTGCTAAGAATATGAGTTCTGTTCAACCCTTTGATTAACGATCTTGCACCAAACAGAGGCAAAAAGATTAATATTTTAATAATGAGATATGTCTACTGTTTTGTGATTATATAATGTTCTGAGAGTGTTACTCATGATTACTTCTTACTCGTCCTATATTTTTGTTACACCAACTGTTACACTAGGTGACTGGATCAATTTGTGTCAATTAAACACTGTTACAATGTTAGTTTTATCCCACTGAGCAGTTCCTCTGAAACTGTTAGAGGCTACTACTAAATTAGTAAAGTGGTGAATGAATGAATGAATGAGGAATTTATTATAGATGAGAATAACAGCCTGGAGCTGTCCTTGCCTTGCTTTCGGGGTTCATTTTTACAGTCTCACTTATCCTTTAGCATAACATAGTGACCTTGTGTCAACAAATGTTCTGTGAGGAAAATCTGAAAAACTGGATTTAATATCTCATGCTCCCTACTTTACATATAAGTTTTGCCAAGAATTCCTTATTAATAATTGGATAAACAATGAGATATCTAATTTGTATTATTTCTGAATATTTAATTTACATTTACTTCTAAATTTTATTTTATCAGAAGATGACCATCATCGTACCTGGCTTAGGGGAACAAATGTACCTGTCATAATAGCCACTATTCTTTCTTTTATCTCATGGACAACAGTTTTGAATTTAATGAGCTTCTTGGAGACCTGATTTTCACCACTGTGTCTTACTAGCAACTCTAGTCTGATCAACAGTTGTTTATAAAGCAGCAGAGGATATTTCTGTTTTGTTTGATCTTTGGGGGGTTTCTGCTTGTTGTTTTGTCTTTAACATATCTACCTTCACACAGCTCAAGGCATAGGTCTTTTGTTCTCTTCATGTGGTGGAAGTGCACCTAGGCTGACTCTTTGTGCACAGTGGTATTTGAACTGCATGGAGATCCACTAATCATGCTTTTGCAGAAATTCTATGCAGAGTTCCCCTCACCTCATCTCACCTCTTTCTTGCATTTTTTCTTTTAAACTTTATACTTTTCAGCTCTGTGTGAAGTGTATTTTCTGTCTGTCCCCTTTCAAATATTCTTTCTTACTTCTGCATCCTTTCTTCCATTTGTTTTATTATGTCCTGTTTATTAAGAGATATTTCATAGATATTCCAGAAAGTGAAGTACAACTAGATTAATATTTAGTAGCGATGTACATTATTGTAAAATAATATCTGTTAAAAAAACAGAAACAAATTTCTCTGTCAAAGCTATATTAACAGACATTCTTTCAAGACCACTAACAAGTTTTGCTGGTCTAATCTGAAATCATCACTACATGGCTGTACAACATGCTATTTGCTGTTATAATTCCTTTTTACCTTATTGCAATCAGTTTTATGTTGGAAGGGATGATGTTATAGAAATGATTATTGCTGTTTGTGGATGAATTATGGAGTGTAAAATCAAAGTATAACTAAAAATTATCATGGGGAAAGACAGATTATGAATGAGAAAAAGATGCCAAGGAAAGACAATGACAGAAGTATTAAGGTAATTGGAAGTTGTTTATTTCTACTGAGCACAGAAATCCTGTGGAAAACATTCCTGCCACAAAAGTATCTCCGAGTAGTTAAAAGCATAGAGAATTTGTATCGATTCCTAGAAAATCCTTATTTGCTTGAAACAGGATAAAATTATATAGACATGAAAATGCAAGTATTGGGTTATAACCTGAATAAAAAGAAACAGTAGTAAGTTTAAACAGTGGCCAGCTGTTTCCAAATTATCTTTCTTTTCTGTTATATTTTCCCCAAAGGACCTACTCTCCTTCAGGGATTCTTGACTAGACAGACATAGTTTTTTGTGTAGTCTTTTTGGCAGAACTGATCCTATATTTTGGTAATTTAACTATTCACCAAAAATGTCAGTGCCAACATTTATCAGTGTCTCCATCTTGTAATGCTTTACCAGTATGAGTTTAAAAAACAGTGCCCATTTCTGCAAAAAGCTTGAGTTTAGATGTTTGAAAGATTCCATTTTTTTCTTTTCACACTTATGGATTTTGCTTTCTCTGCTGAAATATAGTTAGTAATGACAAGACCTAAAAACACCACTAACTGCTTATGTTCAATAACTTTCAGCAGTAGCAATTGTCCACTTATAATTTTAACCAAAAAAAAAAA
>WAAB01021022.1:208021-240015 GCA_013389865.1 Piaya cayana | reverse complement strand
CCCACAAAAACCTATCAAGAAGAAAGTGGAGGAAAAGGGAGAAAAATATTAGTAGCGTTAATGACTGAGAATGTATTAAGTATTTATGGTTGACTTTTAGGCTTCCCTAATTAAGAAAGAGTTTTGCTTGCTTCATCAGTACTCGTTCAGAAATATGCTGGTTTACAACACTGATCCATCTTAAGACACACAAACTAGGAATATGGATCATCTTGATACTGTGAAGGCCTATTTCTTGTAGGTGTAGTACCCTAACTGGAAGCAGTCACAGCAAATGAAGCAACTCTTCATAATGTTGATTAACTCTTCCTCTTTTTATGTAGAAGTGCAGTTTGTCCCATCATCTAGTATGGATACATCTAAGGATGGATATCTCACAGTTTATCTCATAACAGATTTTCCTCTTGTAAGCAAGCTTTGAAAAGTTTTCCCTAACTTGACAAGGAAATATTCATCCTTCTACCCTCCTGTTTTGCTGCTAAGGTGAGAGTTTTCCAGGCAATGGAAACCAAGAAACATTGTGAGGGATTCTGGACTGAGAACTTCTAGTTTCTTCAAACTATCTGGCCCAGACTTCCGACAGGTAGTAGTGGGAGTCTTGAGGAAGTTCTTTTGCAGGGCAGGTCTCTGAAGCATTGGGTTTTGAGATAGATTTTTATCCAAGATCAGAAATTCTGCAGTTCTCACCAAGGCTTTCAAACTTGCTGCAGCAGAGATGAGGTGTTGCCTCAGTAGAAAATGGAACTTCTAGGGCTTTCAGATAGGGTACTCGGGCAGAACTGAAGGCATTCCCAAAGATAGGTCTTTCTATCTTACCATGTGTCCTACTTCAATGACTGTGAAACCCATTGCGTAGTTGTGAAGGTGGGGAATCCTACTTCTGATTTGCTCCAAGTCCACTGAATCCAAGATATCCTGGCAAAACGCTGCAGTATCACCCAAGCAGCACTTTTTAAAGTGCAACTGTATTTCACACACTACAAAAAGTAATAATAATAACAACTAACTGGTTCTGTTGTGAAGAGGACTCCTGTTAACAAGTAATGAGGGTCCCAATACCTATGACAGTACTAAAGGTGGCAGAGTAAGGAGAAAGGAGGCTGTGGAGTGACCAGTTCCGCTTTTTTGCAAAGAACAAGAAAGCAACAGATATTTCCAATAGTTGATCTGTATCTCTCCTTTTGAGACAAGATACAATGTTTTCCATACAGATCTTTTCTGGTTGAATTCTAGCATCCTCTCTCATCCCTATGACTTTGTACATAGGTTGTGTAGGTATAATTTCACAACCATTTTTAATGGCAAAATCTAGTCAAACAAGTTTAGTGAAGGAACGTGTGTTTTTACTGTATCTGAATTTGGCTTGTAACATATTATAGTAACATCCCTTCAAGAAATAGCTGCTGGAAGGCTCCAATTCTTTGTTCTGCTTTTCCACTGTTCTACTTTCTGACACTAAATTACTCAGGCAAGATGTTTCATTTGAATATCTATGGTATAAATTACCAGTGTTTTTCTTCCCCAGCATTTGCTTGACAAATTAATTGCCCATACAGTTTTGTCCATTTGCAAGGCAGTGTAAGGTAGCAGCTGAGTGTTCAGCTTATGTAAATTAATTATAGGTGCAATTGACCTTGTGTGAAAATGGCTGTGGCACATATGAGATTAAGAGCCATTGTGTTAGGCTGTCACTATGAAGCACCTGCTCTTTGTATTTCTGAATCAGATAGGGTAATGTGCAGGACTGTATCTAAGAAGGGAGTGTGATACCTTTCTCTGGAAAGCAGGAGAGAGAGAAAGGGAGGTAATGCAAAAAAAGACTGTACCTCAGATGCCTCCATTGCCTGATGCAGATATGTAGTGCAGTCTACGATACAACTTTATTCCTATAGTCTGTGGGGTAAATGGCATTCTGGAGACGTTAGGACTGGCCTAACTCAGCTGTTGTGAGGGCTGGCAGTGCTATATGGAGTTATTCTGATCCACTTATAGATGATGTGCCAGTTGGTGGTATCCATGAAGCCTGTATATCTCTCCTTATATTTCCTTTGGTTGGTGAAAATAAGGCAAGAAAAGGGCACATTTTAGCTCAACATTGGCCCTAGTTCAGAGAGATCTGCTTAGCAATACTCGTAAGTCCTCGGGTTGTCCAGATATTTAATTCATCTGGTGAATTAGAACTATAATCTGTCTACGTGTTTTGGAAATTCCAACTTTATGTTTTATCTGCTGTTCTCTTCATTTTTTTTAGTTTGGGATGGGGGAAAAGTTTTCAAGGATGCTTTTTTTTTTACATCTGGCAGGTTTCATCATCTCCTGCTTATTTCTCAGCTGAAAGAATAATCCATGAAATCAATTGGTTGCTGCAGAAATTATTATGCACCTTGGGATGATTATGGATTCAGGTAAGGAATAAATGAAAGGATCACGTATTCTTCTAGAAGAATAAGTAGCTTGTAACATTTCAGATGTCCTTGGCAAAAATACAGACTTAGTGCCTTAAATTTTTTTTTCTTAGTATAGTCATGCCTTTTAAGTGTTACCTGGGGCAAAATTACAAATACAGACATCAAAATTATAGCATGCGTAAGCTTTTACAGACCTGAAGTGCTGAATGCTGCTGTGGCAAAATGCCAGTGGCATGCTGTGGGGTGTGATGTTTTATGGAAAATTTGGAAAATTCTCTAGACTGGTTGTGATTTCTAGCTATGTCAGCATAAACTGGAGTCAGCTTCCTACAGACAGTGACAAGGGTAGCTTCTTGGTGCTGAGATGTGAAGCGAGAAGCTCATGTTTCACCTATGAAGAACTCTGCACAGTTTTTTTTCCTATTCTTTCTTCCTGATCTGAGGAAATGTTCTTCCTGCTTCAGGCATTCTCTCTGCATCTTCCTTCTGGCTTCCTTTTTCTGGTCAAATGAGTGTCACCCCAATTTGACAAGTTTGAGAAAGTTTATAGATTTTTAGTGTGGAGCTCATGTTGGTGAAGCTGCAGAGAATCCCCAGAGTTGTAGGTAACTTCTGGAGGTTTCTAGTTCAAACAACAAATGAATGCGTAGTGGGGAATAAAAAAAATTAAAAAAAAAAAAAAAAGGAGGAAAAACATACTGATTCTCAGAAATTCACCAGAAAATTAAAGAAGAATCATGGAATGATTCCAGGCACCTCAGACATACGTGAGCAATGTACTGTGCCTGGCTTATCCTAGAACTTTTTCATTTAATATGTCCTTCATACCAGTGCTTTAGAGTTAACGTATATTCCACAGGGTCAAATGTCAAAATTTCAAATTCAGCAACCACAATTTAACTCTGCAACACATTTTCAGATACAAATGAAATACAGAGAAAAGGGTGGCTTTTATTTGTATTGGTCAAGTGCAATTTACACTGAGTCCTTGGATATCTGTATTCATTTAGTTGGTGAAATGCTACTGATGTGTACAAGTAGAAGTATGTGTTGTCCACCAGAGACAGATCGTTACATGTATTTGTGACTGGCTTTCTTGGTCACCTGGTGGCACCTACTAGATTGCTGATACGTGTTATCTCACTTGTAGCTA
Source organism: Piaya cayana (assembly GCA_013389865.1). Lineage (NCBI taxonomy): Eukaryota > Metazoa > Chordata > Aves > Cuculiformes > Coccyzidae > Piaya > Piaya cayana. Next base: position 236,454 of record WAAB01021022.1, on the reverse strand, counting down.
ATGCTTTTGAAAATTAAAGCCCTTAGAAAAAAAAAACTTCACAGAACTACACTGTTGTTTTACTTGCCTTTGTGTTACCCTGGACAACAACTGGGGTTGTGTGCAATGTATGGTGAGTGACAGTCCTTCAGTGTATCCTGCAAAAATGGAAATGGAGAGAGTGTCCACCTGGACACCTTGCCTCACCATGGTCTTTGTCACTGGCTGCAGAGGAATCTCTGTTCCAGTGCTTGAAGCAACTCCTCATCCTTCTTATTCAGTGGCTTTGGTGTCTGCAGAGTTGCTTCTCTTACACATTCTGGATTCTCTCTCTGCTGCTGCTCTGCAGCGGTTGTTTTTCCCCCTTCTTAAATATGTTAACTCAGAGGCATTACTACCATCTCNTGTCACCTGGGAGAAGAGGCCAGCTCCTTCCTCTCCACAACCTCCTTTCAGGCAGTTGTAGAGAGCAATAAGGTCTCCCCTCAGCCTCCTGTTCTCCAGGCTAATTGGCTTGGCTTTGCCCAGAGGCAGATCTGTCTTTGAGCTGTCTGGTGTTGGTTCAACTGGACATGAGGGAAACTTAGGGCAGCTTCTCACAGAGGCCACCCTTGTAGCCCCGCCACTACCAAAACCTTGTCATGCAAACTTAATACAGTTTCATACTGGTAGAACTGATAGTTTTAACTTACACACAGCTCTACAAAATCAAAGGCTTGTGCAGATCCCCATTTTTGAAGCTGTGCTCTGACTCCTACCTCCAAAGGGTGCACTGCCTACATATTAAGTTTAATTCCGACCTTGCTGAAGCAAATGGCAAAAGCTTATATTGATCACAAAAGGGTCTTGATATTATTGTCTGTGTGTAATGTAAGCAACCAGATGATGCATAAAGGTATTCCTAAATTAAGATGAAGTTCATCTCCTGCCATGTGGATTATTGGTACGGGGAATTGTCCTTAAACAAAAAGCTATTGTCAGAGTCCTCAAGGCTCTAACAGACTTTACTGGCCCTCAGCAAACTCACCTGAGGCCTCCACCCACACTCATTAATACCTCATTTAAGAGCAGCCTTGGGCCTTTTCCTTCCTGAGCTGTGCTTGTAGGTTTGCCTCCTTCTTGCTCTGCCTCCTGGTTGGATGTTTGCCATGTGCTATAGGCAGCCCATCTCTTGCATAAACCCTCTGATAGTATGTTATAGCCTTGTCTCTGCCTCATCTTCTTTTGCTCCTAACTGGAGCCCCTGGGCTGGACCCTGGACGTCATTCATTGCTTTCTCTGTCTGATGCTATTGAAGGACCCTTCCAGCAGTCCTCGATTCTGTCTGATGTGTTCAGACCCTGTGAGGCCGTGCCCAGGTGGTAACGGCACAACCAGCACTGCGTTCCGCATCAACTTCTGGCTCCATTTCCTTGATCCTCACTGCTTCCTGATACTCTCAAGCAAACTGAAGGTCAATAACTTAGTTAAAACTAGGCTAACTACTCAGTTTTTTTCTTATGCCTTACTCTTAATGCCATGGAACTGGTTCCTCAAGTTGCTTATTAATATTCTGTTTGGAGAGGGTATTAATTGGCAGGAGTGGATCCATAGTTGTTTCCATGTGAATATCCCTATGCTGGTGCTTCTCCTAAAATGTGTTCATTTGTTGGTTCCAGACTCTGAAGTTTTGCAATAATCAAATGCCAGAAAATCTCTGATAGGGAATGAAGGGGAAAAAAATTAAATTATTATGCTTTGACTGAAAATTGCATTGTGGTTTACATGCACGTAATGATGAGACAAAAGGATTATTTTGCAATATGCATTGTATTACTCAACTGAAGCATTAACATGGATTTTTAGAAGCAGTATTCTCAGCTCACAGTTGTTAAACGCTCTTCTGTATCAGGAAGTTAGGGTAGGTATTTGACAAATTTCAGATGTTGAACAAATGTGATTTCTGTGAAGTCTGGCATGGTTGATGGTCATATGTTCCAGTGTATAGCTTATTATTTATTCGTCTCACAGAAGTGAATGGTCTGGGCAATTCTGAGCTGTTTCGAGTAAGCTAGGCTGTTAAATCAGTACTTTATCTTCCCAGTATGTGGAAAGCAAAAAACTTTGGAAATTCCAGATTTTGTTTAGCAAAATCTCAAATAACACCAGCTGTGCACTGCTGATTTGTAGCAGCCGTTTTGACTGAACTTCTGTCTAAGCAACATGCAAAAATCCTGCAAGAACAGGAGGTGAAGGTTTTCCGAAGTTGGGTGTACTTTTATAGATAGAAGGTAAGTGGAAGCAGGTCGATGAGTCAATCATGAGAGTTTGGATTGTACTTCAAAATGAGTTTGGAAATGAATCATTATTATTCTTCAGGATGTCTAAATTTTTGTATAAACCTAATATGGGGTTTATTCAAGGGATGAAATATGGTCTGATTTCCATATAAAAGGCCACATCAGAGATCAGTAAACCCTTCAAAATCAAGACACATTTTGTGCCTTATTCTCAAAATGCTAATTTATAAAAAAGAAATGAAAAGTTCAAGTAAATGACTTTCGGTGTTTAGAAGGAAGCTTTTCTTCTGTGACCAGATCTGGACCTGCAAATTGTAAATTTATGTGCACATATATATAATAATACATACAATACAGTAATGCGGTAACCTGTGGAGCTACCACAAAGCAGTAGTATAGAACCTAAAGCTGGACTTAGGATTTTTATTCTCTGTATTCTGGTGGTGTGGTCATGGCTTACAATGAGAAAACTTACTGTTGCCTGGTTTCTATTATCAGTCCTATCATCTCTGGGGATTTTCATTCCAGAAATAAATGGCAATAACTACCGATTACCCTAAACCGAGGCATTTACTCTTTCTGGTGGTTCATTTCTCTCTTCTCTATCTCAGATTTGCTTGGCATACTGTGAGAACTGGAGTTCCTTTATATGACTGGCCCTTTCAGCTGTTTTCTCTTAAGATGATGCAGCAGTGTACTTATATTTAGCATAAACTCTAGTCCTTTCCCATATTGGGAGGAGAGATTCTCTGGAAGTTGGTGAGGTGATAAGAGAGAGGTATTTTGCATCTTTGTCTGTGTATTGCACTGGTTTCACTAAACAACGGGATTGGTAGAAAGCCCTCAAAAATAGTAGTAAAAAATTACTGACATCCAGAGGGTTTTTAAGTTTCCAGTGATACAACATAAAAGTTTCTTTTTAAGTACTGTGACCATTTGAATAATATTTTTTTACAATCATCATGAAACAAACCACAAAACCAAATCAAACAAAGCAAAAAAAGTAAACACTTCTGGAGAGATTTCTCCCCATTGCCTCCAGGTCATAGATGTACTCTGGCCTTATACCTAGGTTGGGTGACTTTCCACTTCAGGCCATCTGTGCTGTTTTCATGCCCTTATGAGCCCATGTGGAGGTGAGCAACCCTGATTGCAACTGCGCTTTAAACAAACTAGTAATTCTATACAGCCCTGTTCATAACCTAGTTTCAACTCTCAAAATATTCTGCTGTTGACTCTGTTGTGAGGCTATTTTCTTCACTCTTTTCCCAGTGAAAGTTATTTAGTGCTAAGTATCTTGAACATAGTTCTTAGCAATATCTTGCCTAGCAGAAAATAAATCCCTCCTTTTATTCTAAATTGCTCCTGTCCAAACATGTTCGGTGTCTTAGCCAGGTATGGAGATTTTAGTGATCTTTCTTGGCTACTTCAATCATAATCTCTTTAGAAAAGTGAACTTCATGCTTGTGGCAGAAGCATGACATCATATGGTATTTTCCTGGTAAGAGTGGTGGCTCACCAAGAGCTATATGTAAAGTACCAAACCAGAGTATCTTTTGAGACATCTTAGTGAAATAACAGCAGCAGCTTCTTAATTTAATTCTGTGAATGAATTAGCAAATACATTTCCAACCATTCATTCTTAGGAGTCATGCTACTTTCAGGTAGGCTCTGCATGCGTCAACTAACCGTCCAGCATTAAAGAGTGGATATAGAAGAGGTTTTTCCTGTGAAAAAGCAAAACCTCCCTCTACAAACTGAAATCACCTAATATCTAAGTGGTGCACTACAGAGATTTGCAGTGGTTTATATAAGCTGTTAATTCCTTTTAACAGATAAAAGAAGAGAGCATTATTTGGATTCATATAGGAATGAGATACAATCAGTGAACTCCTAATACCTTCATAGTAAAAATAAATTATTTTAAATGATGTAATAATTGATGGTCTTTATATGGTTTAGTGCTGTATCTCTGCGAATGTGTGTAAAAGTCTCAGTGCCATTTAACTATGTTTCTGACCCTAAAGTGTCACTGAGTTTCATGTCAAATACACAAAAGAAAAAACTTTACAGTGTTTCACTAAATTGGTTTTTAAGGAAGTTTTTTTTCTTTTGTGAAAGCAGTATAGGGTACTGCTACTGGATATTTTTAACCTTGCGGCCAGTTGCCAGTAATTATAAGTTATCAGCAAAGAATTGGTTGGGAGGTTTTAGCATTTGGTAAGAGTAAGTAATGAGAGGGCAGATAATAACATTGGTGTGTCAGGACACAGATAGGAAATCGTAGCCAGGACCAAGTCTTCCCATTCTCAACTGTTGTTTATGTGAGACATCTTAATTACCTCCTTGCTTTCTGTGTGATGAATTAACCATACAGACCGTGATCTGCTAGATAAGTCTGTGTGGTGGCTAGAACAACTCTCTGCCCTCACTAGCTCCAATTGGGTTGGTGACAATTCTCTCTGAAGCAATTTTATAACAATGTGATTTTAAGTTTGATATTTGAAATTGTTGAATTCGGGTGGCCAGGAGCAGGCAATAAGAGTTAGTGGTTGCAATAGCAGGCCTGGCGCTAAACTGAAGTTAAAGGACTCCTCAGCAGTCATCCTTGGGACTTTTCTGCATGAATCCTGGATCTGGGCAGGGAAGCAGGTTCTGAGAGAAGCACCTCAGAAGAAACCTTCCAACAGGTTTCTTCCTAGGGCAGCCAATTGCTATAAGCAGCCTGAAAAAAATCTTCATCCTTTGCAGAGTTTTTCTTGCCTCTAAAAGTCTGACCAAAGTGGAAGCCAACACTGCTGTTAGCGCACTGGAGAGGCGGCCATCTGTTTTGGACCATTTCTTTCTCAGAGCCTGGCCAGCAATGTACTCCTAGGGATGTAGGACCAGTAGGCTGCTGTGCAAGCATCTCATTTAGCCTAATGTTGCTCACTTTTATGGATGTTCCTTATTATAAAAAATAACAATAGTGGTAATGATCAAAATGATTTATGAGTGAAGTTCCTTTCCTCTCACAGTCACAATTTACTGCTGTACTAGATTTTGTTACCCACAGCTTATTGCAAGAATTGTGCATCATGCTAAGGTTCTCCTTAGAATGTTTTACTCCTTGACGTGTTTATTTAAGTCTAAGTGTATCTGCAGTGCTGCCCTTAACTGTGCAGCGTTTTTCACAAAGTTGCTTCCAGCAACCTCTAATAACTCTCTCATAAATGATACAATCTATGCAATTATATTTTATTTGTGAGAGTTTATGACTAAGTATTTTTTAAAGGCAGTTAGAGAGCATGGTATTTTCTGAATTGACTACCTCATTTTCTTCCTCTTACTAAGTTCTATTCAGCAGTTTCAAATTGCAGTTTCTGGCAGTGGTGAACATAATGAATCTAAATATTTTGATACTTTCCCTTCAGGGTTTTTCATATTTTGGTTGGAGCACATAGATATTAACATACAGATGTGGGAAAACCACTATAGTTTTGTCAGTGTGTGTTTTTATCTTAGCATTTAACAGGGAGGTACACTAAGTTATGAAGGTGTATGTTTCGCTGTAGAGAAAAGCTATTGAAGACTTATTTTGAACTCAATTTTTAAGAAAAAGATTTCCTTTCCACTCACAACTTCTCTAAGAATGCCATTTCCTTTTTTACCTTCAAGTTAACTTTGCTAAGTTAGCTAAGCTGTCAAGCTAGTGTTGTGAGAGGATGAGGAAAAACACTAAAGGTATTGCCATTTCATTCTCCCAGCATAGGAAAACAATAAATAATCACAAAAATTCAGGCAACAAAGGGATCAAAAAGACAGCTGGAACAGAAAAAAAAAGAAGCTGTTATATATCTCATGTTCAAAGGGCTTCTGTTACAGTGCCCTTTGGCTAGATCCCATGAACATTAGCATCAGAAGCAGGACTTGTGGTATGGATGGATGGATGACAGGCTATATTCCAACCTTATAGCAATCTATTCAAAAATAGTATTTAAAAGGATGAGGGCTGTTAAGGATATTCCTGTAAGGGGAGGAAAGTGCTGTAAGTTTTTCTGTAAGTATCAATATCAAGTCATCCATTTTATTTTTGAGCAAGCATGACCGAAAATTAATGTTCTGGAGAAATCCCTGCTGTATCTGTTATAACACTGGAAAACTATTAAACTGTCATAAATAACTACAGGGTGTCATATAGCCTTTATATTTTACCCACTGGCTTTGGGGTTTTTTAATATCTTTTATATTCTTGAATGCTTTTACCTGTCATGGTTCAGAGCTTTGATTCAAACAAATATTTAGGAACCTAGATGCCATGTTTTAAACTCCTTCAAACTCTGTTGGATGGAAATATATCTTGATAAACTTCTTAGGTTTTGTTCAACAGGGACCATTTTGTGGAGAGTCTTTTTCAATAATTTCATCTTGTGAAAAGCAGGCATACCTAAGTACATAGTGTAATAGTAGTTCAGTGTTAAGAGAACTTTGGCTTTCACTGGTAAATACTGATTTATTCAATCTATAGCCTTCATGGGAAATGTTTAAAGACATTATAAATGTTACTCTTTCTAGATAAAAATCTTGGAGCTTGTAGCTGCTTCATTTCACTGCTTAAGGTGTGAAAAGTACATTTTTTTCCATGAGTCTGGCTTTTTATCCCAGTCTAGAATTTGTACCTTAACACATATGGAGTTCATACCTGTCTCTTACTAAAATGTGGGGGAGAAGCTATTTGCACGTGAGCACCCTGGATGTGACCTTTTGCCTCCCACCCCGGGTATCTGGCTACTGTGGCTCAGGGTATGGCTGTATCAACTTGAATCACATTCCTGTGAAAAAGTGTGTAAGGACTGGTCAGGGGCTCCCTTTTCTGCTCTGGACCAACAAGATAAATCAGGCAGAGGCTAAGGGGAAGGCTTCAACTGCAGCCCAGCCAAACCCATGCCTGACCATGAACCGTCACCTGTGACTACTTCCCAGCTTGACCTCAAAGTTCTTTATTACTATGGATTTATATGCTGATCTCTGGCTCAATGGCTTAATTGGGCTAGCACCACCAGCCTTCAGCTCCTGCTCTTATTCCAGTGCCATGGGGTTGCGTACCTCTGTTCAGTGAGGTCACTGCCCCATGACTGCTTTTGTGTCACCTTGGGCTCCTGACTCTCCTTTGCCTGGGGAGCAGCTCCCTCCTGCACCTCTCTGGCAATAGATACAAAGTGGTTCTTCTGGTCAGGCAAACAACTTGACTTTATGCATAGAACAAATTCAAAATGATGAGTGACACTGCACTAAGTCGTCTTTGAATGATATGCGGTTTTCAGTTGACTGCTGTTATGTAGCTTGAATTTGGCTGCTAGCTTATTTTTAAGCTAAAATGAGAGAAAAAACCCTGAAAGCCAATTTTGTTTCTGGTGTAATAACATATAATTGACTTCAGTAGAATAATATTGATTATGAGACAGCAGATTTTAGACTAGTGTCTTGCCTCAGCTGAAAAGTTAGTTTAATTTTGATACAGTTTATTTTAGTGGCAATAAAGCACTCTCAAATTTGTATTTGTTCTTTAAAAAAATGCTTTGGGCATATGAAATGTGCAATACAATTTATTTGTCTTTTCAGAATGTAACATACATAGTTAACAGCATAACTGCGAATTCCTAACGTAAAAACTAATAATAAGCATACACACTACTTGTTTCTTTCAATGTTTCAAGTTATTTCTCCAGGTGAGAACTAACTGGGAGAAGAGGTGATGAAAGTAGAAGGTCTATTGGGATCACATGCAAACACTTGGACAAGGACCCAGAGTTCTCATGGTCTTTTACCAAAGGCAGTTTTGGGAGTTGTATATTCTGCCCAGTGCCAAGCACTAGCTAAAATAAGGGAACATCTGTGTTTGTTTTTTTCCTTGCCAATCTTCAGTATAACTGTAGTAGTTAAGGAGGAAAATCTTCCCAAATTGTGAATCTAACTTGCTTCTACATCTCTAGAGAATTTTACCTTCTATTCGCCTAAATCAATTTCTAGTGATGTGTCTTGCAGGTTGTCTACCAGCGATCAAACATTTAGTGCAGCTGTCCATATATCAGGCATTCCAGTTCCAGGACTTAACATCCTGTTTTGTTTGCTAGGCATTCAAATAATGGAACCACTGGTTTGATTAATGGTTGCATAATTTTATGGAAAGAGAGAGGTCAGTGCCATTGCACTCAGGCAGAATAACACTGTCATTTCAGGTTAAGGGCTATAGCTTGGTACACAGTGGTGTTTCATTTGCCTGCCTTTTAGGGATTAGCACTGTGTATTTACCTTCTAAATTAATTAACATAATACTGAGGAGAGACTCTCTTGCAAACTGAGATGTCAACAAAGATAATATGAACTGTGAGACAAGTTGAAAAGAAACAGTACTTGCTGCATGAAGGAGGGGAAAAGGAAAAAGATGTTTTACCTGGTATTGACTGTTATGGCATAGGCAGATGTTAAATATACACAGAAGGCAATTACAGCACGATTAGAATTACAGAGCTGGCCTCTCACCTCAATTAAAAGGAAACCTAGCCCAGTCAGCATGACAAGGAGGGGAAAATGTTGTCTCCTTCCTTTTAGCACTTTCCTTCTTATGCACTTGTGAAGTGCTTCTTCCTCTGTTTCCATGGACTGTTTAGTCAGGTCTTCATTTGCTTTAGCTGAGATGTTAATTCCTTCTGTCCCTTCTGCCAGAAAATCCATGTTTAAGAAGGAGAAAAAAGGTAGACTCTGGAAACAGGGAAGAAATCTCAGTGGGGTGACGAAAGGAACAAATAGTATCTCAATTGTTATTAACTGTTGCAGGTCTTCTGACTTAAGTTTACTTCCTCAGACACACTATATGAATATCTCTCTCCTCATCCTTCAGAGCAAAAGTGATTTCCCAGCATCATTGACTGACTCACTGGAAGAATTAGAAAGGACCTGTGTGTTGACATCTGTGCTAGCTCTTCAAATCACTTTTCTGCTCCTTCCCAAATGAGCTTTGAAGATGGAGATCCACCCTCCTAATGAAGTTACTTAGTAGTACAGAACAGCTGTTTCTCACCACTGCCCACAGATGTATTTATCATCATATTCTCTTATGTGTATAAATGTCTTGCATTATTCTTAATGCGGAACTATAACCTACTAGGTCATCTTGTCACTTCTCATCCCTCTGTTAGTATCACCAGGAAACATCAGGGTTGCTGATCTTGTGAGAGAAGGGAGGATGATTTTTTTTTAAATATAAAGATAATGCTGAATCTAGCATTGAAATTGAATGATGATTAGAGGATCTTTAGAGTATTTCTTCTGCTAAGTTAAATTGCCAGTTGGCTTCATACTTACGCACTGTTGATGATTGATGTAGCAGAAGAGAGATTTCAAATACTGATTTAACTTATCTACCTCTTCATAGGACACTTCACTAATTGTTGGTTGCTGAAACTCCTCATTTCTAAGGGCAATGGCTGATATCTATACCAGAGTTAATATATAGCAGAGTGTAAATACATATAAATGCAAATGTACCTTCTAGGTTCCACGTGTAATGCTGTTTAAAAAAAGAATAATAAATTCTGCTGCTTAACGATGGCATGATCATACATCCATAAGAAACTAATGTTAATATTTAACTATAGAGTAGAATGGAGTACTTCTGCAAGACATAACAAGATCTCTAAAATAAATATTTAAGTTAATTTTGGGCTCAAGAGCCAGAGAGTATGACTACAGCCACAATCTTCTCCACTTTCTGTGTATCTTCAGTCCAAAGTGATGCAGTTTTGCAAGACTAGTTGATATCATGCATCATAGGCATTTTCTTCCACCTATCCTTGGAAGGTCCTCAGAGGAAAAACTCACTCTTCAGTTTTAAGGAAATAGAGTATTTAGCCTTTGTTGTCAAGGCTAGTTTGTTTTCTGTCTACATGGACTGTCAGTGATTTTGATTTTTCCTGACTGCTTTGTATCTAACCTGTTTGATATAATAAATTCCTTTGATGTGCAACAGGAGAGAATAACTGGAAATAAAAGTCAGTGAATTATTGCCATACCCACATAGTAAGCACAAACTAAATCACCTGGTATTTACATCTTAACATGTTGAAGCTTGTTCCTATTGGATACTACTGGAAATAAGTGCATAGCTTTGGTTTAAAATGATTAGCTGTATGTGTTTCTTAAAATAGATATTGTTCCACCTACCCACATTTTGGATAAAGACATCTTCATTAATTTGGTTTTCTCTTTAAGAAAATATGCTTTTATTTTCTTACTGAATTCCTAATTCCCTTTGGCACTGCGTCAACATGAAAGATGTACCTTAATGCTGCATGTGGCTAGTGTATAGATCAATTTATTCTATTTTTTTTACTAGTAAATTAAATGGCTTTTGCAGATATTTCCTCCAACATGGGAAAATAGAAATATAGACACAAACTTTATTAAGATAAGCACCATTCCAATACTTAAAGGGGGCCTATAGAAAAGGACCATTATTCTTACGTAAGTATTCTACTTTTTAAAAAAGATCCTGCAAAGCGCTCTTCCAAAGCCTGGGAAGTGTGTAGTTCAAATTGATCCTCTTGATTCAAAACAATAGGAAGATGGTTCCAATACTTAATTTCTAACAAGAGACTTGTATTGCATGCAGGTGATAATGAGCTCACTTCACAAGTTGTTTAGCTGTAGCTGAAGTATTTTAGCAGTTTTAAGGTAAGATTGCAAGTCTAGATCCTGATACCGAAATAGCAGCCTAAACATTTTGAGAATCTCCTGCCTAATGTCTGAAGAGATTTTAGAGGTTGAAATACTTTACCCTTGAGATTTTGCACAGCATCAACAGCATGGATATATCTTCCCTGCTTTTGTGATGATGAGTCTCGACAGGTGAACCTTCTCTAGACAGAAGAATTTCACTTCTGTAACAACTGGTCTGTCATATTTTGAAGAGCACTAACTTAATTTTTAAAACAAACATCTTGAAATAGAAATGTAGGTTAGAAGAAATAGAAGTATGAAGTCAGAGGCAGCAGCCTTCCCCAGCAATCTATCCTGAAAACTCAGCATTATTCTAATATTGAATTCACTCCAACAAGGAAAGGTCCAGATTAGCTTTCTGATAAGGTTGTGGGAGGCAAAGACCATGCTAAAGTCATTAATTGATCATTCCAAAGTGGCCCACAATCTCAGGGTGTAAATTCATGCTTCTGCATCTTGCTGCAGATTATGTGGTTTGTAAGGTGAGTGGGACATTCTGTCAGGAAAAGGGTAAAGATTAAGAACAGTGGAGTACTAAATAAAGTAATTCCTTCCTGAATTTGGTAAATGCCTAGAAATAAGGCTGTGATTCCCAGAAGTCAGTTATACAGAGTTTGAGTACTGTTGTAGTCCCTCTGCCAGAGAAAAGTAGAGTTGCAGGTTGGTGACAATTACTGCAAATGAGAGTAAAGAATGCAATTTGTTTGTAAATCCTCAAAGCCAACAAAGAGAGAATGAAGTTTAGTACTTTCATGAGACCATATTAATGTTTAATTCGCTGATGGTCAGTCAAAAATTACACTTGCACAAGACAGGGGTGAAGACAATTATTTATTGATGTACTATGGGATTCAGCAGAGTTAAAACTAGACTGGTATTTCTAGGGCACAGTGTTGTAGCTCCATTATGGTGGCTGTTGTTAAAATTATTTCTGTCATAGAAAGAATTTAGGTTATAATAGAAGGTGCCGACAAAACAATCACCTTACATGAACCCTGTGTGAGTGGTGTGGATGGAAACACCACCTCTCATCCTAACTTTGTGCAGTGGTCTATCATGCAGCAGTGAATTTCAAGGCTACTTCTTACTCTAAGCTTTTCCATAGGACCGGTAGTGCTATATGCATAGAGAAAAAGAAAGCCTCATATTTGATACAATTTCAGTGAAGAAAATGGGCATAACAGGTGAGAATTTGGCTGCTTCAGTGTCCTGGAAACAATATGCGTTCAGCATACTGAGAGAGTAATTTCATTTGCTCTATTTCTGATCTACTAATACTCACTCAGCTGTATATTTGTATCTGGTCATCTTGCACAGAAATGTTCAATGAACACAGAAACACATCCAGATGGAATTCAAAAGCTATTTTACTACGCATCTGTCCAGATTTCTAAGAATGGCTGCTAGAAATGTATTTCCAGGACTGCAAGTCCATCAGACATATTGTGTAAAACAAATGCTTCCATTATAGAGATTTTACTTTAGTATAACTAAATAGTTTGTGTGTGTAAAGGTACTTGCGGTGGGATATAGAAAGAAGGTTGCAAGTGACTGTGGGAATTTGATACTAGATTACTGAGACAAATTAGGTTCTCACTCTCTTTAAAATGCTAAGGTATTTGGGAATGTCAAGCAAAAGTACTTTGGCCCTTAAAATAATGTGATGCAACTTATCCTCTGCCAGAAAGAAAGAATCAGTAAAGCATTTCTGGGTGGATGCCTACTGCTGGTGGGGACTTAGGGAAAAATGTGGCTCACCACTAGTCAGCACTTGTCTTCTTGACTTTGGTGAGTAATTAAGTTGCAGTGGCCTTTTTAGTGATCTGAGCTATGCACAAGAGATTCAAAGACTGAAATCAAATAGTGTGTACTCTCGTGTCTCCTGACTAATCCTATAAGATGCAGTGGATTGAATGGATGATCTAATAAGAGAACATAACTGCAGACAGCTCACTCTTCTACAGAAATTAATAATGAAATCCTACTGAAATAAAGAGAAATAAACTAATTTATGAAGGAATAATAAAATAAAATCACTGAAGTGGAAAGTTGCCTATTGGAGAATCAGATCTTGTAAGCAATTGTGTTAAGTATGAAGTATATCCACTGTGCTGTATGCGCCTATGATTGCTGAGTTTCTTAGGTCTGCTCCCTCTACTAATCACATTTTGAGAAAGTGGCCTGGGAGGGGCATTCCATATAGCACATAATTCAGAGAGTTTGAATGGAGAATCTTTTAGAAGTTGAAATACATCTGAGAGACTTCCTCAGTGGCTAAAAAAGTTTGTAAACAAAGTTACTACCATATACACACAAGTAAAATCCCTACATTTATAGAAGAAAAGAAAAGATAGACATAGAATCGCAGAAGCTGGATATTGGGACAGTTATTAAATTGTTTCTCTCTGTAGCTCTACTAAGCACAGTGAAGTGTTTTTACCCTCCTGTGGGCAAAAGCTGTGCAAGAAAGTTACTTTGCAAACTGTGCCACCCTGGAGAAGTTGGCAGCCCAAAATCTTGCTTTTCCACAAAACTTTCAACAACCCTTCCCTTTCTCTGCAGTGAAAGCATCCTTTCTTCTTCACCACGGCACTTTCCCCTTAATCCAGGGTTTACAGTCCTCTGTGCCTTTTCCAGCTTACCTTCTCCTAAACTCGTCTCAGCTCCTTTGAATTCCTAATGCTGTTCCAAGCTGGTGCAGAAACCAAGAATGGGAGTGAAATACAAACTGCAGGTCATTCTTCACTGCAGCTTCTTCACCTTCTGCTTTGGCAGCAGTGTGATGGTGCTGTCTAGCAGCTGGCAGTTTACCATACTGCAGTTCTGCAAGATAAATCAGGGGCCAAGGCTTATCAGCCATTTTTAAAAAGTTAGGAATTAATTTCTCTGGAAGGAAGTTCCGGGGGGGGGGGGCTGTCTGTACCAAACCACCCTAAGGCATTATGAACTTGGCAACTTACTGACAGCAAATTTAACTTGTGAGATTTTATGTTGGTGGAAGAGACTGGAAATTTTATAGAGAAGTTTGCATCTGCAATCACATTTCTCTGTGGTGCATTGCAACTTATATGTCCCTTTCACAATCCTGTGGCTGTCTGCTCCAATGTCCTCTGTGCATCTGGACCAAGTGCTCTTGCAAACAAAGAAAATCAAGTGGTAAGTAACTTCCTTTTCTGAGTTATGAGGAGATTTGGGTAAAACAGCAGAGCTGTGTCTCATATTAAATTCAGATTGGGGTACATCTTATGTGAGGAAGAGTGGTGGGACTAAAACTCCTCACCTAACTCTCACTTAAAACTCCCACTTCAAATCAATTTGTCAAGCCTGTCTCACTTGCAGTCAATCATCTGTAACAGAGAAACAGACTCCACTGACTGTGGAGGCATCACTGGAATATAGCTGATTTCTTATTTTGGACTTCAAGGCCCTTTAGGCAAGGTCTCTCACTTTTTTTATAACAGTGCCCAGCACACAGAAACTTTGATTTCAATATAACAGCTAAGTCCCTAGGGCTCTGATCTCCTACCAGCTGGATGAAAACATGTAGCTTTGAACACCAAGAAATTGAGAGGAAGGAGTGGAGTCCCTTGTGGCTGCTGGCCATACTGAGTTGCCTTGTCATCCATAGGGCATGTTCTTATCCAAAATATCTTCAGATGAGTTTAGTATGATCATATTCTGCATGATAAGTGTCAGCTATAGGACTCCAGTATCTTAGTTTCATAGCTACAGTGATATTTGGGATCAGTAACAGATTTATGTTTTGACTCCTAATGCTGTATTTAGTTTCTCAAATATCCTAATGACTTATTTTGCTGTTCATTGCTGGAAGCAGATCACTATGCCAGGAAACAGTGATGTTCATGTTTTAGAAGGGATGTAATAATGGATGCTTCTTATGTTAGGTTTCTTCTGAGCCCTGATTTTTTACTTGCCAGGGTGGAGCAATTTCTCACCTGGCTTCTGGTTTTGCTGTTGGTCTTGGATAGAGGTGGCTACACTAATTTGTACTCTAGCTCCAGAGAAATCAAGTGAAGGTTCAGTTGGGAATAATTAGAAGCAGTATTTAAACCTCAGCAGTCAGAATTAGGTTACTTTGCTGTGAGTCATGTTATTCCTAAAATTCTTTCTTTATCTGCCTGAACAGTCATTTGGTTAGTTTTTGTCTGATACTTAAGAATGGGATTGGTGAAGTGTGTTTTGTAGTGCAAATGCTCAATCCTGTATGACCTGATCAAGGGCAAGCATCTACTTGCTTTCTACAGGTCATCATGTACTTTGTTTATGCTTAATTTGAACCAAGACTATTACAACTGAAGGACTGTCACGGCCAGATTCTGCTCTTTGCTTTTATTGAAGGAACTGAGAGATCATTGCTTTGTGCCATCTGTTGTTGCCTCAGACATTAGCATCCATCTCGTAGTGTTGTCCTTCTGGGACAGAAGGACATTTTACCAGAAGTCTTTCCAATTGTATGGTTTTTTAATTGCATAAAAATTAAATTCGGGTGTGCAAAGGGCAATGCTGCACTTAGCTGTCTATTACATCTGACCTTAAAGAGCAAGGGCAGGGCGGCTATGAACCCCTGTGGCACAACATTAGTTACCAATACCAAGACCACTGCATAGACAGAGCACACTCTTTTTCTACTTCTATGTGTCTGTGCAATGGATGGACATAACTTGTTAAGAAATATGTTTTCCTTCTTAGTTTATATTAAGATCTGTAACATGAATCACAACACAGTCCTGATGCCTGTATTATACTCCTACTGCATACACCTACAGTTATCTCAGACAAACCAGCTCATAAATTACAGCTTCTCTCTGCTACTTTGTGACATTGATACTGGTATTAGAATGGTAACTTTTTAGCAGATTGTTCTCTCTAATTTAATAACAGCAAGGACACTAATTATGAAAGTGCATGAGGTCTGATTGAAAGTATCCAGATCTGCCACTGATTTCAGGGAGGGCAAAAATGGGTTTAAGGTCTATAAGTTTAATTTACTTGATCAAGTCAACCATAATCAACCATGATATATTTCTTTCTTTCCATCAAACAATGGAGTTCATGACAGGGACTGTTAAATTATGCCACATTCTTGTGTATGTATTGTCACTTCTCTTGATGTTTTCCCAAAGACATCCCATTCAGGGGTAAAACATGTTCAGTCCAGCATCACTGTCTTCCTGTGTGATAAGGGAAAACAGACATATTGTATTATCAAAAATAGCATTGCCTGACAGCCTCTAAAAATATACATCACACATCACTAGCTATTTTAAATAGCTGGCTAAAGGAAGAAAACCTCTTCAATGTATCTCAGTTATAAAGTATTGACACATTAATGTTTCGCATAAAAGAAAGCTCCTCATTACCAGAAACTTACTATAAAGTTGCTAAGTGTTTTTTAGCCATTTTGAAAAATAGACTGCTTAGACCCTCTGAGGATACAGATTAGGGAAATGCCCACTGAGAGATTAAGTGAATCAATACACTAGGTACTCGCTAGAGAATATTGCCCAGCTATTATATAAGCTTAAAGCTTCCATTAATGATCCACAACCAGGCACTAGCACTGAGCAAAAATCAGACCTAAAAGGAAAGCCATACAAATCATGGGATACAATTCTGTGCCCTAGCACCATCCTGAGGTGCTCTGCCCTATGTCAGGGGAATTATTTAGCAATTGTACTGAAATTAATGGTAAGAAGTGTGGTAGCTCTTCAGGTCAGATTTTTTTTTCTTCTTTTCAAACTTGCCTGGATTTTAGAGCTAGTAGGAAGTGCAGCCTCCATAGATATTCTAGTTGGCAGGACAGGGGTAGGTGATCAATTTTTTTGTTGTTTCTTATTCTGTTCACTCTTCAGAGTAGCTGACCAAGCCATGAAGTATGAAAATGTGTTGCTGTTTTCCCACAACCACGCTAATATTCTTTCTGTCTCTGCTACTTGATACTACAGGAAAGTCTGCAGTTCACTGTACTGTTATTGGAGGTAACATAATAACTATTACCTTTAGCTCAAGAAGGTGACCCAAAGTGCACTGTACTCATTAAATGGGATCAACTGAAGCACTTCTGCGCATGCCAAAATGCTTCCCTTTGAAAACTCCTCCTCTTAAATGTACTGCCTTCATTTTCTGCACATCCTTACTTTGGAAGTAGTCATTGCAATTTTTGTTTTGAGACTCTGATGACCAGAGGTTACATGCAGTCTGATATATTATACTTTACAGGGCAGGGGCACATCCTTGTGGGCTGTGAATGTAGTTTGACTGTCAGTTCTAGTGATTCTTAGGATATGCCTCAGCAAGGATCTGGCATCAGGGGACTTCTGAGGGTGTCCAGCTGATTTTCACTGCTCAGAAAACTGGAGTATGTTATTAGAATGTCTCATGGAGTAAGAAATTGATCCCTTAGTCTCCCCTAATGCAATTCTAAAATAATACCTGATTTGAGATTAGCATTTTATCTGGGTATTCCCTAGTTTTTAGTCTGTTTTAAAAAAACATCTCTTGCTGACACCATGTTTACTAGCAGATAGATAACATATGCAGGGTGATCTCTGGTCATCTTATAGTTGCATGGTATGGACTGGTAGGGTTTTTTTCAGGGCTCAAAACAATAAACATATTTTTGGAGACACTGTAGTCTCCAAAGCCCAGGTAGGACTTGGACTGTGAACTGAGAAATGTTTATACTATTCGTGATGCTTTTCATTTGCTGTGAAACCTTGAATAAAAGGCAGTGCCTCTACAGTGCTACAGTCCCAGCCACTTCTTCTCTGTGTCTCTGAAATCACTGGAAGACGCATTGTACCAAGAAGTGAAAACAAGGAAGCAAATCTCTATACTTAACATCTCTGTGGTTTCAAGTAATGACAAGAAGTTGTTGCTTGTTTTAATGTTTTTCGGAATTGCTAAGTTCGTCGGACTAAAATAAATAGAATTTACTCTGCATACTTTAAGGAGTATAGGAAAACCATATGGAATGCTAATAATATGCACTCAGGATGCCCTTTTGTTTTTGTCATGACAATAATTACTGTGAGAGTTCCCTTATATGGTTGATCTTAGATAAATTAAAATTAATGTACTAAATAACTTGACTAACCATCATTGATTTCTTTTACTAATGAAACAAATAATTCATTTTTCTTAGACAATGGCTAGGAAAAGGAACTAAAAAATGTTTTAAAAAATGAAGTTCTGAAGTAATGGAAAGTTTGCATTATTGCAATATTAAGGAAAGCATTACCAGTTCAAGAGAAAACAATCTGTCTGTGGTTCTTTGACCATGCTTCTTTGTCCCTCCCTCTTACTTTAAATAAAACCTTTCCCTGGAGGCCTCAGAATCTGTTCTTTCTTCCTGTTATTCAGAGAGTATGCAATGGAGTTTTACTGTCAGCATGTAAAGGTTTAATAGTGAACTGCAGAACAGTGTAACCTAGTCATGATCTACCGCTGTTTCATGTCTCTAGATGTGTTCTCTGGACAGCCTAAAAAAGCGTCACTCATGCTGAAGAGGTGATGTGAAAGGTGTTCCACTCACTGAAAATATCCTAAGTTTACTTTCTGTTGGCAGAACTGTGCAATGAATTTACTGTAGGCTTACTTTAATACTTGGCTGTGTCCTTGTTTCTTGATTTTCTTTCCAGATTCCTTATTAGAACCTGATTATCTTTTTCACTTGCAGATGATTTGGTTATCTTATGTGGGAGCTAAAACAAGAAATGCAGCATTATCTGAGGAACTGGCAGAATGTGGAGACACAAGTGGGATGCATTTTGTGCTCCTGAAAGATTAATTGTGGTTTAGGTGACTTCTCAGTAGCAAATTTCTTCAGTTTTCTTCCTTTTATTATCCTTGATCAAGGAGTTGTGGGGCTCAAAGTGTTAATGGATGTAAAGTGTTGTAGACATTGAAAGACTTGTGGAAGCGCTGCTGTGGCTGTTTTTATAGTAGGAACTCCAGGCTGAAGGGAATAAACTCTTGCTATGCTGCTGCTAGTAAATAAAATAAAATGCAGACTTGTCACCTTTCTGAGTGCTGGAGTTAGGGGTTAATCATCCCCTGTCCTCAGGTTTCCACCGCCATTATTTTGTTGTCATGCTTCAGAAGCGAAGGATTTTGCAAGGCAGAGTGCTTCAAGAGATTACCAAAACCAGACGTGTGCAGGTTGCAGCGTTTTTAGGCTATGAACTATTTGTGGGTAGTGCATAACTTTTAATTATTTTGCCATTCTCAGAAGAAATTCTTTTGGCAAGATATCAACAAGAATTAATAAACATTAATAAAACTTGAAAACAACAGTGAAAAGTGTTTGATTCAGAGGTGGTAAGTACTTGCCTACTGCCGTCCTAATTGATGTGCGCTCTCCAAGCACAGTAGAGGCTGAACAGGGAGGAGAACTCGCTTCAATGGAAAGCTGTGGGAGGTGGCCCCGGCAGGGAGATAAAGGGCTCACCTTTCACAATGTGCTGTGTAATGCTGACAGAAAATGACTTCTGTTGACAAAGCAGCAGGCATTGGGCTAGAAAGAATCTCAAAAAACCCATCTAGGAATGTGACTGATGGGTAGCACAGTGGAGATGAAAGACCCTACAACTCCACCCTCTCAGAAAGAGTCACGGAAAAAAAAAAGCAGAAGATTGATGGTCTGGGGAGAAGACCTCTTGTCAAGGCAGGAACGTGCTGCTCTCTGGTTTCATGTAGTCATGAGCAGAGCCTAGGATCTCCTGTGTAAATAGCTTATGTTGGTTGTTGGTCACACTCTGGAGTCATAGGGGTCCTTGGTGCCAAAGTTGGAGCTATATCAGAGAGTTGGTTGGGGTGGTGGATATGTGCTCTCCTCTCATGGACAGAGGACATGTTTCAGCTGATGAGCAAATTTCAAGGCAGACAGTGGTTTCGGTTTTGGAACCCATGTAACAAATGATGCTGGAATATTGATGTTGTACAGACACTGAATTGTGGCTCATTTGATTCTGTGCAACTTGACCAGGTTCTTCTAGAGACGTCCATGGGGTGGTCCTGTTGCTTTTGCATCTAGGAAGTGTGGACTTTCTGGGGCTGGGTGGGAGGCACACTGTATGCAGTTGGGAACAAAAGTTGGACCAAATGGGACTGGGAAAAGAAGTGATGGCTGTGATATCTTCATGCTGCCATTATCCTATTTAACTGGTCCCTTTTATTTCTTCCTGGTGATCGATATTTCTTTCCATCCATAGCTGGAGCAAATATTTCACTTACTAGCTCCTCCCTGGGAGGAGAATCTTTTGTTCTCCACACTCAAAAAGGGGACTTATTTTTTAGTCTAGTAGTATCAGTATTACCAACTCTTCCAATGTGTCTGATGTACAAATTTTACAGTGGTTACTGTTAGGGTGCTGCAAGGGCTGGCTACTCCCTAAGGGACAAGGACTCAAGAAAGGGAACTAGTCACAGCAGCAGGGCAAGACCTCATCAGCCTGTACCACCATCCTTTTGGGGAGTGAGGCAGCTCCATCCTCAGGCATTGGGCACCTCTCTTATGACAGGGATGGGATGGGGTATGGGCACAGCTAGGTGGGGCCCATGGCTGAGTAGGGCTATGGGATGCCCTGGGAAGGCTGGGCAGAGACAGTCAAGTCTCGTGGTGCCCTCAGGGCCTGGCTGTTACTGTGAATCCTCCAAGTAGCTGGAAAGGATTCTGCAGCTGATTTGTGTGTGGCTAGAGAACAGCATGTAAGAAATAAGAGGCTCTTTCTTAGCTCATGATTACCCTTGAGAAGAGACTGTGGATAACAGATGATGTAGGCTTCCCTCCAGCAAGCAAGTGCAAATCTTTTGACAGGAGGTGCTGAACCCACTGATTCATCGCTGGTGAGTTTGCTATGAGAAATGAACACTGAGACTAGGTAAGACTCAGTAAACAGGACCGCTCCTTGAATACTGTGTTCAGTTCTGGGTCACTCACCACAAGAAAGGTGTTGAGGCTCTGGAGCAAGTCCAGAGGAGAACAACGAAGCTGGTGAAGGGGCTGGAGAACAGGCCTTATGAGGAAGAAGAGGAGGTTGAGTGGAGACCTCATTGCTCTCTACAACTACCTGAAGGGAGGTTGTGGAGAGGAGGGAGCTGGCCTCTTCTCCAAAGTGACATAGGACCGGGTGAAAGGGAATGGACTCAAGCTCCGCCAGAGGAGGTTCAGGCTTGACATCAGGAAAAAAATTTTCACAGAAAGGGTCATTGGGCACTGGCAGAGGCTGCCCAGGAGGTGAATGAGTCACTTTTCCTGGAGGTGTTTAAGGGATGGGTGGACAAGGTGCTGAGGGGCATGGTTTAGTGTTTGATAGGAATGGTTGGACATGATGACCCAATGGGTCTTTTCCGACCTGGTGATTCTATGATTCTATGAATAGTGTTCAGACTACTGTGTTCCATAAGATAAGTTTTAGTGGAAGCCTTCTTTGGAAACACCTCTTTCTGGACTTAAGCCAATTTGCTGTTCAGGCATAGGAAGGTAATTATTTTCCTAATCGACTTCAGCCGTACAGCAGATGTGTAATGGAAGATTATTAATAAAATGATAAAATATGTCATTACTGGTAATGCTGGTAGTCCTGAATGTTGTTTGTAAAGTAAAATAAACCCAAACCTAAGGTTAGTGAAATAGAGCTTTAAAAGAAGAGCCAGTAAATATGGGGAGAGGGAACGAGGACAGAGATGGAAGAGAAAAAATGGAAGCCCAGATGAAGTGCCAGAGGTGAGATTCTTGAAAAGAGGCAGGAGATGTATAGAGAAGATATAAAAGAACCCTAGGAAGAATAAAGTGATGAGTTTGGTTTTTACATAGGCTTCCTGCAATGGCCAGAACTGCTCTGAGACATGCATGCACACATACACCCTTTCCCTTTGTTCTTGAATTAGATCTTCAGCTAACATTTTTATTTAAGCTAAGTGTTATATAATGATATTTTTGGTGGATGGTTGAGTGTCTTCTTTATGGGTAACACTTCAGCTGCATCAGGGTATACTCTTGGAAATATTTTGTTAACTTGCAAAAAAGAAGTTGTAGAAAGGGGGCACACCAGGAGATAACCATTTCTCATTAAAACTTGAGTATAAATCATAGTGCCCTTGAAATTCTTCTCATTAGCTTCAGCCTCCACCTTCAGTAACTATGCAGAAAAATATCAGCTCAGCAGTTAGCCACAGGACAAAGGAAAGCCTTCCTGGAATCTAAGGATTCCTCAGATTTTATTTATGATGCAAAATGACTGTAACATTGAAACATCTCAGACCTCTTTTTTTTAAGCCCTGTTACGGGCTGCAAAACCACTTACACGCACACTAATCTAAAAAAGGAGTATGAATCTTTTTTTTTAAAAATAATAATACTTACGTATGAACTAGAGTTAGGTAGGACAAAAGTCAGCACTTTGGGGAAAACCTTAAGCAGCAGCATGTAAGAACTTTCATGCTGAATCAGACCACTGCTTCATCTTGTTCTAATATCTTATCTTTGTGAATAGTGACATTGCCTAGGTGGGCAGGTGATTAATGTAGCATAACCTGTGCATAGGCAGAATTTCTTCCTAATCCTGTCAGATAGGGGCTGGGATTTGCTGTGCTGAATGAAAATCTGCACTCCATCCAAATAACTAGATTGTCAAATAGTAATAGGTCTTGAAAAGTGTGGTTACACATACCATGGATGGGGGGGGTTTTCCAAGCCTTTGTCTTGTCATTTTATTTGTTGTGACTAAATTCCATTAAATTCTGTGGAACACTATTGTAATCTGACAGGGCAAGAATCCACCTTTAAGAGGCACCCTATTCTGACTTCACTTGGCATATTTTTATCTTCTGCTTTAATTTCCGTCACTCATACCTGCTTAAAACACTTCTCCTGTTGCTAGGAGAGGAGAAAAAACAGGAGAGAAAATGGTCATCGTCCTGCTTCACATGTTACTCATTAAAATCATTGCAAAGAACACATTTCATTCATCCTTTTGGGTAGAATGCTTTTAGTGTAAATTTTCATCACACCTGAGGCCTCTTCCACCCTTGCCACTGTGGTAGATCTACAAGTCTTTCTCTTAGCACTAGATGCAACAGCTGTGTCAACAACAGTGGTTCAGGCATCACTGTTTACTTCTGATGTCCTCCTCACCTTGTCCTTGCTATAGCTTTCCCTAACCAAATACGAAAAATATGTCTTGTAAACATGCATTTTGGGGGTAATTCTGTGCCTCACTTCTGAAAATATGGGGCTCATCCCAGTTTGTATTTCATACATTGTCTGGAATGTTCACTGGGGTGCTATATGCTTCCAATTGTAAACTGTCTCTTTTTATTGCTTAAGGAGTAGCTGCTTAATAGTAAGTGCTTCCCCATCCTGTGGGTGAGTCGTGACCATTTGGATATTCATGGGAGTTAAGCACACTAGGGGATAGACTGGGAAGGAGTGACGGGAAGCCACGGGTCTTTTGTTAGCTTTGACACTGGTTTGATAATAAATATTTTAAATAAATAATTTGCTTAATCTCTGCCACTCATTGCCCTCTCATGTCCACATTCTCCATACAAATACTTTGGGGTAAGGACTGGCTATTTTATTCCTATAAAACCCTAACACAAAGGGCTTCAGTTTCAGCTGGGATCCCTGGCTACTACTTGTTATACTAGTATTCAGCAGTTAACCTCACCAGTTTGCTTTGCAGAAGTGGAGCTGGTGTCCAGAACAGCTTCTGCAGCAGTAAACATTGAACTGCAAGTTTATCAGAAGTCCAGTGTTTTAAGAGAGGATGGTAAATCCACTTTTCATCACTCTTGAATTTCTTCTATGATTTTTGTTAATGCATTTATTTATGAACACCTGAAGCTGTCCACTTGGCTATTCATTCTCTGGAAATCTGCTTTTTCTTACCTCTTCCAGGTCACCAGCAGCCTCTTTAAAGAATGAGGGATAAAGAGCAAAAGCAGCCATGTGTAATAATCACATTACAGGTGAACACACTGATACCATTGCACAATACAGAAATGAAACCCAGGCTGTGGCTGCTTCTGGGTCAACTATTGAAAGAAGCAGTTGGTGTCATAGTGACCAGTCTGTGAATCCTCACGGCCAGACACAGGTGAATTTAGCTCTGATTTTTCAATCACTTTGCAAGGGTTGTTGATACAATTATGTTGCTTTCCACACTTACACCCAGCTACTTTACAGGGCATCTCAAAGGTTTCCTAGCATTGCTCATCGAAGTGAGAAAATAGGCCAGGATGTTCTTCCTCTCCTCCAGCAGAGAAGTCAGCCCTTCTCCTGTTCAGAGTACCACCTTTGCGGCCTCTGTTTTCTTTCCCTGGACATCATAACTGGCTCTCCACAGCAATGAGTAAGAAGATAGAAGCAATGGTTTTCATAATCATTATTACTAAAAAGAAGGTAATACTTAATAGCATCACTACAAGAGAGTTGTACTAGAGGTAATTTTGGCCTAGGAAAGATGCTACTGATATTTAAAATTAAAAAAAAACCATAAGAGAATGTAGGAACAAGTCAGAAAAGTTAACATTTTTCTGCACTGAAATACTAAAGAATTGATGGACAAATTGGAATTCATCAGCTACAATAAGGTGTCCCCTTTCTCTATTAAACACTACTAAGCAATTAAGAATCTTAGCTTTGCATAAGAGGATACTGAACTTATGATTTTCCTCTGCTTCTTGCTTAGAGGAGATGTGTAAGAGTTTTCTGTTGTGACCATAAAAAAATTATTTTTACCTTCATAGAGTACCATCTTAATATGGAGAATATGCTTACAGGTGTCTTAAAATGGTTAAGATAACAAGGTATTTGTGGTCTCTAAATGTACATTTAGTGGTAAATTCCCATTTGGAATCATGCTTCTTTATTAATATTCTCACAAAAAAAAAAAATCACCACCTGTAGGATACAGGGAATTCAAGATATTAAATATCTTTTATGACATCAGGGCTGTAAATATTGCCAGCAACCATGGTACCATGTAAAGAAACACTCATGACCCTCATGGAAGAGAGTTTTTATTACTGAAACACTGATATAGTCTCCTGCTGTGTGTGAAACTTCAGCACAAAAGAAGCTGGGTGTTTTTAAGCAAACCATTATTTCTAACAAAAGATGTTTTTTCTCTCTCTCAGCCAATTGTTAAGAGAAAGCGACAGACACTTCTTGTTAAACAAGCTTTTGAGATTTCCGTTCCAACGAAAATAGCATGAGGTTGGCATAATCAATCATTATTTGACAGAGTGATAGAAATGCACATGCTATGCAGTAGCTAAAAATCTGCCAGGAAACAGCCAGAATGGCAAATGACCAAGCATGTTTCAGCTACAATGTGGCCAAGTGTTGTGTGAAGTATAATTTTTGTGCTTATCTTAACTCATGGATGAACAAATGCAGTTAAACAAAGTCTTTAGTTCTAGGTGAAATGTTATGTTTCATTTAGAAAAGTGGCTGTGATGGACCACTTATTCTTACCTAGTTTTAGGCTGTGATATTTTCTCTTTCTCTGCTTTGCTCTGTGGACAGAAAAATTAGTATGGGCTACCAAAACACAGAAGAGGCTAGTAAGTGAAGAAGTATATTACCATAGGTTATTACCATATCCTTGCCAAATTATCACTAAAGTATATTAGATGAGGCTTACTGTAATTCCTCCCAGTTCCACCACTGCTATAAGGAAAACTTTATTCAATAATGTAATATCACTTTAAACCAGTATCTTTCTGTCTAGAAGCAGTGACCTGTCTTCAGTTTTCACTTTTCCACTATCTTCATACAGCTGGTTTACATTTTAACTATCTTTAAAATTCATGCACATTAAATTCAGATATAACCAAAAGGGTTCCAAACAGCTTCCTTCCATGCAATGTGATCTTCAATCCTCCATCCCTTGTCACCAATGCCCATTTGCAATGCTGCCAGAGGCAGGAGCTGTATCCTACGTGTTAGGTAGGTCTTGTATCACCAGTCCGTTGGCCAGAGAAAGGTTATATTGTCTACTTGTACTGACCTTGAAAATCCATATAGGGCTAAATGGAGCCAAAACACTGATACTGTAGTGAGCAAGAGCCACAATCCTTCTTAGTCATCAATATTTGTCTGAAAATGTGAAGACTCATGAAACGTGTGGAGTCTGTTACCAGTGGGACTTGCAGTAGGACACTTAATGTTGCCTTGCTGTGAAATGCACCTTTGTGATATCTAATTAACAAGAAATAAAAGCAGCTGGAGCTGAATGTGTTTTGAATATGGTTACAGAGCCTATACAGGAGCTAGAGACTCCCTTCTCTAATGAACCCCTCTTTTTTAAGCGGTTCTAAATCTGAACATGGCCACAAGTTTCACAAGTTGTGCAAAGTGCTTGTTTGGCTGCTTACTTTGACCTCTGCTGTGCTACTGTGGTTCTTCATAAACAAGCCAGCAAGTAAAGCGTTCAGGACAGAAACACACAGAGAGGTAATTAAATCAGCAGAACTAAAGACCTAAACTGCATAGGTGGAAGCACAATTGCTCTTAAGACCCAGTACTTTCTGATGCAGCTGAATTGCATTGCCATAAGACAGGAGAAGTGCTCTGGCTTCACTGGTAGCCTTGTCTCCCACTAGCTGCCAGGCAGCTCTGGGGCTCCTTACAATCACACCAAGGCATGAATGGCTGTGACACAGCAATGAGAGGCAGCAACAGGAAATATCACACCAGGGCCAAAGGGGCTTTGCTAGAATGCATGATGCATGCCTTTAGGCTGGCATGTAGTTTCTCCTCTGCACATTACTCAGTACCTCATCCTACTGACAGTAATGATGTAAAGTTTATGGCTATTAAGTATCACGAAGCCATGCTAAGGGACCCCAGAGTGATTAAGGATTGAAGCCAAGAGAATCCAGTGTAACAGTTCAGATACTGCCACACATCAGAAGACTGCAAAGTTGATTTCATAACTGTAGGGATCCAAAGCTATAGCTCTAGCCCCAGCCATTGTTGGTTTTTTAGTTTGCTATAGTTCCTGTGCCATTTTGATTTTCTCTAATACTTTTAGTAGCTCTGACTCCTCTAAAGGCAACAATGTGCCGGCAGAGGCTCTTGGGAACTGCTGGTTAAAATTCTGCTGCCAAAATTATGAGCATTTTAGGATAATTCCCTGTAGTAGGACATCAGCTCCTCTCTGAATACTATCAAAGCTCCCGATGTGTATCTATTGTGCCTATCTATGACACAGATAAGAACCATATACAAAGCTAAGAATAACATCACTGCTGACAAAAAAAAATAACCCACACTCTCTCTGTGCCACCTACTCATGATGACTACAGTACACACAGACTTATAATTCTAAATCTCAGGAGAAAAAAATCTTACTTTTTCTGTGATAACAACTTCATTACAAATAAATTCATGGGAGGAAATGGAAAACTGGAGATGATTATATGTCAGGATAGATCAGAGGTTAATTTTTGGGGAATATATGTCACTTCTGATCCTGAAAACATAAAAGAACCCAGTTTTCAAAAGGCTGATGATTTGAACATCATATTTCTTTCATATACCTAAGCCTTAAAACAAACAGGTTCCACCCCACTAGTCATTGTGGAGGTCAAGTATTTGGTCTCTAATGCAACCAACCCAGGCCTTTTGCAAGCCACAATGTACATAAAATTTTTAAACAAAATCTGCTACAACTCTCTAGAAAAGTCAAGTATAAATGTTAGGTGAGCAGATTGATGCTTGCAAAGCCAACAAACATCAACTTATATCAGTTAAAATGCTTTTAAAGCAGGGGAAGAGAGGAGAAAATACTTTTCCTGATGTGTTTTTGGAGTTCCTGTTCTCCTCCATTTGCAACCAGTGGTGGTTACTTGGTGTAGGTCAATTAAGCTCTATTGTGGTTATGGTCTCAGGCTGTGTCATTTAGTCATATGGGCAATTGAACAGTATTAGGCACTTTCTCAAATTCTGAAGAAAGTATTCAAAAATAATTATAAGAATGAGCTTTGTATTCTCATCTTGCTTAGCCTTAAAAACAACATTGGCTATGTAATACTCTGCAGGTAAGGCAGGCAGTCATTTGCTCAGCAGCAACGTATGTCACCTATACAGCTTTGGACATGAGAGCTCAGGTGTTTGAGAGTGTGTATTGGCTTAGGGGTGTGCACTGAATTCCCTCAGCATGATAAGATCTGTACAGCTACCCGAAACAAGTATGACAGTTGTAACACAACAATATGAAAACACAGAACAACCCAGCTCTGGTTAGAAGTGGCAACCTTAAATCTGTAGTCTCCCATATCCTGGCTTGCACTTACACGTCTGTGTCCTGCTGGACAACTGTGGGGATTCACTCATGTTCATCATAGAATCACTAGGTTGGAAAAGACCCACGGGATCATCGAGTC
>WAAB01021022.1:182927-207858 GCA_013389865.1 Piaya cayana | reverse complement strand
GTCTAACCAGTGCCGAGTACAGAGGGAGAATAACCTCCCTGGACCTGCTGGTCACACCCTTTCTGATACAAGCCAAGATGCCATTGGCTTTCTTGGCCACCTGGGCACATTCCATTTGTAACCACCTCATTGACGCCAACATGAAAATATAGGAAACTATTCCTGGTGATGATAAGGCTCCGATTTTGCTAAAGTTGTAGAAGGTGGGATTTTTAATCATGCATTTGCACCATCCTTTACAATAACTGCAATGTGTACAGGGCATGGGCTCAAGGCTTGATAGATCTTTGTCAGAATTAAGAGGGGCTGATGGTGTGATGCTAATACTTACTGTTTTAATAATTGATTTAATTTAAAGATCTACGGGTTTACTTGAGCTTTGTAGCAAAATCAGGACTTGCACTGTAATATTTGGCTGTTGGCAGGAACGGCATTCCTCTCCTCCTGAAGCAAGCATTGGTCCACTACAGATATTCTGTTGCCACCCACAGGAGGACGCAGGTACTTCCAGCAGTTCTGCCCTAATTTACAGCAGCTTTCTGTCCTGCTAAGGGTGCTTTAGTAACACTGGCAGGAGACTAGCAGGTAATGTCAGCGAGCAGAGGAAACTTCAAAGCATGTGGCTGCGGAGGCACCTAACTACAGGGTGACGTTCAAGACCCATATTGTATCCATGCCTCAGTATGGAAAGTATGATTTGGATACTGGAGTGCAAGATAGAGAGCGGAAATCTCACACTTAGCATTCATCCAGACTCAGCTAAGAGCAGATGGAGGATGGATCCTGCTCCTTCCTCTCACAGTCTCCTACTGTAGGTTACCCAAGTGGCAGGCTCCACATCTACAGCTACATCACAAATACATTTTGTGAAAATCTTGCCAGAGCCACAGATGTGTGAGGTTTCCTGCATTCCTGCAGGGCATGCTGTGTTTCTTCCTGATTTCTAGAGAGCTGAGCTGAACATCCGACATCCTGGTGAGCAGAGAGGCTGTGTCCTGCTAGCAGGAAGCAGATCCAATGTGCTGTCACAGCTCCCAGGCATGACACAACATGAGGAGTCTGGAAACCAAGCAACCTTGCCCAACAGTTATCCTAGGATAGCACAAACCTGCCTTTGTACCGATATGTGGATTTCCTCAGGAGGCTTCACCAGTATATCTCAGCACAATATGGTTCTGTTATTAAGCTAAAAGATTTGTGAGATTCAAGTAAAACTAGGGAGAGAACCTTGGCTTTCTGGAGAACTTGAGTAGGTCAGTGGCTAGGTTACTATGCAGTGGGTGCATAAGGAAAAATAAAATCACTGCTTTACTTTTACAAAAAAAAAAAGTAGCAGAGAAGAGGTAAGCAGAAAAGACAAGGTAAATCATGCAGTTTAGGGCAGTAAATTATATTTAGATGAGTTTGGTGTAAATCTCACAGAGCTATGAAAATAAATTGAGCTCATTTCTGTGCATGCATAAGTAGAATGATATTTGTTTTTAATGCTGTGGAAAAAAAAGATCTGCAATATTTTTTGGATAATAAGCAAAATGTTTGTTTTTATTTTCTTTAATTTGCATTTTTAAAAAATCAAGTTTACAGTGTATATTTCTGACATGCAATAATATGATGTTGAAGTCTCTAATTAGAGAGACTCACGATTGTTTGGCAGAAGATTTCAGCTATACCCCAAGTAGTAGTAGTTGTTGTTGTTATTTTTTATTTGGAAGATTCGTGATGAGTGTTTCAGGTTTGGGCTACTGAATGCATTTGATTACCTGCTCGCTGTTTCACACCTCAGAGCGCTCAGGAGCAGTAGTCCAGGATTTGCCAGCTCAGCAAATACCTGGCATCAGATTTACCAGATAAGATTGATTTTTTTTTCTGGTTTGCACTCTTTGTTTTCCTGGAAAATTTGTGTGACTGTAGAGATCTTCCTTTCGAAATGTTTTTTATGTCTATTCAGGGGAGGATGGGATGCAAATAGAGCATCTATCTCTCAGTATATGTACTCTGGGAGCTATAGCATTGCCAAATTGGTGTGCCTTGGAGAGGTTAATGAATTTATCTTCATCAGATTCTTCTGAGGCAGGGAGGGAAAATTAGATTATACAGATGGGGAGCTACGGCACAAAGATGCTGTATCCCACAAACATTTAGGCATGTGTTTAATTGACAAGTGCAAATCTGATTCTCTGCGTAATCTGAGGATTTCTGGGAAGCCAGCCAGACTTTTTCACAAGAACATACTTTGGCATTGCCACAGCTGATCAAGAGTTGAGTGGCTGCCATGGGTGGGCAAAGTCAAACAGTGAATCCTGATACCTCAGTCCTTGTGCTGTGTTTTAACTGTAAGAACTCCTTTCGGCTTAGTTGGGGCCATCCTATCCCTTCTCCCTGTTAGGACATCTGGAGAGAGAGGCATTGCAGAGTCAGTGAGAGCCCAGATGTCAGGAGGAGCAGTGGCCCCTCAGCACCCAATCAACCGTGCTAGCTCTTGCAGGACAGCACTGCTGCTTCCCCAGCTTTGCAGGTCCTGATGTGTTTGAACTGACTGCCAGCCTTCAGATCTGATGGCTCAGATTTAACTTCAACCAGTAGGTTCACTGGATATACTGGTTGGACTTGGTTAACCCCTTCCTTGTGGCTTTTCAACAGTGCAAAGAAAGCAGGATTCCTCCCCTGGTGATTGGGGTATTGTAGAATCATAGAATAGTTTGGGTTGGAAGGGACCTTAAGGATCATCTATTTCCAACACCCCTGCTAAAGGCACAGACACCTCCCACTAGATCAGGCTGCCCAAGGCCCATCCAACCCAGCCTTGAACACCTCCAGGATGAGGCATCTACACCTTTCCTGGCCAACCTGTGCCAGCGCCTCACTCCTCTCATGGTGCAGAATTTCTTCCTACTAATCTAAATCTTCCCTCCTTCCAATTTAAAGCCATTCCCCCTTAACATATTATATGACTTTGTAAAAAGTGCTCCCCAGCTTCCCGTAGCCCCTTCAGGCACATAAAGTTCTCTGTAAGGTCTCCCCTTCTCCAGGCTGAACAACCCCACCTCTCTCAGCCTGTCCTCGTGGCAGAGGAGCTCCAGCCCTCCTCTGGACCCGTTCCAACAGCTCCATCCATGCTGAGGATTCCAGAACTGGACACAGCGCTCCAGGTGAGGTCTCACAAGAGAGGAACAGAGGGGCAGAATCACCTCCCTCGTCCTGCTGGCCACGCTTCTCCTGATGCAGCCTAGGACACGGTTGGCCTTCTGGGCTGCGAGCACACGTTGCTGGCTCACGTCGAGCTTCCGGCCAGGCAGCAGCCGAGAGAAGGACTCGGTTCTCGCGGCCAGGAGGGCAGAGCCGAGCCCGAGAGAGACCCCGAGCGCCCCGCGCATCGGCCACCCAGGATCGCCCCGGCGGGCGAGGGCGACTCCATCCCCGCCGCAGCCCGCAGGGGGCGCTGCCGCTGGCTCGGCGGCTCCGGCACCGCCGGGACCGGGGCGGCTCCGAGCCGGGGGGAGCGGCGCCCGCCCGCCTCCTCCCTTCGTCCCCTCCCCTCGGCGGTGGCGGTGGAGCCGCAGGGCTCCCTCGCTCCTCTTCACATGGGCCTCGCCCCGGCGGAGGGACAGCGCCGCCGCCTCCCCTCCGGCCGCTGAGAGCGGGTTCGCCGCCGGCCGGCAGGCAGGTAGGGGCAGGGCAGGGCGGGACGGGGGGCGCGGGGCGAGGCTTCACCCGCGGCGGACGCGGAGCGGGACTCCCCGCCGTCCCGTCCCCGGACTCCTCCCTCCTCGCCGCTCGTTCTCGGGCTTCAACTCCCGGGTGCGCAACTTGGCGTGGGAACCCGAGCGGGGCGGCTGGTCCCCCCGCAAGGCGCTGCGGTTTGACTCGGGGCAGCCTGATCCAGCGGGACGCGTCCCTGCCCGTCGCGGGGTGGTTGGAACTAGCTGGTCTTCACGGTCCCTTCCAACCCAAACTAGTCTCTGATTCGCGGGTCTCCTCCCCGGCTGCGCGGTCTTGTCGCAGGCGGAGAGCGCTTTCCTCGTTTGCAAAACTGTTTTGTGTCAGTTTAGGGGTTTTATTTGTTTTGTACGCTACCAAACACAGGGTGCCGGTGAGATGGGTTTCTGTGGCTGGGAAGTTAAACGCAGGACAAATTCATTAAGCCCTTGAAGCAAGAGTTACCTGGTGTGCTCGTAGCCGAAAATAAACCTTTTCATAGAAAGGGAGAAAAGCAGATCCAGTTCTTGCAGCTTCTGATTGATTATAGAGCTCCCTCGTGGAAACCAGCGGGGAGTT
Organism: Piaya cayana; assembly: GCA_013389865.1. Taxonomy (NCBI): domain Eukaryota; kingdom Metazoa; phylum Chordata; class Aves; order Cuculiformes; family Coccyzidae; genus Piaya; species Piaya cayana. The sequence continues at coordinate 203,583 of WAAB01021022.1, read as the reverse complement.
TTGCCTGATTAAGACCTGTAAAATTGTCCCGAGGTTTGTTACGCGACTGGCTGTGGATGTGCAGAAAGGGCTCAGTTAGATAACTTAGCAGCTGGGTCTTGTTCTCACTGGTCCAGCTGAAGGAGTTTAAAGTCAAATTAGTTTCGGGGCTCCGCTCTAAGGAGTCAGCCCTCTCCACCTGAGATACCCAAGGGAGTGGGAGGACTTTTCTACCTGCCTTAAAGAAGAATAAAGATGTTGGCTAAACAGAGAAATAGGTGACACCCGTTTGGGATAGTGACTGAAATTTAGAAACGTTGCATGTGTGTTGATGGTAGTACCAGGTAAAGTCAATGTTTGTTTGGTTTTTTTTTCATTCTGAATGCATTTTATTCCTTACTGCTTGTGTTGTAGTTGAGCCTCAGAAGCTGTAGTTGGGAACCAGGGACTTAGCTGTAGTAATTGTACAAACATGCGTGTAATCATGGTATCCTCACTAAAGAGCATACCTTCTGGTGTTATTCTGCAAAAATGTTACAGAGAACAGCATTGCTCCCAGAAAAGCTTGCAGGTTGCAATTTCCACACTAAAGCTGACTATTCAGTTATTGCTGTTCTGATTTTTTTTTTGTGTGTGTGTGTTCCTAAAATACCTGACTGTAAGCAGATTGTGTATTCTAGAATGTCAGTTGTTTGTGAAACTTTCCTTGTTGCTGCAACTGCAAATGTTGCTGTACAAATGCTGTTGAAAGTAAGTAAAAGAAAATAGAAACTTTCTTGCATTTCCAATAGTAGCAATTTTTTTTGGGGGGCGGAGGGATATGAAACAAACCCCTATGCTTTTTCTTTGTGCTGTAACTACTTTCAGGTGAGAAAACTCCTTTGGGGATAGCATTTCTCAAGTTTGTTCTTGGGTCCTTGGAATTTTAGGTGGCAAACTCTAGCCCTTTGAGACAGAAAAGGGTGCTGTATTGTGGTCTGTGAAGTTTGAATGCTTAAATTACTGGGAAGTATAAAATAATCTGTAGTGGGGCAGGTGTATTTGCTGTGTTTGGAACAATTGGATTTGGATATAGAAAAATAGATAGTGTTTTGGAACTTGGGCATACCACTGTAACTGTTAGCTTTGGTACTCCAGTACCGGTGTTCCCAAACTGAGATCACAGTCCAGTACAAATGTGTGCATGTAAATTCAGTGTCTGTAGACGTGTTTGTATTGCTAACCTCATGGCCACATTGGAGGCTTGGATACCTAACATTCCTAAGCATAAGTCTATGGCAAAACTCAGGCTTAACTGTTCTCCTGGGCTCGGACAAGAGAAAATAATTTATGTGTCATTAAAAGTATACAAGAAAGCTTTTAATAACTCTCAAAAAGAGATTCTTAATACCCGTGATGAGCATTATCAGTTCATGTAGCTGGGTTATTGTACCTAACAGTCCATCCCCTAAATGTGGGTGAGAGATTAATCTAAATTAAAGGTGCCTAAACTTACCCCAATATAAAATATTGAAGCGACGTGAATTATGGTGAACTAATTCTACTCATACGATTGGATGTTTGTGTCTTGGACAGAGAAACTCTTAGGAGCATACAAAAGCTTGGATCTCTGTATACACAGATAAGCTAATGGTGTACACATTGTGGTGTTGTGTCTGGTTCTGTTTTTCAAGGTACAATTATATGGCAGCTATCAGTGATATAGCGCAATAACTGATTTTTCTTTGTGAGTGTGCAATAGGAAATTACTGTTAAAGCAGAGAGTAAGTGCCTTGCCGAGTCACTAGGGGAGTCTGGAAGAGCAAGAAGTGGGAAGCAGATGGAAGGAGCTCTAGATGTTAAAAGCTCTAGATTGGCAATCCTACCTGGATTGTTTACCTTGTTTGCTATAGATTATGTTTGAATTACGCTGCAAAAGCAGTTATTGCATCTAATGGTTGGTTGAAAATGTTCAAAGTTTTAAAAGTCTTTTTCTATTATATGGCTTTCTGTATGATTGCATGCATGTGGTATTTGGTAGGCATTAGTACTTTATCATGGTGTCATAGCTTCCCTTTTCCTAGGAATGTTATTTTAATGTTTTAAAATCATCTAGTAGACTCTGTACAAAAACAACACTCTGTTAATGGATTGCTAGAGTGGAGAATTTAAATGTGAGATAGCCAGCGGTCAGCATTATGGTTCCTGATGCAACCATTAGTGAGCAACACTTCACATAAATATCCAGACTAAAATTTAATATAATCTGCTGCAGTGACTTAAAACAAGCAGAAAGTTCTGTCTTGAGGGTGAAGAATGCATGCCTGCCAAGAGCTGAGGTTACTGTGAAATTGGTAACTTCAGGGTTTTGGTGTTTGTGACTCAAAACTTAAGTCCATTTTTGTTCTTATAAACTGCAACATGCAGTTTTAAAGAGCAGCTGAATCGTTTTAGGGTTTTCTACAAGCTACCTGACAGCAAAATCTCTGTGTAGCAAGATATGCTGCTCTGAGCAGCTGTGCTTTTCCCTGCACTTGGAACTGAAGTGTCCTTTAGGTTCATTTGCACTTGCCATTGATGCAGTCCGTGGGCAGTGAGAGGCATTTATTCTATGTAGACTGAAGACCCTCAAGGCTGTCTCCTGCTGCTCAGTCAATTGTAGTTTCTGCGTTTAGTGCAAATTAACAAAAAAGAAGTTGTGTTAATTTGCTTCTGCTTGCCCTGTTATGCTGCAAACGCTACACAGCTGTGAAGTTGCCTCTTAGCTCTGGTTTAGGAACATTTTCTTCTTCAAGGTGGTGTGTCTGTGTCCTTAAACAGCCCCGATTCTCAAAGAAAGGTACGTTTGAAAGTGGCATTTGTACCCTAGAAAAAGTTACACAGAGATAAGGAGAGCTACGTGCGCGCTTTAAAACTTAACACATGCCGAAGTGTTTTGGTGAATAAGCTTGAGAGCTTTGCTGAATCACAGCTGTGAGTGTGCAGAAAGGCTCTGCCTGCAAACTCTGCTGGAGCTGAGCGCAGCGCTGGGTGAAGCCCTCGTTACGTATTTCAGCGCAGGCATTTGGAAACCATCCGAGCCGCAGGAATTAGTTAGGAGAGGTTTGTGCTATCAGACAAGAACAGAAAGGTAACATTGCAAGCGACTTGATTCAGGCTTCGCTGGGAAACCTTTACAGGACCTCTCCCTTCCTCTGTGCCGTTCGATTACTGGGTGAAAACCGGAGCAGTAAATGGCCCAATTCTCATTGATTTCCTTAAAAATATGACTACAAAGGGTGCGTCCAACTGCGCTGCTTTGCCAGCTCCACCGGCGGCTTGCAGGAACGATGGGATGTGCCTGATGGCTTTGTGGCAGCCTGTGACGCCGATCTGCTGAGCGGTGTCCCCGGTACCGCCCCGAACCGCTGGGTTCGCCCCCCGCGGACAGCGGGATGGAGCCGGACTCGGCGGAGCCGCCAGGGGGCGCCCGAGGAGCGGCGGCGAGCGGGGCCGGCGGGCGGGGCAACCGCGCCCTGACTCGGGCAGCCCGGCGGGAGCAGCTCCCGAGCGGGGACGGGCCCGGAGAGCTTGGCTTCTTCAGCCCCGAGGAGGCTCCGGATAGGCCTGAGAGCATCTTTGCGGGAAGGCTGCGGAGGGGCGTTTGGAAAAGACCCGCGGGATGATCGAGTCCAACCATTCCTATCTACCACTAAACCATGCCCCTCAAGCACCTCATCCACCCGTCCCTTAAACCCTTCCAAGGAAGGTGACTCAACCACCACCCTGGGCAGCCTCTGCCAGTGCTCAATGACCCTTTCCGTGACAATTTTTTACTGATGTTANAGTGCTGAGTACAGAGAATAACCTCCCTGGACCTGCTGGTCACGCTGTTTCTGATACAAGCCAAGATGCCATTGGCCTTCTTGGCCACCTGGGCACACTGCTGGCTCATGTTCAGTCGGCTGTCAACCAACACCCCCAGGTCCCTCTCCTCCAGGCAGCTTTCTAGACAGACTTCTAGTCTGTAGCTGCATGGGGTTGTTGTGCCCCAAGTGCATGTTTTATCAGAGAGTGCAGGGAAAGGAAGAGGGGGAATGGTTTTAAGCTGAAAGAGAGGAGGTTTAGATGAGATATTAGGAAGAAAATTTTTCCTGTGATTGTGGTGAAGCACTTGAACAGGTTGCCCAAAGAAATCATGGCTGCCCCATCCATGGAGGTGTTCAAGGCTTGTTGAATTTAAAACTATCCTGTAAAATATCTGTAACAAGAGAATATCTTTAAAGTTACTCAAGGGCTGTAACTGACTGGCACTTTTATGTCAATGCCAGTCAAATCCTTGGAAATGTGAACAAGTTAATAACCCTAAGAGCTAACAGTGTGCTAAGTAATGTAGACACCTGGTTCTTATTTAGTTTTATGTTAACTGCTGCTTCTGTTACCATTGCATTTGCAAGCTGATGGAGTTGCACATTGTATGCTCCTGGTTGAAATATTGCTGTACATCATGTGTTGGTAACAGATGAAAGCAGATGCTTTGACTTGGCTTTTAATTTATGGTGAAAATTTTATGGCATCATTAAGGTTCACTGAGAAAGATTGAAAATTACTGGGAGATCTTACCAGATACTGGCCAAGTAGACTCAGTTTTGCACAATGTTCAAAGAAATGACAGGTGGAGGGAGGCAATCTATGAAATTATCTGTATGGAATTGGTGTATTGGTGAATGACAGGAGAAGAATAAGGAGAAGGGAAACATGTTAGTCCAACTTTATATCTTTCAGAGCGGTTTAAGTAGGGTCCAGTTCTTTATGAGGGATTGCAGGCTTGTAAACTGCTTGGGTATGTTCTTTTTGAACTTGCAGAATGGCTTTCAGTCTTAAATTTGTGTTAATAGACTGGGCTGAGCCCTCACCTTCAATTGTGTGGAAGAGAAAGAAGGTTCACGGTGCTACAGCTTGGTTTTTGGTTATTTTGCTGGTGTATGAAATACAGTATGAGCTCCCATATGTTGGTGCTGACAGTACATGTGAGAGTTGGCCATATATGATCACAGAAAAAGTAAGAAGAAACTTTTAAGGCATGTACAATTTTCTCTGAATTTTGGAAAAACTGTTTTGTATTTTCATCCAGATTAAAAGGTGCTGGGGTAACTTTGATTCTAATTTTGCTTCTCATTGTGATATAAGCATCTATTGTAACTTTGATAGATTCCAAATACATATTTATGTCAGTTTTGATTTGATATCATGAACATTGACTTATAACTTAAAGGAAAAATGACAGCATCAGGCTTTCCTCTTTATATCCATCACAATCTTATTTTCCAGAAGAAAGCATTTGCTGTAGGAATCTAAAGCAGTCAGAATTGGGGAAGCCAGTGAACTGTGTTTGAAAGTCACTTATGCTTCACAAGCTCAGATACCTTGTGTGTGTCAGTCTCTATTGAAGGGCTAGGAGATCAAGCTTCAAAATAAATGTTTGTCATATGCATTTGCAACCACAGTTTAAAATGTCAGATGTAGCTTATAATTAGATACAAGAGACTAAAACCTCATCTTCCTGAACATGGATTTGTAATGAATGGGTGGTTTAGAACAGTGTATGCACAAAAAGGCATAGAAAAATGTTTAAACAAATGTTTTTATGAGATTATCTCTTAGTATTGAATTAAATATTGTCTCACTTCAGTAATTATTATAAGTGCCAAGATTTATATGAAAGTGATTATACAAGAAAATATTTTTTAATCTAGTTTATAGATGGACTACATTAACTAATGACCCAAGGAAGAGATACCACAAGGTAGACCTGAGTAAGCTGATGCAGTGCTTCCCCATTGACTCAGAACAGTTTGAAAAGTAACTGTGACATTGAAAAAAATTGATTGCATGGACAATTTGGTTGGAGGAGGATTCTTTAGATAATTAAATGTCTTCCGTTGATGGGTAAAGTTTTCACATGCAAAGATAAAATGTCTAGTTTGTAGGGACTTATTATGAACAAAGACTTTCTTATTTCATCAGTGCATTTATAACAGTAGAGTTTTGACTACACAGCATACTTGGTCAGCAGCACAGTTCCTGTTAGATAGATCCAGATACTGTTCAGATCCCTTAGAAGAGCCTTCCTACCCTCCAGCAGATCAACACTTCCACCCAGCTTAGTGTCATCTGCAAACTCGCTAAGGGTACACTCAGTGCCTTCATCCAGGTCGTTGATAAAGACATTGAACAGGGCTGGACCCAGCACTGAGCCCTGGGGAACATCACTTGTAACTGGCTTCTAGCTGGAGTTAACTCCATTTACCACCACTCTCTGAGCCCGGCCATCCAACCAGTTTTCCACCCAGGAGAGTGTGCGCCCGTCCAGTCCAGAGGCTGACAGTTTTTTGCTGATCTCTCTCCAGTATGTTGCTGTTGTACTGATGAGCTGAGAACTGGACCTAGTGCTCCAAGTATAGCCTCACCCATCCTGGCACTGTTGCTGGCCTGGCAGTCATCAGTATTGGGGAAGGCTGACTTCTGTTGCTTCTTGGAGGAACTGATTCTCATTGCCTAGCTGCTATTTTCTGACTCCCTCTTTGTTGAGGATTTTTTGTTGTTGTTTTTCACTATGGGTTTCCCTAGCTTTTCAGGGGGGTTTGTTTTTTCTTGAGTCCTTGTAGCTTTCCAGAGTCTTGCATCTACCTGCAAATTTACTGTTCTTGTCTACCATGGCTCTAGTTTAAGTATTGTTACATAGCTTTCTTGCAAGCTGGCAGTTTCCTGAGAAGTTTCCTCCAAGGTTACACAGTTCTGCTGTGCCAAAACTAGGCCTTGGATCACAGACAGCTGAACCCCTAGCAGGAGCATTCGCACAAAGATGAGGTGTGAAATCAGTATGAAGCATGCTGTGCTGATTCCCTTAGGAGGACACACGGTGGATAGTAGCTGCAAGGTTATTTGAACTACTTTCAAAATAACTGGATGCAAGAGAAGCCTTGTAACTTAAGTCTTCTCTGTGCTGGACTTTTACAGAATCATAGAATAGTTAGGGTTGGAAGGGACCTTGAAGATCATCTAGTTCTAACCCCCCTGCCAACAGCACAGACACCTCCCACTAGACCAGACTGCCCAAGGCCCCATCCAACCTGGCCTTGAACACCTCCAGGGATGGGTTATCCACTGCTTCCTTGGGCAACCTGTGCCAGTGCCTCACCATTCTCATGGCGAAGAAAGTCTTCTTTATGTCTAGCCAAATCTGCCCCTCTCCAGTTTACACTCATTGCCAGTAGTCCTATAACTAAAAGCCTTTGTAAACAGCCCCTCCCCAGCTTTCCTGTAGCTTCTTCAGGTACTGGAGGGTTGCTATAAGATCTCCTCAGAGCCTTCTCTTCTCCAGGCTGAACAACCCCAACTCTTCTCAGCCTGTCCTCATAGCAGAGGTGCTCCAGCCCTCTGATCATCTTTGTAGTCCTCCTGTGGACCTGTTCCAGCAGTTCCATATCCGTCTCATGTTGGGGATTCCAGAACTGGACACAGTACTCCAGGTGGGGTCTCACAAGAGAGGAGTAGAGGGGCAGAATCACCTCCCTTGACCTGCTGGCCGTGCTTCTTTTGATGCAACCCAGGATGCAGTTGGCCTTCTGGGCTGTGAGTGCACATTACTGGCTCATGTCAAGCTTCTCATTGACCAGAGCCCCTAAGTCCTTCTCTGCAGGGCAGCTCACAATCACATCATCATCCATCAGTGTGCTTTGAATGTGTTTCTGACACTTAAGTGGTTTATAATTGTCTCTTTTCTTGATGTTAAAGAGTGACAAGCAGTGCCGATATGTATCACCTATGATAAGAAAAACTTCTATTTTTTAAGAGAGCACAAAAAATATTGAAAGAAATAGAAGAAGGTGAAGCTCAAGATGTTGACAGTGGTTTTAAAGGATCAGTTGCCTGAGGGAAGAGAACCAGTACACTCGCCTGCAATATTATATACAATTTGATAGTTAGAAAAAGGTGGTGCAGTAGGTAAAAGTAGAGAGAAGTGAAAATATTAACAGGTTTATGAAGATACTTTTGGAATTTCCTGAGGAGTCGAAGGATCAGAAATTCTAAGTGGGTTTTAATGAAAAAACAGTTGGTAAAGTTCTTAATCTTATGAAATACAAAACTTACATTGCCTTCACTGGTTCTAGAATTATTCCTATTTTGAATGTCAGGAGAGAAATGTTTTTTATTTTTTGGATTTTTTTAAAAATTTATTTTTAGGTTTATAGACTTGGAACATTTGTTGTCTACAATAGAAAATCAGGTCAAACACTGGGGAAAACTTTCTCATTGGAACAGTATTATAACTGGAAAAAATTTCTGAAGGAAATGAAACTTAATTAGTCTGGAAGATTTAAGAACAAGGAGTGGTTACCATGAGTTGTTAAGATACAGTTAATTCTGTTTTGTGGGTGGTTGATATTTCAGCCACACCCTTTGTGATTTTATAAAATTTTTCAGAAAGTAGAAATTTTCTAATATACTTAACCCTTTCTGTATAGGAGGCAAAGATTTCTGAATTTATTGATCGCTATGCAACACATTAAGGAAGGCAACATGTTTCTGACGTAAAATCACAACAGTTAACAAGTCATGAAAATAGTTTGGTTTGTTTGGAGGGTTTTTTTTGCTTCAACTAAGATTTTGAATAGTGTGCCACAGTTAATGGTGATAATTTGTAAACTGGCTATTTATTAATACTGTTTTATAAGAACTGTTTACAAGAAGGATGTTGAGGCTCTGGAGTGTGTCCAAAGAGCAGCGACAAAGCTGCTGAAGGGGCTGGAGAAACAAGGCTTAGAAGGAGTGACTGAGAGATGGGGTTTAGCCTGGAGAAGAGGAGGCTGAGGGGAGACCTCATTGCTCTCTACAACTACCTGAAAGGAGGTTGTGGAGAGGAGGGTGCTGGCCTCTTCTCCCAAGTGATAGGGGACAGAACAAAAGAGAATGGCCTCAAGCTCCGCCAGGGGAGGTTCAGGCTTGATATCAGGAAAAAATAAGGCACTGGAATGGGCTGCCCAGGGAGGTGGTGGATGTGCCTTCCCTGGAGGTGTTTAAGGGATGGATGGATGAGGTACTGAGGGGCATGGTTTAGAGATTGGTGGAAATGGTTGGACTTGATGATCTGGTGGGTCTTTTCCAACCTGATGATTCTATGATAATTTTGCTGTTGCAGTTTAGCGTCAAGTGTTTATCTATCTATCTATCTAGTTGTTTTGACAACTTGTGATGTGCAAGTATTGATCTAACATCTTTGAAAAGTGCCACCCCTCATGTGCTGCTAGAGGTAGGTAAAGTGTGATGAGAGTGACTTCCTGCTGCTCCTTGTGAATAGAGATAGAGGCTGTAGTATCTTCATCGAAGAAGAGAAGCCACCTCTGACTTCAGACATAGTGGCATAAGCATTCATCAGATGTTAGCAAAGTCACCCTGCCATTTCACTCTGAGCAAATAGTTATTGAATAATCCCCCTCTTTAGTGAGTACCCAGAGTGAATCTACTTATTTGCTCTTATGTTCTGGTGGCATTTTATGTTGAAAGCAGTTATGTTTAACAACCTGTTAAGCAGGTGAATAATTCTTTTAAACTGTTGCATGCATTCTTCAGTGACCATCCATGGCTTGTCAGATACTAATTTTTTAAAGGTTGCAGTTTTGTAGCTGTGATCAGAGGCATAACTGGAGTAGAATGAAATGGTGAAGAGAGAATGTTGAGGGTTTGATCTATCTGAAACAGTCCATTTCTCCTGGAGTTCAAGATAATCGGGCAAGATGGATGCAGCAAATGACTTGCAATGTAGCTAATCTCCTTAACTTCATTGACAAAATATGAGCTGCACTCAAGGAACGTTCACAAATCACTGCTGTGTAGGTTGGCAGCAGAATGCATGAGATCTGAAAAAGTGACAAGGGTTTCTGAAAGGTATGGGGAAACAAAGGCAAGAATGATGCTAAATGTTTCCCTTCCAGTTGTCGCCAAGGAACTTCAGTCAAACAAGATCTCTTATTAGAATCATAGAACAACCAGGTTGGAAAAGACCCACCGGATGATCGAGTCCCACCGTTCCTATCAAACACTAAACCATGCCCCTCAGCACCTTGTCCACCCATGCCTTAAACACCTCCAGGGAAGGTGAATCAACCGCCTCCCTGAAAAAGGCATTAGCACAGGACAGTTGATTATTGATTGTGGTTTCCTTGGCTTCATGATGATGTAAGTCAGACCATGAATTCAGTTCCTCTAAACTGGTTCTGATGTGAACTCTCTCTGGCTCTGATAGCAAAGAACTTTTGTCATGTGGATTTTGTGCTGTTTGGTTTGGTGGGGTTTTTTTGTTTGTCGTTTTACTGATATGAATACTGTAAGCACAAAAGCTTAAAATAAAGTGAAGTTCAGGTCACTCATGTTGAAGTAGAGGAAAAATTAGTACATAGCGAAGAGCTTAAGAGTAAGTGAAGGATTGGTGTTAAATGTTCTTAATAACCATTTGCTGGGGGGAAAACAAAGGAGCTGGCCTCTGTGGAAAACTTAAAGCGTTAACTGGCAGTATAAAATGTCTTGTGAGCCTTGTAAAGAACAAGATAGTTGCATGTAATTTGCTTGGTTCATAATCTGCTATGGAGAGTAGGTTACCAGGATGCCTGCTGAGGAGTAACAAAGCTTTGGAGCGGAGAGGTTGAAAGTTATTGATAAGGGTGGAGATGGGTGGAACCGTTCAGCCTCTTGGAGGAAGCTCTGTCTGAATTGTCTCTCAAAACCTACTTGTCTGTGTTAGGGCTTGTATGGATGGTTAGTATCTGAATAGGGCCCCTCGTGGCAGTTCCCACAGTGAAATCCCTTGCATTACCAAGGTGTGACTGCCTGTTTTTTCATTCCTTCCCTACTGAATGATCTATGGGGCTTCTTTCTAAATGATTTGGGTAAATGTCTTGAAGCTGTGTGAGGATGCTGGTGTGAGGCTCTTGGGACTAGGAAAGCTGGACATAACTGTTTTAAATACTCTGCTAGATCATATTTGATGTTTGTAAGCATACAGATGTGTTTCCAAAGATGCACTCAGGCCTTAAATAGAAAAGATTAAACAAGTTTTGATCATAAGTATTTAGCTACATAGATTTCTCTGATGTTACTTGACACTGTGTGCTGCACTAGTCACCACCCAGGTATTAAGGATACAGAAAAAAAGGTTGTTGGGGGCGTCACAAAGCACTGATATGACTTCTGCTTTACTAATTAGAAAGGGAAATGATGGGAACGTTTCCTTGGTGCAAGAAAGGACGCTTAAAAATCAAATTAAAAATCAAATTAAAAATCAAGCCTAATTCTAGAATTACATAGAATACATAGAATCCATTGACCTGGATTGAAACAAGTTTGTTTTCTGGCTTCCACATGTCGGGAAACATTTGTCTTTACTTGCAGGGCTAAGTGAATAAAGTATTTTGTTTCTTTGGCTCCTTAACCAAGTAACTGCAAATGCCTGTTTGATTTGATCTGATACAAATCTTCATGTAACTAGTTTTTTTTTTAATTTTGAAAGAAAAATGAAAGATTTTTCTTGAAGATTGGGGATGATGAAATTAAATACTCTTACCCTGAATACAAAATTTTGTTTTCATCTGAAGTAGTTTACGTGACATCAGGACACAAAAGTGTCCTTGAAAAAACTCAACAGCAAGAATTGCCTGTCCTTTGTTGTGCAGGCCAGTAGCTAAAGCACTTTCTGTGAGTCAAAGTAGACTTTCCTTTTTCTGTAGAGTGGTGGTACTGAAGCTGGGCCAGAGGATGAGAGAATCATCTGGCTTCCCTGCTCAGACAGATCTAGTAATGAAAGGAGGTGCAGTGCCCCTGGCTTCAGCCTGGTTTCGTGTCATACCAGAGCCTGTCACTTGCAGGGGCCCACTGTGGGAGACACCAAGGCAGCATCAGTGAATTGGATTAATAGCACTAATATTTGGAAGGAAAGAGGAAAGCCTTTGAATCCTCTTGATCAGAGGAAGAACTTAAATCTCTTCCTGAAATGGGGCCAATGTCCTTTGAACAAAAGGGGCTAGTAGTATCCCTTCACTGTAGATTGTCATTCCATCTTTATTTAAAAGCACTTAGCAAAGTGAGGGGAAATCACAAATAACTTAGTGTGACAGACTGAAACTTGTTTTTCCCAATAAACATTTTTGGTAGATATCCCGCCATCCAGTTCAATTTGATAGGAAACACTGAACGGTATTGCTATTGCACAGGGTATTACTAGCTGCCAGGGAAAGTGGTGACTCAGCTTTTTCTGCTTCCGTTCCTGTATGGAAGAACTAGAGTATTCTGGAGAAAGCAGTGTTCAGGTGCGAGGGACAGCTGGACAGCATTGCAGGGTAACAGATCTGCATTCTCTCACAGTCTCTCTTATGTGAAGGGTGTATATGGGAGCAGGTTTGAGCCACCTGAGAAGCAAGAGGTGATATGAAAGGCTGAAGCAGGAAGAAAAGGAAGGGAAGATTACAAAGAAAAACTGCCTTTGAAGTAATGATCTAACCAGCCTATGGATTCTTACACATGTTTAATAGCATTCCTCCTCTGTACCTTGGTGAATGGATCACAAATATTGCTGCTGTGCTTTTTCAATCCTGTGTAAAGAGGGGAAGTAATGTTACTCCAGTTCTGCTGACTGGGAACTGAGAGATGGCAGAGTTACGTGATTTGTCTGCAATGAGACTGGGAATCTGTGGCAGTGAGGCACCAGAAGAGGGATATTTGGACTTCCAGTCTAGCACACAATTTTCCCTAAAAGAAGCATTTATGCAACATTTTGTGTATATTGAAGAAAAAGAGCAGAGTGCTTGATACCAAAGTTCTGATTGATTTCTGTTCAAACAATTTAAGTAATAGGCAGAAATAGTTGCTTGTGATATTTCAGTAGTGCAGGTATGCTCTTGGTACTTGTGGAAAAATTGCTGTTTATTAAGAGATTTAGAACTATTTGTCTTCCATGAGCTGTTTACTTATTCAACTGAGTGAACATCTATTAAGCATTCATTCTAAGTAAAATACCCTCAAGAGTCAATTTAGGTGAACTGCAGTACCTCTTTCTAGGCCAAAAATTGCTTTGCATAAAGCATGTAGAAATAACTATTAAATTATTTTTTCTGTTCCTCTTAGCCTTTATATTTTGAGATTAATTTGGGTTTTCTTTTTATGAGAGAGTAGGGAAGGAGGGAAGAGAGCTCCTTTGTCACCTACATAAAGGGAGAGTCAGAGCTTTTGTGTGTAAGGGCTTTTTTGTATTAATGTCTTCAATTTTCTTATCCTTTTTAAGTTGAATATGTTATCATGGCTGCAAACTATCACACTCCCATTGTCATAAACAATAATCCAATAACCTTTAGAGCTTTGGCATTTTCCAGCCTGGCAGCCAAATGAATGTTTGGAAGAATGTTGGAGACCGTGACTTAAATCTTGTTGCAATACACAGTTAGCCCGTCTTTTACTTTTAAATGCTCTGTGGCATTTTTAAAACCAGTTGCCTGCAGCAGTGGATGGTGTTTGAGAATTAGCATCACCTTGGATTATTCTTTGAGAAGACAAGCAGCTCCTTTGGGTTGGAGGTACGAAGCAAGCTACTAATAAACACTGCATCCTTCTGAGCTGAAAACTTGGGTGGTAGGAGGGAGGACAACACAGGCAAGGCCTGCGTAGAGATGCATGAGCCCTGATGGGAAACTGGAGGGACTCAACTCATGTTCTAGGTTGAGTGGTGGCTGGAAAGGATCTCTGTTCTCCTAAGCTTAGCCTGACACCATTGTCACTGTCTCTTACAAGTTCAGCTTTTTTTTACGTGTAGGTGTTCCCAGGTGTTTTATACCCTGCTGTTTGAAACCTAGCTGTTAAAGGTTAGGTCATTAAGTGACACAAAGAACTGTGGCACATCAGGCATGGGGAAGTGTCATTAGTGGATGGGATCATTTTTCCATTAGTGTCTAATGTTTTATCGGTGAAATTATACAAAGGTTTTAACAGGTTGGGTATTCCTCTACAATGTCCTAACATTTTTTTACCAGTATGTTTTAAAGGGACAACCCCCAAAATTATCATTTGGGGACTTTGTACAAGGATTTTTTGTTCATTTAAGTGTGTTAATTCAACCTTAAATTATAAGGCATTGCAAGCAGGTAAGGGAATACCAGTAAATGGTAACTTTATATTTGTTGCTATGCTTGTCCAGTAAAGCTAATATTTACCTGTACTTCAGTGAATCTCCTCCTCATGCCTCCCTGATAATATCACCTATTTCCAAACTCAGGGAGGAGATTCAGATTACCAATATCAGGTTCTAAAGGCTGTAAAGGGATTTTTACTCTTTTTTTTTCTTTGTTTTTCTCCTCCTTTCCTCTTATAAAGTACTGCAAGCAAACTTTAAAGTAGCAGTAATCTAAAAAGTTTTTTGAAATAAATTCTTAAAATTTTTAATCCTTTCATATTTCTATATGTGATGTTATTAAAAAGTGTATTTACAGCAAGTAGAAGCAGCTCTCTTGGCAAAATAATTTCAAACTCATGTAAAAAAAAAGGAATATACTGAAGTCATGTTGTAAACCAGTTATGAAAAACCGAGCATACTCAATAAACAAGTGTCTTGTAGTAAGGTGTTTGTTTTAATAATAAGTGTATTTAACCTTTAGAGGCACTTACTCTGGATGAGTGAATTCATTGTTATTTTAAGTCTTATTCATAATTTCTGACTTCTTAAAAGCCTGTCTTGTCACTCAGTGATAAATCATAGGCTTGTTTTAAAGCTTAGGTTTAACATTTTTCACTTTCTGATGCAGCATAGCAAACTTCTTGTTCACAATGATTCCTTCTGCCCTTGAAATGAGAATCTGGTTGCAGAATCAGGTCTTCAAGGTGCCTTTTTTGGTCAGGGTTAGGTAATCCATGTATGTTGTGTTGTACATTTGTTACAATGCACTCATCTACTTGAATCATATCTGGGTTTGCTGTAATTAATATGCCTACTGGTTTTCCACAGTCAAACTCTTGCAGATTGTATGGTTTGGAAATGAAGTTGAAGGAAAGCTCAGTATGTTAGTACATTGCACTGCTTGGGTGTTGCTCTAGGGGAGATCTGATGATTTAGCAACAATGTTATAAGAAACCAGAAAAACAATGTCTACAGTGATTTTTCTCATCTCTGGCAACCATAGAAATGGATGCAAGAGCCTGTATTTCTGGTTTATACTCTGCTATTGTGTCTACAGTAAATTGAATAATAAAATGTGAAAACAGGTCTCCCCTAAAGACTGCTACTTTGTAATATAACAAGATTTGTGAGTATGCATAAATACGTGTATGTATGTATATTCCCTCCATGTTCTCTTGACGCTTTATTTCAGAAGTGTTTCTACAACTCTGTTCTCCACTCCTTGTGCTTGGCAGAGTACAGTAAAGTCAAGTGAGCCTACCTCAGAGTTACCGTTGTTTTTGGAACTGTGCCACACAGGGGAAGATAAAAGTGCCAAAGAAATCTTTATATATGTTGCCATCAAAGATTTCCAAAACATCACAGAAGCAAACATGTTTTAAGTCAGATTTCTTTGAAGGGTGTGTTGTGGTTGGGAGGAAGGGCACTGCATATTCACTGTGTTATACACGGCAGTGGTGTCCCATTTTAGGCTTTCCCTGACCTGAATCTGTCATCTGTAAGGAAAGGCGGTTTTAAAGTGCATGGAGTCTACAGAGTGTTTTTCCTGGCCTTTCCACTACATCATTTCATTTTCTTTTATGTTAATGGGTGCAAGTGAAGTACAAACAGTGTGCAGACTGTAGTATCTGAATAAATGTTATGGCTGGTGGGTGTCTTGAAAAGAAAAAGCAGTTTCAGGAGGGACGCTTTCTTTGCAAGATAATAGCAAAGATAGTAGCCCTGTCAGATGCTGCTCGTGAATCAGAAAAGGCAATGGGAGAGCTCTTAAGAGGACTAATTCTAAAAGACGGAATATGTACAAGATGAATTTTGAATGTTGCAGTGGAGCTCTGCGGCAGGTCACTGGTGGTTGTATGAAGGCTCATGGTTTTGTGTACTGGAGTGAATTGCTGGTACCAGGAGCACCATGTGCATTCCTCTAAGAGGCTGCAGAAGGGAGTTTGTAGGTTAGGTTAGGTGTCAGCAGGCAGCATAGGGCATGCTTGCCTGTCCCTGAAGCTTTGCACTGAGGGACATGGCTATGGCTGGTGGCATACCAGGAGGCTGCTGCTAGGTATGGTATGTAAAGAACCTGGGAATCAGCAATTTTTGAGTGAAACAATGTAACTCTTTCTGCCATGGCATGAAAGTGTAGGGATTTGCTATTCTAATGCTTTTCCCCCTCACCTCTCCAACCAAGTAAAAGTCCTCCCTAAAACGTGTCTGCATTTCCTCCGAATTGTTTCCATCTCTCTTGTTCTTGCATTGGCTTCTCCTCCAGAAAATCTGTGATTCCTCTTGCAGGAGAGATGAGTGCAAAAGACCAATGAATGCCCTTGATGACCCTGTCAGATGGGCACATGAATGCCAATTATATGTCAAACACCATCTTCTCAGCTCTGTGCAGTATTTGAATGGCATGCTCTGAATGCCTCTAGTGCTGGTTTCTCATCTGGTCTCATTAAAAGTACGTGCAGATAATGATCATAGAATATTATGTGACTGGTACAGTAACAGTTGTTACTAATGCGCTGTTCCTAATACTGTTGAATTGCATTGCCTCTAGATTAACAGTCAGGAGAATTAGTTTCTAATTCACACAGTAATAGGGTTCTCAATGTGCTCATGCCTGAATTTACTTTTTTTTTTTGGAACTGGCAGAGCATTGCTTGCTTTGCAGCCCTATTATCAAGACATCTTGAATAAGTTGGAAATGTGACGTGGAGGATGTGAAAATGGGTATGTGGCAATACTGGTATGAATACTTAAAAGCAGTAGAGGAAAATTCCCAGAAGATCCTTGGTTTGCCCTTATTCCTCCACCCCAAGCTGTACCAGTGCATCTCTGAAGTGCAGGTACTGTCCTTTTAAAGGAGAGCAAGTGTATGGCTATCATACTTTCTGTTCAGTCTATGTGCATGCTTTCTGAGTTCAAGTTCAGCCACCTCTAACTCACTCATGCAAGTCCTTTTGATTAGTTAGTTCATTGCCCTTACAAATGTCATCATGAAATTAAAAGGCTGCTGCATAAAAATCTTCAGCATAGGACTGTTGCCGGGCTTATTTGTTGAGCAGCCCATTTGTTTTAGTCAAGTTATTGAATTGCTTTATTCCATCAGGTGTGATCTGGTCTCCTAGGTCTCAAGGAACTTGGTTGTCCAAAAATGAAAAAGTTAAATTTATTCTAATTTAATAAAGTATGTTCAGAAAAGGGTAAAATTGCTGTTTAGGTAAGTAGATAATGAGAAAACAATTTTAAAAGAAATTAAGTCTGCAAATATCTTTGGCAATTTTTCATGGCAAGTTCGAGTATTAAGGTAATGCAGTTTTCAAGGTTTTGATTTATGTGGCTGATTTTACATTTCTGCTTTACTCTGTAGAATAGGGTAAAGTGCTGTGCAAAAGTAATCCAGGGAAGTTTATCTGTTGTGGTTATTTGAGACTACACTCCTAGCCCAATAGACTGCAACACAGAGGCTGCACACCCTTTTAGAGGAAAGGGAATGATGTCCACTTGGAGCTGTGAAGAACAGAAAAAAATTCCTGCTGAAACTCCCAGATGAGAGGTAGATTGGGTGCCTAGGATTATAAAAGATACCCATGGATATAAACTACAAAGTAAAGAAATCACTGCAGAACACAATAAAGTCTCTTGAGTCTGCTTCTTACTAAACACCCTTTTATAAATACATACTGAAACCTGACTGCAGGATTGCTCACTGTGGCTATAGTTATTGCTGTGTTACAGTATTAGGTTGGAAATACCACATTACCGAGAGTTTAAGTGGTAAATTCATATCTGGTGTGCAAAACTAAAGGTTCAAAATCAAGAACCATCTTTTCAGCGTACTATGTGGAGAATGGTTCTATTCCTCATCACCGGTTTTAATCATCAAGGTGATTTTAAAACACTGAACAAAACAACAGAAAATAAACCACAAATAGGGTATGGTGATTTGCTGAAGTCCTGTTAGGAAGTTGCACTGGGAATTTGAATTTCCAAATCCTGTTCCACTGACCTGTCATTCAGAACAACCTTCCCTGTGCTAAGCTCATGCTAATTAGAAAAGCTAACAGCAAGCATCTGTGGCGTTAGATACTTGCTTGATTCCTCTAGCTTCATTTGTGCAAATCAGTGAGAAGCTAGGTACCAAAATGGTGTGGAGCTGCCCTTAACTCTATATTTAGTGGCTTTATTTTTTAAATTCGATTAACACTCACTCTAAGCTACTTGCATCAAAGTTCTGTCTAGGCCAAAACTGGGCACGCGTTGCTGCACTCTATGCTGTGACCATACGAAGAGGTATATGCTAGGTACGGGAGCAAACCAGCTCAACTGAAGTATCGATAACCTGTTGCAGAAGTTATTTCTTGTTTAACTTTTGGAAAGAATGTGAGCAACTGCAAGCAATGTGCAGCTTTATTTTATGGGCTTCTTAGAATTGCTTCAGCTGGTTTAACTCTCTTGGAGACTACCATCCTTTCGGGGGATTGTACTGGTGGTAGCATGTTGGAAGGTTTAAAATGGCTTAGAACTTCCAGAAGTCCCAGATCAGAATAGGAAAATTAAATTAATTATGTGAGGAGATGGTGTTGACTTGCAAAAAATCTATTTAGCAGCTTCTCTTCAAACAGTGCTTGAAGCATAGGGGAGCTCTGCTTTAACTTGCTATGGAAACATCCATCTTAGCTCTGTGATCTTGTAGATTGATCTGTTAAAGTAAATTTTTTAGAAGCATTTAATTACTAAGGGCATCAATATTGATATTGTTTTCTATCTATGCCTGCCTAGCCCCTCATTCTTGCCTTTCCGCCATATTTAAGTATGAGCAGCACATATTGCATCCCTTTCCAGAGTGCCTGAAATAGAGCTAACGGCAAACTGATTTTCCTGTTTTCTCAGTTTTCACTGTGACTCTGAAGTCTGGTAGGATAGAACTGGCAGAACAAAAAAGATGTAGTCTTCTCAAAGTTAATTCCATCGTCATTTTCTGAGGGTGCTTTTATTTAGAGAATATTTGGTGTGTGCTTGTTTGCCATCAGCCTTTCTTGAATGCAAATACCAGGATAAATGTTCTGGTAATCCTAATTTAGTTATTTAGTCAAGGACAATAATTAAAAACTCTCTTACTGCGCAGGCACATGTGGCTGAATAAGTGATCTGGAAAGTAAACAGGAAATCTCAGCAAGCGGCATCACATGATGAGAAGACAGAAATGTATCTGCTTACAGACAGTGTAGCATCATCGTGAGGTCTTATGTGAAAACCAGTGCAAACTTGGCAAAACCAGGAAAGTACATGGCTTTACCCTAAAGCTGTGTATAAGCATATAGCTTTTCTTTCCAGTGCTTTTTAAGCAGTATTTTTGAGAATAACTGTAAGGTGAAAGCGGGTTTTTTTGGTACTGCTGTCTTGATGTGACTTGGTAGTAAAGAATTTGATATTCCAGTTTTTGTTATTAGTAGGTCTAAAATGTTAAGTATTTTCTAAGTCACATTTAATTTTAAGGTTTGGTGGTCACAGATGACAGCCTATACTTTACATAGGCTTGTGTAGTTCACTGACTGCACAGGTCACAGCATCACAGGATCACCAGGTTGGAAGAGACCCATCGGATCATCGAGTCCAACCACTCCCACAAAACACTAAACCATGTCCCTCAGGACCTCGTCTACTCGTAACTTAAACACCTCCAGGGAAGGCGAATCAACCACCTCCCTGGGCAGCATATTCCAGTGCCTAATGACCCTTTCCGTAAAAAACTTCCTCCTAATCTCTAACCTAAACCTCCCCTGGCGGAGCTTGAGGCCATTCCCCCTTGTCCTGTCCCCTGACACCTGGGAGAAGAGGCCAGCTCCCTCCTCTCTACAACCTCCCTTCAGGTCAGTTGCTAACTCCTCCTTAGTTAGCAACAGACAGTTATATTCACTGCAAATTCAAACACCAGAAAAAGAATCAATAAACTTTCTGTATTATATTTTGAATTTTTAATAAAAACCATTGGGAGTACTGCGTAATGCTATTGAGCATATTCTGTATAGTAGCTAGATAAGAAATATTCTTAATGGGATTTGAACTATTGATCTTTCTGAAGCTTATGCATTTCTTGAATGATGTTCCTCTGAAGATACTGAATTACTTTTTGAAGGACAATTTTGAGGAATATGGTGTTTAGTTGGTTGGGGGTTTTTTTGTTGGTTTTGTTTTTTAGTTTTAAATACAATTCCTGTCATCAGATGCATAGAGGATTTAAATTTGTTGTGGAAAGAAATAAAGGCATTGTGTGTGCAAGTCTGTGAAGAGCCACATAGTCCTAATATGAATATAACACTGCTGAGTGTTCTCTGAACAGAGCAATAGGATAAACTAGGGCAGGGTCAGTTTGAAAATACTAACTTTCTGTGCATGTTTTTACAGGCAAATTTGGAAAACAAACCTGTCTTTTAGACTTAAAATATTCCCTTCTTTGTGTTTGACTAGATGATCTCCAAAGGTCCCTTGCAATATTAAGCTGCTCTGACT
>WAAB01021022.1:133901-182911 GCA_013389865.1 Piaya cayana | reverse complement strand
TTTTTTTTTTTTTTTCTCTGTCCAAAGCTACTTGGTAACTTTAATTTCAAATAATTTTATTTTCCATTAAATTTTATTTTGTGAACAATACAATGCTTCTTTAGAGCAAGTGGTTGCTTCCTCCCCACAATTACTATTAATTGTGAATGGAAAGGTACAAATTGAAGGAGGACTGTGCTGCTAAAATGTGTCGGTGCTGTGTGTGTGTGTGATCAGAAGTTAAGATGAGATGACACGTGCATCAGCTATGAAAAGAGTTCTGTTGTTTGGCATATACTTGCTTGAAATGAATGGCAACTCTTATCAGCATTTTTTGGGCTTGTGTTTTTTTAGTCTTATATATAACCCATAAATACACTGAAGTCTAGCAGAAACCTCTCTTTTGAGAGTTATTTCTATACAACTGTAGTGTAATATCCCTAACTTTGTAATTCATTTTTGTATTGAAAATATAACACCACTGTTGACACGTTATTAAGGTTTCTGCACTCAAAGGTCAGTTCCCCTGGAGTCTCCTTTTGTCTGGAAGATGGCATATATTAAAATTTTATAACAGTTCCCATTAGTTCCAATCCTATGAGCTTGGGATCAATCTGGCTGCCCTTCTTCATAGCCTATCAAGTGCAATAAATGCCTTAGGTGAGCAATAAACAGATTGGAATTAGAATATTCTAAGCAAGACTTGTTTGCATAAAGGTTCAAACCTGACCATAGTTGTGCTGATAAGGCTTCTTTCACTTCAGGTGAAAAACACTGCTAACACATTCACATATAGAACAGCTTATCTTACAGATCCAGAAAGTATGGGTGAATGAGTTGCAGAGCTACACTTTTAACCATAATTTCTTTCACTCCACAGTCTGCTCTTTGTACTGAAGTAAGAAAGAAATAATCCTCTCTTAATGTAAGTGTGAATAGATAACTTCATCAAGGTTTCCAAAGTGAAAGTCTTCCAGAAAAGCATTCTTCCAGTCCCAAGAACAAATATTTCAGTCCCAAGAAAGGTATCTGTCTTTTTAACTTCTGTCTCCATGTATTTGTTTGGGATTTGTTCTTCTTTGATCAATGGAGCACCTGGGAGAGCTAGAATTGGAGCATCCTTCACAGCTGTTAGGAAGGGAATCCAGATCATTCAAGAACATGCCTGCTTGAATTTGTGTGTGAGAAGACTGACCTGGGTAGTCCATGGTAAGGTCTGTGGGTTCGTGGTGTTGGTGGGAGTGAACTTGAAAGCAAAAGCCAGAATTCCTATTTTCTTCCAGTGACTGTCCAAAAAGGGTACTGAATAAACATCAGTGACTGAAAAAACAAATTTCAGATGTTTCCATAAGCAAACTTTAGATACAGACAAGGCAGTTTTTTTCCTACAGACTAACACAATGGTTTGGTGGCTTTGGGCACTGTTATGCCCCTGAACATTATTATGTGGATAATAGGATTAGCTTAAAAGCTTGGACAGAATCACAGAATTCATATTTTCAGTATTTTGCTCAAACAGCATGACTTTTCATTACTGATCACATTTTTTAAAATATTGTACAGTGTCCTACTAAGTTTATTGATGAATGCAATGAATGAAATGTAGTATTAAGAGAAAAAATACCACATCATCTAACAAACAAATAATTAATTTCTTTAAATCTCCTCTTGTCATGGTCTCTTTGAAGCATGCTGCAACTTATCTTTGAGAACTAATATTACAGCTCACTGAATGAATGAGGAAGATCTGTCCTCTAGGCCAACCTTTTAAAAGGGAGAATGCTGCCAAGGGACAAACCTCCACAATGAAACTATTTTGATGAGCCGTTCCTTTTTACTTTTGTAAAAAAGCCAAACTGTCAAAGACCTTAACACTGAAAGGAGCTATGGGTTATGGTGCAGTTCTGAAGGGCTTAGATAGCTCCTATCACCACCACTTGATCTGGTGTGTGCCCCACTGGGACTGATTGATCACTCAGTGCTTTTAGATGGGTGAGTGTATGAACTGTACTGAGAGGTACTGATTGAGCTGCCAGGTGCCATTACAGAAACTTGTTACAATTCCAGCATTAGGCAATCCTGTGCTCTTATATAATGTGGTTGCTTGACTGACTTGGGGGTTATATTTGGGTTACCGTTTTTTGAGTTGTTTGTTGGTTTGTTTTGGGTTTTTTTTGGGTGTTAGAGGAGGGGAAAACCAGCTATCTTAACAGCATTCTCACTTCAAGTGGTTGTCAGCAAAAAGAACTAAGCCTGGCAAGTGACTTCTGTCTTTTTTCTCCACTTTCCATGTCCATAGGTAACTCCAGACCTGAAGCTTTCTGTTCTCAAGGATAAATTAATAATTAAGAAACCCCAAAGAAAAGTACATGGATTAAATTAAGCACTTCATTTTTTCAGAATATGGAAAATCTTTCAGTTTCCTGTGCAAACTGATGAGTCACATGAAATTATTTCAGGTAGTAATACCAGCAGAAGTTCATCTTGGTGGATGCTAAAAGTTAGTTTAAATGTTATTTTGAAGAATGAAAATACTGATAAGCTCCAAGAGGTTGTTATCTTCTGATATGTTGGATGGGGGAAACAAGTACCTCTCTTAATGTGGGCATAATCTGATGTTAAACTAAAACTTAATTTGGATTTTTTTCAGAATGTTTATTTTCTTGCTACAGACTTCACAACACTTTATCTTCACTACCTATGATCTTAAAGAAGATGAGACAGTGTTTTGAACCTCTTTACCATGAAGATAAGGCCATAGTGCCAATTATTATTAAGGTCACCTGACAGTTGCCACTACAATACTCCATTGCTTGCTGAATTTAATAAACTTTTATGCTGGAATTTGTGTTCCATACCATATGAAAGCCAAAACATCACTCAAGTAAAGTTCCAGAAAAATGACATTTTTATGTGTTTAGAATAAAATGCAGTGGTCTTTTCTTTGAACAAGACTAGGTTTTCTGTGTTGTACATGACAGAATTGAAATTTGGCAGTGTTAGAATCTTCTGTTCCAAAGAATACGAGCTAACAATAGGTCTATATAAGAACTGGTATAGACGAGACTGAAACCCATCAAATCTGAACGTTTGTTGAGTATGCCAGGATACCTCATAGCTCTGAATGCTTACTCGGCTGCATATGTGCTTTTGGCTCAGAGCCACTCAACATGCTTCAGCTGAGTGCTACAAGGTCAGGTCAGGTCTTCTGTACAATGGCTGCTTCCACTAGAATCCAGCTTGTCTATTTCATAGAATCATAGAATAGTTTGGATTTGAAGGGAACTTTAAAAGTCATTTAGTCCAACTCCCCCTGCAGTAAGCAGAGACATCTTCAACTAGGTCAGGTTGCTCAGAGCCCCATCCAACCTGACCGTGACTGTTTCCAGGGATGGGGCATCACTACCTCTCTGAGCAATGGGTTCCTGTGTTTCAACACTCTCATTGTAAAAAAGTCCTTCCCTATATCTAATCTGAACCCATGCTCTTTCAATTTAAAGCCATTACCCCTTGTCCTGTCAGAACAGGCCCTACTAACAAGTCTGTCCTCATCTTTCTCCAAGTACTTTAAGTACTTCCTTTTAAGTACTGAATGGCTGGAATAGGGTCTCCCTAGAGCCTTCTCTTAGCCAGACTGAATAACCTCAACTTTATTAGCCTTTACTCTTAGGAGAGGTGTTCCATCCCTCTGATCATTTTTGTGGCCCTCCTATGGACCCAACAGGTCCATTTCTCTCCTACCCTGAGGGCCCCAGAGCTGGATGCAGTAAAAAACAAAAAAAAACCCCCAACCAAAATGACTGCCCCCAATTCCCCCCCACTCCTCCCCCAAAACAAAACCACAACCAAAAAAAAAATCAAACCAATTACTGAAAGCAAATCTTTCCTGTGACTTGTGGTTACTCCCATATGTATGTTGCAAATTTACTGTAAGGGCGTGATCTACTTTCTCAAAGTGAAACAGCTCTGTTAGGGGTAATACTCTTACATAAGCTGCTGGAGTGCCTTGGTAAATGGGAGAAGGCTCCAAGTGGGAAAACCACTGGAATCCTGCCGGAATGCCAGGAAAATGTCACTCTGTAGCCATAAAATGATTTTAACTGAGCAGATAGTTTGAAATGGATACTTAATGTAGAATCATAGAATCACCAGGTTGGAAAAGACCCATTGGATCATCAAGTCCAACCATTCCTATCAAACACTAAACCATGTCCCTAAGGACTTCGTCTACTCGTGCCTTAAACACCTCCAGGGAAGGTGAATCAACCACCTCCCTGGGCAGCCTATTCCAATGCCCAATGACCCTTTCTGTAAAAACTTCCTCTTAATCTCTAGCCTAAATTTCCCCTGGAGGACCTTGAAGCCATTCCCCCTCGTCCTGTCCCGTCACTTGGGAGAAGAGGCCAGATCCCTCCTCTCCACAACTTCCTTTCAGGTAGTTATAGAGAGCAATGAGGTCTNTTGGCCACCTGGGCACACTGCTGGTTCATGTTCAGTCGGCTGTCAACCAACACCCCCAGGTCCCTCTCCTCCTGGCAGCTTTCTAGACAGACTTCTCCTAGTCTGTAGCTCTGCATAGGGTTGTTGTTCCTCAAGTGCAGGACCCGGCATTTGGCTGTGTTAAACCTCATGCCATTGGACTCAGCCCAGTGGTCCAGCCTGTTCAGATCCCTTTGCAGGGCCTCCATACCCTCCAGCAGATTGACATTTCCACCCAGCTTAGTGTCATCTGCAAACTTGCTAAGGGTGCACTCAATGCCTTCATCCATACTTTATGTAATGGGTATTTGTTTCTCTCCCTGTATTTGGAGAATGTCTGTGAAGAAGGTGGTAATGTGCTCAGTGTATTTGCTGTTCAATAAAAATCAAGTACCAAAAATGTTTTTCAATAAATATTGATTTCCATTTTTATTACAAGTTTGTGATCAGCCAACAAGTAATATTTCTTCTTTCTGGTTTGACCTTATATGAACAAAATCTCATGGAAAGAGGGTTTTCTCTTTGAGTGGCATTTAAAGTGCCTCCTTTATTAAAAGTTCTGTCCTTTGTTGCTCTGAAGGGGAAATGCAGAGATTTCTCTTCATTTCAATGTGAAGATAGGAGGGCCTGGTGTCATTAAGATCATCTGTAGTAATTATCACCCCTTTTTTTGGAGCAGCTGCAGACGTTTTATGGGGAAATGTATTGGATGCATTTGACTCAGCAGTCCATATCTACTTCTGTCTTTCTCTCACCAGCTGAGCGAATCCTATCCCAGCTAAAAAAACCATCTATTTGTGATGGAGATAGAGAACGTTATTTCCACACTGTGTGCATCCTCTGTGTTCCACCTCTCATCCATTAAATCTCATTCTAGAGCAGCAGACTTGGCTGTCCATAGCTGGCAACGTGAGTGACGTTGCAGTGCAGCCAAAAAATGTTGGGAAGCTGACCAAAGTGGAGACGGGACAGAAGTGCTGTGGTAAGTTTGGCAAAGTAAAATAAATACAAGCGGAAAGGCAGAGGCAGACAGATTTGGAAAGGGTTTAATGAGAACTGCTGCTTATTGTGTTATTTTGAGGGGGAATGCTCATTTCTGGCTTCTCAAGAGTCTCAATCCTGCAGCATGTTAAATGTCTGAAGTCCCACTAAGGGGATACATAGGGATAGGAGCACTTCGCTATGTTCATAACTGCTCTCCAATGGTCTCTGTAATTTCCTTTCCTCTTCTGTGGCTTTCCTGGTCTTCCTTGACCATGCTATTGCTATTGTAACAGTAGTTATTCTACTAAATACCATAGAATTATTGAGTTAAGAGCATTAAAACACGCATTTTTGGACTGCTTTTTCTGCTTTTCTTGCACAAAATACCTTTGAGAAGATAATACCAATATCGGATATAAGCTTCTTGTTATTGAAGTGAGAGGATTTTTATTGTAATAAGTCTGTCTGTTGGTTGGGCATGGAACTCTCAGCCATTCAAACCTCAGTGTCACTCCAAAAGGGAAGCAGTTGTTCAGTTTTGCTTATCGGCAGGATGAACTTTAAGTTGTGCCATATAGCTCTTTTCTAACCAAAGAGCATGTAGATATAACTATGGTGTTGTCAACAGAGGACAATATGAGTAATCCGAAATCTTACACTTGGGACAGAGCACTGGCTGCAGGAAAAAGAATAGACCCTCCCCAGTTTCAGAGGGGCCCTGTTCAGTAACAGCAACTGTGCATTCAGGCCTCATAACATCTCTGAAGACATTAGTTGTGTGGGTGTGGTTTGGACTTTTGTTTAAGGCAAAAAGGAGAGATGGACATAAGTCTTACCTTCTGTAGTTTGGAAAATCTGTCGTTCTTTTTTGACTAGGCAGGGTCATTTTTGAGTTTACAGACAATGGAGTGGCAAATGAGCTTCATTGCTTAGTGTGGGAACTGTGTTTTGACCTGGAATTAGTGAAGTAGGAACCAATGCAGTAATTTGTGGATATATGGTGGAGTATAGGAAATCCTAAAGGTTGTTTTCTGAATTAGCACAAACTAAATGAAGGGCAACAAGATATGGCAGAAGGCAATGCCCTGTGCAATTTGTCTTCCAACTGAAAATATTTTCCCTTATTTTAGAATGTGATTTATAGAACAAATGTCTGTTTTGACTCCTCATGGTCAGCAGGGAGACAGCTACCTAGAGGTGCTGCTTTCTTCCTCTGGATTGCAAGGTGTTTAAGCATTTGTGATCTTGATTATTTGAGTGGTGCTAGGAATGAACTGGACAACCACAAGTAACTACCAATAATTTTGAAGTACAACAAGATACCAACTAATTTGAAGCTATATTTTTCCACCATTAATTGCATTACCCAAACATTTGAGTCCAGTAGTGCTGTATCAAACCAAACTTAATTATCTAAAGAATTCACCTGCCTCTGTGTGGTTTGACCTGGCGTGACAGCTGTGTAGGATGGGACATTTTTATAGAGGTGAGTGGTATAGGAAATTAAATTCTAGTAGAACTAGAAAGTGTATTGTAGGCAGACACTAGAAAAAATGTAAAAAGTCTTAATGGTGAAGAGTATGTCAGGGGTTCCCACAGCCTCATCTTCCAACAGCACCAGGTGGGGCACAGAAGCAGGGCTATGCCATCCTCATTAACAGATGGAGAAGGTGAGGAACAATGTGATTTTTGAGTTATTTGCTGTTTAGGGATGTCAGGTTTTTGGACATGCAGAGTCGTATGGTTGGCAAACTGAGGTGCTGTCTGGCATTCTGCATTGGGGCAGTTTAAGCCAACCTACACTTTAGGTAGTATATTTCAGCATCTTAGAACAAAATGTGTTGTACTTTTTATATATAACAAACTACTCACTTTCTCATGGTGGTAGAGCCTGACTTTGCTGATGTAGTGGTAAGGATTTGCCAGTTTAATACCAGGTTAAGATAGGATCAGGCAACTGGCTAAGCCAGGTTTCTTTTTTTTTCCTGTAAATGCTTGCTTTTTGTTCCCATGTCAACTAACTGACTGCTGGTTAGCTAAGTGGTGCAGTTTCACACAATATTTAATATTTTTGTGCACTGTTGTTTTGTATTGTAAATGAAAAAGACATTGGAGTAGCAGAATAGGGCTGAGTTTCTCCTGCTTGGAGTTCCTCCAAGCTTGGAGCTTCTATCTTGCTGTTAGTGAGGTTTAAACCTGTTGTTTTGAAAAGAATGCAAAGCAAAGAATAAATTTCAAAGATAAAGAATCAAAGATGAGAATACTAGAGATAGGACCGTAGAAAATACAACTGCTGCTCTGAGCTGACTTTTTGGTTATTGCTTTAACTACTAAGGAAAGGCAAGGACAACACCTCTCAACTCTGTGAGTTCCACCAAAGTTTAAAAACGACAATCTTTTTGGCTAATAAGAAAACTGTGGTATTGTTAACAAAATTGAGACCTTTTATTAGAGTCTGTATCAGTAAGTTTGTTTCTAAACTTCACTTGGCTTTCCTAAATAATTTTATGCAATGATCAAATTCAAAGTGTTTTCATTTTGGACAACAGGTTGAAGCTAAGACAGTAATTCTTCTAGCAAACTGCTAACATTTCATGCAATAAGAAATATTAAGGGCAGCGGATAGATAAGCTGAGGAAGCAAGAAAGAGTAATTCCCTTAAAATTGCGCAGCAATTTTAATGAAAGTTTTAATTTCAAATACTGCAGATAGAAATTATAACCCATTTTGAACAATTGGAAGGTAAAAGTCACTTTCATTTTCTCAGTGCAGTTTTTGATTGAACAAAATTCTGAGGGGGAGAAAAGAAATTTCCAGATACCATATGTCTTAGTTCAAATGTGTTCACTGATGGAAAGGAGTTATTTAGAATTCAGAAATACCAAGGAGTGAAAGGTAAGGTTTTAAACAGTCCTACCTATTTGTTGCTCTATTCTGCTAAGCCATCTTTCTACTAAAAAACTTCATTACAGCAATTGAGACTAAACTCACATTGTTTTGTTTTCTTGAATATCCCTTAAAGGAGTGCATGGGAAGCACTACACCCCCATGAAAGATGTTTGTCTCTGTATTAATAGTTACTCTGTAGGCAGTGTGTGGTTTTGTAGGGTTTGACAGGCCAAAGTTGTCATTCATTGCAAATGGCTTCCTGTAAAGTCATTTATGGATGCAGCTCCCAGTTGGTATATGCTGTTTTTTTGATGTAACTACAGACTTGTAAAGCCTGTCTTCTGCCAGTAACATGCAGGAACTGGCAGTGATCTTTTTCCTTCTTTGTCCTAAGTTGCATTAATTGAGTTAGCCAGACCTTCTTCTGATACACACCAGCTGAGTAAGTCACTGAAGTCACAGGGAGTCCTGGAATGATTTGCTAGTTGTGAAGAGGAGAAGGCTAGGGAGAGATGGTCTTAC
The DNA here is from genome assembly GCA_013389865.1 of Piaya cayana. NCBI lineage: Eukaryota > Metazoa > Chordata > Aves > Cuculiformes > Coccyzidae > Piaya > Piaya cayana. Next base: position 174,058 of record WAAB01021022.1, on the reverse strand, counting down.
TGCTGTCATCAGAGTAGATTGAATCAGATTTTTCTTGGATAGACAGTGGTAGGATGAGTGGCAACAGGCAGTAGTTGCAACAAGAAAAATTACAATAAATTGTTCACAGAGATTGTAGTCAGAGACAGAATAGAAAACCAGAGAGGCTATGGGAACTCCGTCGTAGGAAGTACTCAGAATTCACCTGGACTGGGTTGCTTGGAGCTAGAGCTTGGAATAGAGGTCCTCAGTGTTCCCTTTCAACCTAAATTACTCTTATGAGACAATTTGCTTGCATTAACCATATCGAAGACCTAATGCAATATGACTTTAGCAATACAGTATCTTCTCAGATGTTGAAGTGTCAGTGATGGACAATTAAAAGAGCTTCTTTGTGGTATCATTGTCTAACATGATGTAGGGATATTCAAACTGCTCTAGGACTGTTTTTGGGGTGGTGTTTTTTTTTTTTTTTAGGCAACCTATCTCACTTGGAAGCATAATGTTGGCAGAAGCCTGAAGTGGAAAAGATGGTCATAGAAAGAAAGAATATAGCTGCTAGGAGGCTGTAAAAGAGGAGGAATGGATAAAGCAAGCTGTAACTTCATATCTGAAGTAGCAGCTAAATAAGAATTACTGCAGTAATCACTTGACTGAAACAGTTTTCTTAATATATTGCAAAATGCCCATGTTCCTGAAAAGGGGAAAATTAAGAGCCAGCAGAGAGGGTAATTCAGGTAGGAAATGTACTTTCATGCCAGACTGCCTCGCTTATGGTAAAAATCTCATGAGAAGAATTAGAGTTTTCCTCCACTAAGCATTAAATCTTTGTCCGTGCTATTTCTACTTTCAATTAAGTTAATGCTTAAGATGTCTCTCTTTATGTGCTTCATTTAATAATATATTACACAAGTGAATCATTTGAAGAATTCTTCAGTGAAATGTAGACATAATTTTCATGTAACATCAGCAAATTAACATCTTACTTTGATGTATTACTCTAAATTGATATCTCAGCTCAGTCTTTGTTGATGTATTTACTCCAAAGTTGAAGCAATTTAGAACACTAAATGGTATGACTGTGTATTCTATCTCATTACAGACTTAGTGCAGCAGCAGTCAAGCACCTGGTTATTGTATAACCCAATTTCTGTAGAGGGCAGAAATTATAGCCAAAATTTGCATTTTGGCTCCAGCGCATAAAGAATGTTATAAATCATTCACTGGGTCAAATCTGAATTGTTACTATGTTAGTAATTGGCAGACAATGCCTATGACTAAAACAATGAGAAGCTTTCAGAAGGGTATATTTTTGAAGAATGTTTTGGCACCTCTGCCTACATCTTTTCCATACATGTCCAGGGCTGGATTTGATACCACGGATCTATATACAGAAGCATTTAAAGATCTGCCACTGAGAATCTGATATTGTGAGGATGTGTATTTACTGTAAGCCATGTTCTTTAATATTCATTTGTGTGGGGCTTTGGTTTGTTCTTTTCCTTTCCAAGCACTTTTACCTACAGGGGCTACTGGCACTAGAGAGGGAAATAAAAACCAAGTCTTCTACTAGTTAAGAGGAACACAAGGAAATAAAGTCTTGGGTTCATGTTTATAAAAACCTTCCCTATCTCTTCTGTCTGGAGTTCCCTTACGCTTCTGTAGACTGAAGTGTGTTCATACATTAGACAAGGAATTACATGAAATTTTGATGGCAACATTAAAAAAAAGTTATGAAAAATATCTCTTTCTACTATTGGACCTCTTTGCAACTGGATCAATACAGGTCAGGAGTAAGACATGGATAAACACAGTAATGCCCTATACAGTTGGAGTTTACAAACACCAATTTGAGTGTTGTCTGTTAGTGCAGTTGTTTTTTGGTTACTGTCAACATGCATATTCCTAACTCTAAAAATATGTAGATACAAAGATTGATGGTTGTCCTTTTACAGTTAAAATCCAGTTATAAATACTTGAAAAGGGATGACATTGCTTTGTGCTCTAAGCAATGATCAGATTGTAGTGTGTTCTCAATTTTGTGTTTTCTATAGTTCTTGTCAGCTCTCGTCGATACGTGGAACCCAGCTTAATTGCCACTACTCCTTTTTGCCATCATGGGTTATCTACAGAGGCTTCTATGTGGGCTTCTATTCTTCTGTGTTCTTATGATATATCAATCTTCTTATAAGCATGAAGAGTTGAAACAGGGTTGTTTTGATATTTGTCTCAGTGGTGAGGCCAAGAAGAAGTCAGTACCAGTTCCTGTCAGTCAAGTGCATGATGTGTAGCTGATGTGGAGGGAATGACAGGCACAACCAGATGTTGCAGTTTGGCTTCACATCTTTATTTTTAGCAAAGCCCTTAAGCATCACTTTTGAGTGAAGCACTGGCAGCTTTTTTATTTAGGCTTGTAAAACTTGCAACTATTTTGGTGTTTCAAACAAACCAGCAACTTGGACATCTACCTCAGCTATACTGAAGTTAAATTCTTCTTTTCTCCTTTCCTTTCTCTGTGCTTCACTTACACTGTTTATCCTTTGAGCAAAGTTTGTCATTGTCTAAGGTCTTCCACCACTATGTAAAATGGATTATCACATCATAGTGCCCCTGCTTTGCAATTCTTTATGTAGTCTCCCTGATGCTTTCCAGCTTTATTTTAAGAAACAGTGTAAGAGAGTTGATAAACTTCTGTTTGGAGAGTAAACACATTCAGCAGTGGGCAGGTGGGGAAAGGAATTACCAGTTTTGGAGATTTGTAGAGAAAACCAAAGAATGCCTTTAAACTTTAAATTCACACAGCACCATGCCTTAGATAATCTGACTATAGCTATTGCAACTGCAAAGTGGAAACATCTGACTGAGGCATCAATACTAGCCTACTGTTTCTTCTCCACTAAGTGGTATCACTGCTGGCTTATTGGCGTTGTTTTGTCTCTGTCATTTTAAATAGTGGCTGCAGTGGGTGGTTCATTTACTTTATTGCACTTTGTATAAATTTGTCCTTTAAAAACTGGTGAATGTAAGCTAAGCCTTATGCAGTACGTGCCCAGATCTTAGGAGTATTGCTTGTTTAATGTGAACTTCATGGAATGCTCTCCTACCAGGCACTGATGTCAAGACTAGTGGTTGCTATGCTATTCTTGCGTGTGGCTGTAGGACTTCCATCAATACTGATAAGTCCTTCTTTTGATTTGCATTATTCAGGAACTGAGAACCCCTCCTCCTAACTCTGTAATAGCTAGCAGAGCTGAATTGTTTTCCCCTTTTGTTGTCAGGATATGCTAACAAAGGCTGATGGTGACTTGGCAGATTTCACAAGGAGAGCACAACTCCTTTATGTACTCATAGATTGCTTTTAGAAGAGCTTGAGACAAACTTGTGTCAGAGCAAGCTTTACAGAAGATATTCCAAGTATCTTGCTTCTCACCTGTATTTAGCAGTTGACACCAAAGGTGTTTCTTATGTCTCAAGAGTTCCTGAGGGAGAGAAACATTTGAAAGCTCTTAATGGCTTAGGTTCCTGGAGCTTCTTTTCAATAGTAATGTTAAGCCAAAGCCTTGGCCTTGTGTAGGTCCACTATGACATTGCTGAGCTGAGCTCCTTCCAGAGCCCACGTTAGGATCTGTGTGAGGCTGTGCTGTGTCTTGACAAATTAGGACCCAGCTTTGGTAGCTTCATAGAGCGCTGTTCCTATGGGTTATGGAAATGCCAGCAGAGGAGTGACGAGGCACTGGCACTGGTGGTGCATTTGGCACTGATGGGACCCTTTGCTGACAGTATGTGCTGCAGTTTTTTATGAATCAATTTGATAAGAAAAATAGCCAGTAGCTTCTTCAGAGTTCAAGTCTGTCATGGTATGGGGGAATAGGAGGAGGTGGCAGCGATGTGTGTACTATGCTGAAATTAATCTACGAAAGAAATAAGCTCTTCCACTATAAATATAATTTGGCTGGCAGAGCTGCTGCTTCTTTAGTATATTCTGATGCCTGCAGTTGGAGCTGCAATGTGATCGTATCCCTTGCTGATTTAGCTGAGACAGTGGTAATGTGTGCTTAGCCTAAGTCACATGAGTGACTCTTCAAACATTTGATCAAGGTTCTTTAAAAGAAAATAGAAAGTAAGTAAATGACAAGAAGGTGAGCAAGGCTCACTTATAATAGTGGTCCAAGCCTGATCCATTGTCATTGAGCCTCCATTGCAAAAGAAGTGAACTCAAGACAGGCTCTAATTAAGGTGAAGTTCGGTATTTCCCAGCAGCCTCCTGAGGGCAGCCAGGCTACTCCTTGTAAATCAGTCATGGGAGGCCATAGGAGTTCTGGTCATTGTCAAGAAAAAAGGATCAAGCATGTTGCTGGAGCAACTATGAAGTAAAGGAGAAACTGCTTGCAGCAACATCACTTGCTCCCTTTCTTCTGCTCCTGTCCTACCTGACAGGGCAACTTGACATTAAAGTTCTGTCCCAGTTTTGGGCTCAGCATGGCCCCAAGAACACTCCTGTGTAGCAGATAAATTCATTTTTTTTCTCACACTGCTAAAAAGCCCTGAGCTAACTTGTAGTAAATATACCTTCTGATTGCACTGCAAATGCAGGAACTGAATGGTGAATGAAATGTTCTTCCTAACTGTTGTTCTTGATGTGCCTATCTTTGGATTAGCAGCAGAAAGTAACTTCTCTTGTAGGAACATTTTTATGCTACAGGAAAAGCCGTTATGGCCATCTGTTGAGGAAAATTAGCAGTTTGCAATATGTTACATCTGTAAATGGATTAACTCTTCCAAGTGTTACATGTGTTTATATGCATATTTTGATGTACTTAAGTGTAACCAAGGAGCACAACTTGCTGCTTCATTTGCCTGTAGCTGGTAGCAAGTGTACTTTTGCTAGATGGCTAATATGTAATTGTCATTTCAAGTGTGCTTTATGTATGTATAGATGATAATGCAAGGATTACATAGTAGACTGATAATCTTTCTTGTTCAAAATTGGTGGATTATTTAACCAATTATTTTGGCTGAAATGTGTTCTGAAGGCTCTCTGCTGGGTGTATTTGATAGCAGAATTGTGACTGCTACACCTTGCAGTTCTGGGACTATTTGATTTTGCTACAGCCTTATCTTTCTCTGAAGTACAGTTGAATATCAATTCGACTTCACTTATTTAAGATTCTCAGATTAATAACTATATTGCAAGGCTTCGGGGTTCTTGTTAAGACAAAAGCTATTTTAGTTTTCCTCTAATAACTAATTGGGAGAACTGATTTAAAAAAACCACAAACATAATCACTGAAGATAAACTTTTTTTTCCCCTTCATGTTTCAATTGATATATTGCATAGTACAAGCACCAAACTAAAATGGCAAAGCTAAGAAAATTGTAATGGCTTTTAGTGATAAGCAGTCAATATATCATGTTAGTAACCTTGAACATGTTATTAGAGAGATATTCAATTACATTTTTGTGATTTACTATACCCTTTCATTTACAAACTAAACATGTGACTTGTGTGTAAGTTTGTTGGGGTTTTGTGGGTTTTTTTGTTTGTTTTTTTTTCTTTGCGGAATTCCTCAGAGTGGTGTTTGAACTGGATTCAAGAGTCCTGAGCTTTTCCTTAGATCAGTGCCTAATGTTTCATCTCATGGGCTCCTGTTATAGAACAATTTGAACTTTGCTGGCATTTCATTCCTTTGCTTTTGAAATAAATTTGCAGCTTTTATAGTTGTGAGAAAGGGCTGTAGAACATCAGTTCTAATGGCTTTGCAAATGCAAGTGAAATCAAGAAAGAATCCACTTTAATATTCTCTGTGATAAAATATGCCGGAGTGCTGAGTTTTGCTAGGGTAGAGTTAATTTTCTTCATAACAGCTAGTATGGAGCTACATTTGGATTTGTGCTGCAAAAAGTGTTGATAATACAGGAATATTTTAGTCATTGCTGAGCAGTGCTTACCTAGATTCAAGGTCTTTTCTGCTCCTTGCACTGCCCCACTAACAAGTAGCTTGGGGTACATGAGAGGTTGGAAGAAGACATAGCTAGGACCACTGACCCCAAATGATCAAATGGATATATCGTATTATATCATATCCCCAGCAATAAACTGGGAGGAAGGCTGGCTGGGGGTGGTGGTCACTGCTTAGGAACTGGCTGGGCATCAGTTACTTTGTGGTGATCAATTGTTTTCATTTGCACTGCTTATCTTTCTTAGCTTTTATTTTTCTCTCTTTGTTGTTTCCCTTTTCATTACTATTTATTATTAATATTTATTATTGCTATTATTATATTCCGATTATTGAACTGTTCTTATCTCAACCCATGATTTCCTCTCCCTTTTACCCTTCCAATCCTCTTCCCTCAGTTTTCCTGTGGAGGGTGAGCAGACAGCTCTGTGGTGCTTAGTTGCTGCTGGCTGGGGTTAAGCTATGACAGCCATTTTCATTTTTTGGAAGAGAAACAGTGTATCAGCATATAGATGAGTTGGTCTGTTTTATCTCTGGATTCCACACTGTTCCTGATAAAATATACTCTTTTATCCTCTTAAGACACCACATTGTCTTAGAAGGTGTCATTTTTAAAAACTGTACAGAATAAGTATGCTCCATACAAAAGCATGAAAGTCAACCTTGCTATGGGAGAGGCAGACTGCTCCTGACTGGTACTAATCCAGTGAAAGTAGATGGCATCAACTACATACTAAAGGAACAAGGGAGAATCTTAGATTTGTACCTCTAATACAGGGTAATGGAATGTATGTGTGTTTTGACTGCTGACTCTTACAGGTGTTTTGCATCACAACAAATGAGTCTGGCTTCAGTGGAGACTACTCAGAACACCCAGAATTGGACACATTCAGGCATCTCCTGGTGCTTGAGTTATTGTAGGGTTTTTCCCTCCTTTAACTGAATGAGGTTATATGTACAACACAGTTTTATACAGTGTTTTGTCATGCATCAGATGTCTCAATTTCTTTCCATTCAGTTTCCCCTCTCCCCTTATAACTGAACCAGCTGGTTCTATGGTAATGAGTCCTTTTGAACTGTCAGTGTGTGTGTATTTCCATTTACACTACTGGCACTTCGTTCTGAACCTTTTCCCCTTCTGTCCAAATAAATTACTTGGACTATCAGATCTGTCTCATTGTTCACAATAGCACTGCTATGGATTCTTCAGATACTCCTTGCTTACTGGGTTTATTGCTCATTTTGCAGAAGTCTTTCTCAAGCTTTGGTAGGTCTAACTTTAAATAATCCTCATTAATAGTTTTATGAGTCAGGGAATCAAAAGGAAGGAGGAAAAAAAGTATTTTTTAATTGCACAGTGTCCTGTGGAGGGGTTTAGCTAACCTATTGATTTCTTGGTATGCAGTAATTTATATCCAAATCAATTTTGACAGCTGTCATTTTGTCTGTATTAGCTGTATTCATTTAAACTTATTTATAGAAATTTATAACGTAGCTGATGTTGACCAGAATAGTATTTTTAATACTAACAAGAGGAGGATCTTGTACAGGGAATAGAGATATGGCTGATAATCAAGAGTCTGTGATCATGGTCAAAGATAATCATTGAGTGACCGTGTTTTAAAACTGTACTGATCGTTCATGTGAAGTAGGTTTTCAGATCTGCTTACAGAAAGGCCAAGAGGCAATGATTGCAGCTGCAACAAAGATTAGACATAAGGGAAAAAATAGATCATAGTGAGATTGGTCAAACAACATAACAGAGGTTACAGAAAACCCTAGGCTATGAAAATGCTACAGCAGAAAACAAAGATTCTTCACAGGGGAGATGAAGGACAATGAACATCATTTTCTGGTTCCCAATTATTGATATACATTTACAATAAATAAGTTTACTTTCTCTACTATCAGTCTGGGCCCTTGTTTGCCTTTCTTCATGCCTGGGTAGGTTCCTGATTAAGCACAAGGAATAATTAATTAACTCATTTGCTGAATCAGGACATACCAATGAATTCCCATCTTTCCTTGTTTGCACAAAACTTGTTTGCCAACCCCACAGCTAAGTAAGAAGGAATGGGTTTGTTTTTACAACCAAGGAAGCCTTGATGCTGACAACCGTCAGAGTAATTCAATAAGATTGGGAGTTCCCAATCACATAAATTTTCTTAAAAGAAAAATAATTGCTTATCTCAATTAGTGTCATGCCCTGGATGGGTCCATGGCCTGTGTCCTGCTAGAGTTGAACAGATAACTAAATAGAGGATCCCTTTAAAACTCTTATTCCTGAACATAATTTCATCATTTTCTATGATTTTGCTTTTACTTTATTTTGTGTAACTTGGTCTCTCATCATAATTGGAGATAGGATAGAAGTACCTCAGATGCTTGAGAAAATCACATTTGAAGCCAGTGAATAAGTTTAGTGGCATTTGGGTCAGGCCCCACGAGGTAGTTTTGAAGCAGTTGAACCCTCTGTGCTTTATTATTTTTCATTACTATGTTGCCAAATGATAAAATACACCAGAGAAGACAGGGTTGCTTGGGGCACTATGTTACTCAGCTGCCCTCTTTGCTGAAATCAATGGGTTATTTTATTGTGGATCTCAGATCAGATTTTATTAAAAGTTTAGTATACTTTAAAAATGGAATTTTATTTAATAATTTCTTCTTATCACTTAAAGCTAGTGATTTCACCTAAAAATGAACATGACTAGTTAGATTTTGATTTTGCCAGAGTTGTAACATAAATTAAGAGTCTAGGACAGACCCAGAGGAAACAACTTTCTTAGTGCTACAAGGATCATGTTTCTTAATAACATAGAAAAGTGGTTTTCCTTCTCATTGCAGTTATGGGTTACTAACTGTTTTCCAGCAGAAGCTGATAATGAGTTTTATGAATTTTAAGCTGCTAACTGTAGATTTGTTTATCATATTTACTTTTATCAGACCACAAACCCTGGAAGACCCACAAAGTCTAGGTTCAAAGCTTTCTTTTTAGAGAGTTCAGCTGCTCCTCTGTTTTGAACACTAAATGCTGCTCTTGTATATAACATCCAGTGCTTTTAGGTCTTGCCCTCTATTGGAGGCACTTATTCACAGCTCCTATTTAATATAATTCTACCATTAGTATTTCCTACCACATATGCGTTCTGTAATCATCATTTACCCTTCAAGGAGTAGAGTCTTGCTGTTTACTTTTGCAGAAGCAGATAGATGCTTTTGGCTCATTTTCCTTTCACTACCAGGGTGCCAGTAAAACAAATTGTTCAAACACAGTTTTCAACATATAGTGATGGGAACCCTGCAAACCCCAAATCTGTTTGCATGTCCTTTGGTCTAGAGTACAGGTTTCTAAATAACAATCCCTGTTTCCTAATGCAGAGCATACCAGTTACTGCTTTTATTCTCGGCACCTTTCTCATTCCCTACTTATTTATTATCTGAGCTGAAGGTGAGGCTGAGCATGTGTTTCCCTGATTCTTCATGAGGTGCTATGGAGAAGCAATCTTTCCATACTTCACCCGGACAACTTGCAGAAAAGCTTTTGAGATTTTTATGTGCATGTGTGTGTGTGTATGTAGGAGAGCAAAATGACAGAGTAGGCAGAGGAGAAAAGTTGTAATCTGAATTCAGATAACATCTTGGATTTATTCCACGATGAGTTTAAAGAGTTGTCATATTTTGTGACAAGGTTGTCTAAAGCCCTGTATGGATCACCATTTTGTAACAATGTGGATCTGATTGTTTGAAAGCTGAATTCAAGGCTTTTAGATCTTCAAGAGAGGTATATACTGCTTGTATTTCACATTACAGAGATCCATACCTTTGTAGCCACTAGATGACTAAATGTTTTTAAGATATTCAGTCCCTCCCAGATGAGAAGGGCATTGCTGGCAAACATGCAGTAACCATTTGCAGTCTAGTCTAGTTTTCTAGCCTGGTGCAAGCTTCTGGATTTTTATGCTTTTTAATTTAATATCTACGCATAAGAGCCTTTCTAGTGGTAGTTACCAGAAATGTCTGGAAGTTACTTCAGTTTTCTGCACAGTTTAGGAGCCAAGATGCCCAAATCAGGAATTTATACACATCAGTAAGATTGCTCTGGGCCATGCATCTCTTAAAGATGTAAAAGACCACATTATTTTCTACTAAATGAGCTCTAAGCATGCCAGTTCAAGAATATTATCTTTCTTTGGATTCCATGGGATATATTGTGCTATCAAGGTCTTTCATGACTTTTGGTTTTGCTTAATGTAGTACATGTTAACATGTACTTTAAGGTGGCAAACTGCTTCTTTTTCTCCAGCCAGTACCGCCTTCTTACTTGCTGTTTTCACCATGGAGAAATGAAACCATAAGGCACGGTCTTGCTTTCTCGTTCCGTGCAGTCTAGCACCGGCTTATGTGGGAAGCAGAGGAAATGAGAGAGAATGTATGCAGCAATGAACTGGAAACTTAATTAGTGTGTGACTTATCTTTTAGTTTACACACTTTCGTATCTACACTATCGCTTTCCTCTCCCAGATTATTAAATGAATATTAAAGTGACGTGGACATTGAAGGAATAATGAGGTTCCAATGAAGTGAAAAAGGAAGAATTAGTAGCAAAGAAAAATGAACAATTTGTTCTTCCATCACTAATGTATGTAGTTAGTTGACAAAAAACCTTGTTATCTAACTTGTCTATGTTTACGTAAAATAGCACTTTTAAAAGCCACTTTTTGATAGGTTTAAAATCTATTGTCTAGGCCCCCAGTTTCCTGGTAACGTGACATCAGTAAAGCAGCCCAAACTGGTGATTATATTATAAGAACAATATAATGGGATGGAAAAAAATAAGACAGTGGCTTGATGTTTTCCATTGATAAATTTAGAACTTGTAAAAGCTGAAGTAATAGTTGTAGTGATAAAAGGAATGTATTTTTATACTTACCCACTCTTCTAAGAAAATAGTGTATAATTATTGGTGTAGGAAGAAAAATACATTTCTCCCCCCTCACTGTGTTACTTTTCTTCTTTCTTTTTAGTATTGAAATCATCTGGTTTAATTAAATCACCAACCTATTTCTGCACAAAGAATGACATTTCATTAATGATATAAGATGTGCATGAGACAGAATTAACCCAGTTTTCAAATGGATTTCAATTTGGAAAGGGCAACATGTGAAAATGTCTTGTAAATGTGTGGCATGAGCTTGTTGAGCAGCCTTCTGAAGGAGATGGGATTGTAAAATGATGAATAATTAGACAGCAATCCCTCCCCCACCTCAGTTTCTATCAGTCTTTTTGTAATCCCAGTTGACAGAAACTTGGGTATCTGACATCATGTATCACGGAGGTATTAGAAATAGAATGAAAAAACAGACTTGTGATGATTGCTAGCAAAATCTATCCAAATACATATAATTTTCTCTCTAATTAGTTGAATGGTGGCCTTCAGTAGCTTTGTCAAAGTTACCACCACCTTAACCTGTTCTCTTTTTGCGGGGGCAAAAAAAATCAGTAAAAGAAGAAAACCAGCCTCTGAAACATTGTTTTGAATCTTGCTTCTGGTAGTGTATTTTCCAGATGCTTATTACTGTGCTTAGTTGAGTTATCGGATGTCAGCTCCTTCTTGCATGCAGATCACTGTTTCTCAAATTGTGATTTTACTAAGGTCAGCCTGATTAGGCTAGAGCCAATTCCCTGTGCTTACTGTTGCTTTCATGCTAGGACTATAATCTTGCCATCACTAATGTGAATTGACCCAGCGAAAAATGTTGCTCCCTTCCCTGTAAAAGACTTTTGGATTTGAGAGGTGCTGGTCTATTTTCAGTGTCAAGGGTCTTAGCTAAAAATGTGAGTGTATAGGGGAATGCTCGGTAGAAGCTGAGTGTGCTTTTTGGTGGTAAACCCAAGGGAGCAGAGTTTAGGTGGTAGCATTTACAACTAACTTGGAAGGGATGAAGACAACTGTTTTGGTCTTAGGATGTCAGGCACTGTGTTCGTGGCATGGCTCACATTTGAAAAAGCCTGATTTACCTTAGGGAAATATGCCCTTAGAGCCTGAGGTAGAGACAATGGTTAGAGTCTATCACACCTACTTCCCTCATAACCATATTGAACCTAACAATCTGGGGTTTTCACAGCAGAACAATGTTCATCTAGTTGTTATACAGATTTTAATAGATTTGAAGAACTGTAAATTGTTAACAAGCTTTTCTCATATTCAAGGAGAGCAGATCATCCTTCTCGTCATTCAGACTCAAATTCCTGAAGTTTATTAAGAGTTCCATATTGTATTGACAATTCTTCTTACTCTGAATTTAGAAATATCTTTCTAATTTCGTCTTTATAATTGAAAGTAAAGCTGGATAATCTCAACTTGTCATTTTGTGGGGTTTGTTTTTATTTTTAACTTGACAGAGATGGAGAAAGAAAACTTCGCTTTCATTTCCATATCACCAAAATTTAACTTTCATCTAAACAGTTCTCAAAAATCATTAACCTATGAGAGCAGAGTGTTCTGGAAGAGAGAGGGAACAGGTCTGAAACAGACCACAGAATGTCTGTTGATAATCTGGTAAGATAAATCTGCCTTCTAAAAGTGTGAAATTAACTTTTTTCAGCTTTTATGGTTGGGAAAAGGGGGAGAGTGGGGAAAGTGAAGGCACTAATCCTTGTGTTAGGAGACATATTCTTAGGGGTCAAACTGTGACCCTCAGAATGACTGAGCAAATTGCACTGTTCCCATGTTCTTTATTGACACAAAAACGATCATATGATGTTTTCTGCTAAGCTCTGTGTTAAAAATGGGGGTTGGTTGCTTCTGTTGAGAGCAAAGGTTACCAGATTAGTGCTGGTGTTTATAATGAAGTGAGAGCCAGAGGTTCCCGCTTTCCAACCATCTGTGTTCATGTAATTGCAATTCCTCACCCAAAAGAGCAGACACTATATAACAACGAAATTTGCCAGCATAAATACCCTGCCCTTCTGCTTAGAACATCAATCTTGGCTACTTACTTTGGAACTGTGGGAAATGATCTCCTGCAGTAAGTGTGGAAATAGTGAAATGTATTTTGGAGTTTAAAGTTGATATGAAAGGGACCCTCTACAGCATTTACACAAAAGGTTTGTGTGAGGTGAAGCATATGCTTTCTAGATGGAGTATTGAGAGACGAAAACAGATTGAAGGAGTGCCAAATGAATATAATTTAACCATGTTACTGAAAATAAGGTGTTATCCAGAGAAATTTATAATTACCATCTTGACTATCCATTGAGATGAGGAAAATGGGCTCTATAAGCAGGAGTAGAGCTGGAAGTTGAGGTCACAGTTCACTCCCAGAGTTCAGGGTCATAGTGGAAAGTTTCACTCCGAAGTAGACTTATTTCTAAACATACAAGGCAATGTATTTCTCTCTTCCATAGGTATTTCTTTGATTTTATTTTTTCCTCTCTTGCTCTGGATCTTGTTCACAGTTATGGGATCCCTTTTACTAGTAGGATAACCTGTTTAAATCTTCATGGATGGAAGGATTGTACTGTGCACACACTGTTCTTAATGGACCTTTTCTCTCTTTCAGAAAAGGAATGAAGAAAATGAGCAACATCTATGAATCAGCAGCCAATACCCTGGGAATTTTTAACAGTCCATGCCTGACTAAAGTGGAGCTGCGAGTTGCATGCAAAGGCATATCAGACAGAGATGCCCTCTCAAAACCAGATCCTTGTGTCATCCTTAAAATGCAGTCACATGGCCAGTGGTTTGAGGTGAGTGTTTGGTAAAATAAAAATTATTCTTCTAATGCTTTAGGACGGCATAGAGCAACTGAGACAAAATTCAAATACCAAGAACTGTAATGAGAAGAACTAATTGGAAGCCTGTGGCATAATCTTGTAGAGCGAAGGGAGATTTTCCATTAATTCTAACACACTTTGCATCAGACTCTTAATGATCCTTTGAACTTCTCTTTGGAGTCTAGATTAAAAATTAAGATGATCAAAGAATGAAGCATCATAAAACATTTCCCTTTAGGCCCTCTTGCTTCATAAAAGCTGTATAATAGCAGAGATGATAATAGTGACCATCATGTTTTCCAATTTAAAGAAGAAAAATGCTGTGGAAGAGAGGAGTATTTACTACTAGTTGCCTTGGAATTTGGTGATAGAGCAGGTTGATTTGCATCTTTTTAGCATTACAGTTAGAATCATACTAGAAATTAGTAAATTTAATGCATTTGCCTCATCAATTTGCCTTGCATAAGAGTGCATTAAAATCCCACTTTGTGGGTTTTTTACCTATTCTTGCAAACCATTTGATTGATAAATGGAAACAGGATGTCTTAAGAGACCTGCAAGTTGTAAATAAAGAACGTTAGCATGGAATGTAATCTTTTAAATGAATCTTGATATTTATTTTACTTACAAGTTACACTTGTGTGTGGTTAATCAAGCTAAAAGGTGTGAGAAAGCATGCATGATAAAATTAGGAATATATTTAATTCAGTTGTTATTTTGAGTCAGTATTCATATCTCTGTTTTCAACAGTTTCAGCAGTCGGAATGAGATAGTGTTATCTGTCAAAAGATAAAAATAGTAGTAGCTGTGAGGATATGAAGAAAGCAAAATCTTAAATTGATGAGTTTATTAATTTAGAATTTTCGGCCAAGTCTGTCAGTTGTTGGGAGTTTGTTCTGGTAATTCCAATTGTGTGGATTTGACCCATGGACCTCTGAATTTTTTCCTGTGCAGCATCAGCAGGTGCAAAGCAAGCTTAAGGTTTTGGTGTTAGTCATCCTCTTTTCTTAGTTCACTACTATGGCACCATTGGCTAAGGCCCTGGTGGAAAACCAGTCTACGAGTAGAAATAGAACTATCACAGTTCTCCTAGTGCTACAGAGTCGCTGTCTTCATGCAATTGAAATTTAAGTTGATATAATTGTTAGTCCCCCAAAAAGGTAATTTTAGGTAGCTACGTAGAAAGTAACAGAGCTGCACTGTATGTAACCTCTCAAATAGTAGAAATTAACCAATCAACTGATTAAATATCAAAATGAATGAATGGCCTTGTTTGGAAAGGACAGACTGAAATCTGTAACTGAGTACATTTCAGAAAGTTTGTGGCCTCATATATCCAGGGTAAGTAGCTCTAAATTATATATTCTTATGTTGTAATGGAGATTCCCTTTATTTGATGTGGTTTTTAATTTGGAAAATTATTGCCTGAATAGAGTAATTCTTGCAGAAAATATCTGCTCACTGATATGATTCTCATCTAACATCAGTTTCTCCTACTGTTTAATGAAAGTCCAGGGTATTCATTTTAGTATGAACAAAAAGTTTTTATTAGTTCTTGTTCCTATCAGTGCTGCAGAGCTAGTACATCTCTGACATGATGAACCTTTTCCTATTCTGGCCCACACATTCTCAACAGAATTTTTAATTAAGTTCCAGCTGCTGACTTAAATTGAGCAGAGTCACTCAGGTATAGCTGAAGACATAATTTGGCTAGAATCTTCTCCTGATGAAAATCAATGATCCAGCAAGACCTGAGACAGCAGACAGACTAATAATTTAAAAATAAAACCTAGTTCCTAGCGAAATGAGTATATTAACATAGAAATCACTAAATGACGGTCCAAAAAGGCGTGGAATTTGGGAGTTTTGCATCTACAGATTTAGTGACTTCACCAACTTATGTTGAATTTCCAGATAAACTTAAACCCTTTGTAGACTGCACATCTCTAAACAGACAGTAGCAAAATCCAGTATTACTGAAACATGCACAGTGATCACATATTCTGGTTTTGTAGAGGATTTATGAACTGGGAACTGCTGAGTTTAAGGTGCCTAAAATACAGGTTCTAGTCTGCATAGGACCACAATGTGCTCTTGCAAATATGAGCTGTTGAAATGTATGGAATGTACTGATGACTGACAGTACAGACCTACTGGGCTAGATGCAGCTGAAGCCAGTGGGCTTAGGCTGATGGAATTCCATTGTGCACATAATTAGAGCTGCTAGGACTTGATGGATTCACTCTACAGATGCAAACAATCCCTGAAAGTGAGGAATCTAGCATGTTTGTCTCTGAGAAACTTTGGTGAAACATGTCATCCTGTCACTGGGGACAAAAAGGGTTCTGTTGTTGTTCTGCAGTACTGTGTGTGCATATGTGTGTGTTTGTGTAAGTTATGCCACCCAAAAATATAAATATAGACTGAAAATACCCTTGCTCTTGTAGAGTTGGTACATGAGGTTTCCACATATTGGAAATGATATTTATAATGTGGTCGTTTTTCTGTTATGTCTGGGTGGTTTTCTGTTTGGTTTATTTCTGGGAGGTTTCCACATATTGGAAATGACATTTATATATTCATTTATTTATAATGTGGTTGTTTTTCTGTTATGTCTGGGTGGTTTTCTGTTTGGTTTATTTCTGGGTTTTTGTTGTTGTTTTTGTTTTGTTTTGTTTTAAAAACAAAAAAGAACGATCACAGAATAGCAGAATAGCTGAAGTTGGAAGGGACCTATGGAGGTCATTTGGTCCAACCCCCTTGCTTAAGTAGAGAAATCTAGAGCTGGTTGTCCAGGACTGTCTAGGTTGTTTCTGAACGTCTCCAAGGAGGGAAACTCCAGGNAGTCCCAGGTCCCTCAGTCTTCTTATGCGAGGTACTCCAGTCCTCTTATCATCCTTATGGCCCTTTGCTGGATTCTCTTCAG
Source organism: Piaya cayana (assembly GCA_013389865.1). NCBI lineage: Eukaryota > Metazoa > Chordata > Aves > Cuculiformes > Coccyzidae > Piaya > Piaya cayana. Next base: position 157,417 of record WAAB01021022.1, on the reverse strand, counting down.
TATGTCCATGTCACTGTTTTACTGAGGAGCCCAGAGCTGGACCCAGTTCTTCTCTGCAGAGCTACTTTACAGCTGGTTACACTTCTCAGCATGTACTGGTGCATGGTGTTACTCTTCAGCAATGGCAGGAATTTGCGCTTCTCCTTGCTGAACTTCAAGAGGTTGTTGTTGGCTCATTCCTCCAGCCCACTGATATCTCTCTAGATGGCAGCATGACCCTCTGGCACATGAACCACTCCTCTCAGTTTTATTTATTTACAAGTTGCTGAGGACACTGTCTGCTCCATAATCCAGATTCTTAATAAAGATGTTAAACTGATCTGGAGTATCCCTGGGATACACAGTTAGTCACTGACCTCAGACTAGATTTTGCATTATTGATCACCAGCCTCTAAGCACAGCCAGTTTTCAGTCCACCTCACTGTCTGCTCATCCATCCCTTATATCAACTTCTTCTCTATGAAGGTCTTATGGAAGACTATGTCAAAGGCCTCACAGGAGTTCAGGTAGACAATATCCGCTGCTCTCCCCTCATGTACCGGGCCAGTCACTTCATCACAGAAGTTTAACAAGTTGACAAAGAATGACTTCCCTTGTTTAAGTCATGTTGACTACTCTTGATGATTTTCCTATCCTTAATGTGCCTGGAAATCATTTCCAGGATTAACTGCTCCATCACCTGCACAGGAATAAAGATGAGACTGACTAGCCTGTAGTTTCCTGGGTCATTTGAGGATGGCCACAGCGTTCCTCAGATGTTAAACCATTAGGAACACAGGCAGGACATGGACAACACTCAAAGAAATCTCAGTGTTGACTTTACTTTGGGCCCAGAAATGCTTGCTGTTTTTCTCTTCCTGTCCAGGTAGATGTTTCCCTATAAACAAGCCTGCACGCACACATGCACAGAGGTTCATTGACACATACCCCCTTCCCCATTTCTCTGTGTGCATATGTTTATGCAATCTGAAAAGCACAATCTACAATAATATAGAATGAAAATTGTCTATTATGCATTCCAGGAAAATCAGCTGTTTACTCTGTCTTATGAAGTTTTTAGCCTGAGATGACAGGGCATGGTATATCAGAATTTAGGACTATGCTATCCATATGTACTAAAAGACAATTTGCTCATCCAGGGATTAATTTTAGCCCTTTTGGCCTTAGTTTTATGCTGGTACGCTTGCGTGGTGGGGGTGAGGCACAAGTTGTGAGGTTTTTAGTTGTTCAATTGTTTAAGTGGCTGTTTTTCCGTACCGATTTGAATGTGTTTAAGGAGTTTAATTATTGGTGAGTGGTTGAATGGTTTAGTGGAATCAGGCAAAGGTACACGATGATTGATTCTTTTGCTCCAATGATTATTTTACCCACCTGCAGTGTGAATGTTCTTAGTCATAAATGTTAATTGCACATAACACTGCAGCCTTCAGCTGAGATTTGCTAGCACAGAAATTCTAATGAAATTCGTATACCTAAGAAAGGAACTTCGACCAGTTCACAGGTTGTTATTTGCATATGGCAAGTAAATATGTTATTTTGAAAATAAGTTTCTGAGCTCTGTTTGCTCATATGAGATTTACATGACATCAGGTGGTGTAATACAGCCTGATGTAGACAAATGGAACATTATGTGCTTAGAAAGACAGTAGCCGTGTTTGGAAATCAGAGAAGGCTTCCTGTAGACATACTCATAGACTTCTACAGCAGAACACAGAATACTTCTACTGTGTGTATCTGAACACCCAGGCAGAATTTCTGCTTTTTCCCCTCCAAGTTCCTATTAAACTTGAAGTAACTGAAGAGCAAATAAAGCAGCACACAAAGACAATGTACAATTGCTAAAATTCATGCTGATAGAATTGGGAGAGTGTTTTTTTGTTGGACATGTTTGTTTACTGAAATAGATTTTTGCCATTAGAAAGTTGCCTGAGATCACAAATTTAGTGAAACTTGGTGAGTCTTGATAAAACTGGATTGGGAAACCTCACAACTTTTCATTTCAGTGTGGGGTTTTTGTTGGTTTGTTTGTTTGTTTGTTTGTTTGTTTGTTTTAAATAAAAGGCATTCTCTTGTTACTTAGCATGGCATTTGATTCCAAGGGTCAGCTTGACATGATTAAAAAAAACCCCTGACTTCTTTTTTTTGCTTTGAGCTCTAACTCTGCACATTTACACAGACCTTCGTGCAAACAGGCAGTAGAAACCAGTTAGCTTGGAAATGGAAATGCAAATGCCTTGAACTAATTAATGTGTAGAATGCTGTGTAGCTTACAGGCTATCTAAACAGGTTACCTAGGAATCGAGGTACAGGAAGGACACACTCTTGTTTTTCATATCTATTTGCTTTTCTCTTTAGTCTTGCTCTCTATTTTGCTTTATTTCTGAATTAATTCCAACATCCTTCTCCTTCCTTTTCTCCTGGTTCAACTCACCATTTCCATTCCCAGCACCTACTGCCTCATTTTGTTTCTCTGTGTGTTGGAGAGCTGGGGAGATTCCTTTACCCTTCCTACCTTGCAGAAAGGATTTGAAGAGAAGACTTTGAGGCAGACTTCAGCTACTTGTTTCCACAGACAAGCAAAAGTGTCTTTCTTTTTATCCATTTGTGACAGTTGCAGCCCACCACAGAAGGCAACAATCATAGAATACCAAGTTGGAAGGGACCTCGAGGATCATCTGGTCTAAACTTTCCTGGCAAAAGCACAGTCTAGACTAGATGGCCCCAGCACCCTGTACAGCAAAATCTTAAAATCTTAAAAAAATCTTCCCCAATATTGGGAAATCCATCACTTCCCTGGCAAGATTATTCCTATAGCTGATTGTTATCATGAAAAGTTTTCCCCTTGTGTCCAACCAGAATATCCCAGGAGTAACTTGTATCCATTACCCCACATCTTTTCCATGTGACTCCTTCATAGAATCATAGAATCACCAGGTTGGAAGAGACCCACCGGATCATTGAGTCCAACCATTCCCACCAATCTCTTCCTTGTACAAGGAAGGTCTCCATCTTCTTTGTCGTCACCCTTTAAATACTGAAACATGGGGAAAAAGGTCTCCCTGAAGCCTGCTTTTCTCAAGGCTGAACAAAGCCAGTTCTCTCAGCCTTTTCTCATATGGCAGGCTTCTCAGTCCTTTGATCATCTTTTAAGATTTTAGAAGAGGAAGACTACAAACATTTGTTTTAGTACTAACCTTCAGCATGCTTAGCAAGGTCCTGAACTCCACAATACTGTGATCACTGCAGCCAAGGCTATCACTAACTAAAATATTACAGAGCAGATTTTCTTGGTTAGTTTGTAGCAAGTCCAGCAGTGCCTCATTACTGGTCAGCACATCAAACATTTGTATAAGGAAGCAGTCCTCTGTGTGTTCCAGGAACTTGATGAATGACATGTAAGCTGTTGTTTTGTTTTTCCATGAAATGTCTAGGTAGTTGAAGTCACCCATAAGAACTAGGTTCTGTTGACTGGAAGCTTACTTAAGCGATCTAGATGTTGCTTCATTGGCCTTATCATCTTGGTTTGGATCTCACTAGCAAATACTAAATTTCCCTTTGGACATAGTCCTTCTGATCTTGACCCAGAGGCATTTGGTAAGGCTTTCAGAATCACTGTAGTTGACCTCTATACATTCAAAGTTCTTCTTAACATACAACATGACTCCTCCTCCTCCTCTTCTTCCTAGCCTGTCTTTATGAAGCAGCCTACAGCCATCTGTCGTGATCCTCCAGTCAGCTAGTTGTACCATCATGTTTCAGTTATTCCTGTGATATCATAACCTTCTGACTGAACATGGAGCTCCAGTTCCTGATAGTTTGTTGGGGTTTTTTTTCCCCAGGCTGCATGCATTGGTATGCAAACACTTGAGGTGATTGGTCTTCTGGTTGTCTTCTTGGGAGGCAGCTATGGAATATTTGTCACTGCTCTGATTGGCCTGGCTTATTTCCTAGTCAGATACAATGGTGTGAGTGTCATCACTTTGAATCCCATATCCCAAGTCCTTCGGTTTAACAAGCTGTCAGACAGGGGAGTCTATGGGTTGGTGCGTTCCATGACTCTACAAAACTGTTTCAAATAACTACAGAAGCACTGTGAAGAGGAGAACAAATATACATATACACATATCTATAAATTAACCCAAATAAATACATCATGTTAGTTCACATAGACAGAGTAATAAAGGAAGAATTTGGATGGAAAAGAAAGTTTAATGATCAGAAACAAGAAATACCACCATGAGCGGCCATTCAGAATCAGACTCAAGGGCTAATTCCATCCTTTGTCTGCTAGTTGGTGACAATGAAGAAGTATGAGATCAGGGAAATAGAGCAAGCTGGAAAGACACTTTTATGACAGCCCTCAGTGATTTATAGTTTAGGGAGCTCTTCAACAACAGGTTATGTCTTTTTAATTAGAAAATGTGGATAGATTTAACTTCTATATATTTGTTCAAATAATTTTAAATGTTTCCATGTTTGTAAAATAATCTTTTGTAATATCTTGGCATGTGAAGTTCTGCAGCTTAAGTAGTTCTTGACTAAAGTCATATTACTTCTCATTTTTAAACGCACCGCTTGCTGATTAGTTTTAAGGCCTTAGCTCCTGTATTGGAGGAGACACTATGAAAATCTCTATCGATTTTTCTCAGTGCCATTTCAGATTTCAGTCTTCTTATTTCTTCTGACTGTATAAGAAGGCAAGTCTTATGCCCTTTATTTTGAAGATTAAGCATGTCTATTGAGAAACATGGATTAGTTTGAATGTTTATTTGAGCCCAGTTTGTTTCAGAATATTTTAGGGATGCAGCACCAAAAGCTACTGCTGTATTCCCATAGAGATCTTTAAGTAGTCACTTGGGATTTATTCTCTGCTTTAAAGAGTTTGAAGCCTTCCAAGTGGGCTTACTTACTGGGTGTTTGTTGGCTTTTTTTTGATTTTTTTTTTTTAATATTAGTCAATGCTAGGGCAGATTCTAAATGTATTTTTACTGATTTCACTTTAAGATTTCAACTTGTTGAAAAGACTTCCTGTGCAAAAATAATTGTAACTAATGAGGTTACAGTAAGATGAACATATGATCTTGTAAAGATTTTTCTCTGAAAGAGAGTTACAAAGTTCCAATGAGATGTTTTGCATCAAATTATGCAATGAGTTAGTGGCTGGGAGGTGCTTTCATTGAACATCTACTGTGAAATTAGTTCCTCCCATTGTAAAGAAACTTCTGATTCTTTTGCGGATTTGGGATTCCTTCTCTGCTGGGTGTAGAATGGGACCGATAATTGGAAATGCTACCTGCATTTTCCCCAGTGAAAGCTTAGGACCACTTATTCAATGAAATACTAGATTTATTGAAAATACTTATTGCTTCCTAAAACTCTTGATTGATGAAAGCTAACAGGGAAGAACTGAGTCTTCAACTGAAATGATCAAGACCATCATCAAAAAAGATGGCCAGTGGAATTTTTTAAATAAGATCGCCATAACACCCAAGTCCTACCATTCCTGACTTCTAGCTGGCTATTTAGCTGATTGGTCCTACAGCCCAGATCTCTTGGGTCTTTAGAGCACTTGTGCACAGATTTGTGCCGTTCACATGTCGCAGGTGATGAACAGTTAGAACAAGTGCTAATGGCTCACTTTTAGACCTAAGAAGAAAAGGGAACAATCCTGCTGCATTCATCTCCCAAGAAGTATTCCTCGAAAATGTTGCTTAAGAGGTTTTTTTGGGTGCCATTATTAGAGCTCTTGTGTTCTAACTCTTGAAACAGAAACCTGTGATTTTATTTATAACACAGCAATGAGCCTGTGTGTATAGCTTTATGGCCTGTTTTATCCTTATATTTCAATATTTTACTTTTCTTTCTCTTTTTTATTAAGTCTATGTTGATGCTCATGAATGCTTCTCTGCTCAAGACTGTGTGGTAACCTCTGTTGCTGCCAAGATTTCCTTTTAGCTTCTGCTTTCTACTGCTAGTAAATTTCTCTGAAGTCTTTCTGCGTGGTGTGAATGACAAAGCCAGCTCATCTTTTTCAAATGACACTGGAAATCTCTGGGGTCAGGATGCAGGCTAATTGAATATTTTAGCTTTGTCCATTCTCAACCTGAATTCATCTAACTGGATATTTTACTTTCCAAACCTTAATATTTCAGAAGCCTCCCCTGTTCCAAGGGTTTGCCAGTTCAAGAGCTCCTGTCATTAATTATTTTGGGAAAGAGAAAAACTCTCCACATGGTCCTGTTCTACAATAGTTTAAGCAGAGGAAAGCCCTAATGCTGACAGCAAATGAGCAGCAGTCTTCTGAGAAAAACAGACTTGGTATCTTTCCTTGTAAATTCTTAGCCTAGAATTGCACTTTATATTAGCCTTCTTTTTAAAAAGACGTCTCTCCTCCTCTCCCAGGTCTTTTCCAGCTACTTATGTGAAGTCATAAGTCTGAAAACTAAAGGCGGCAAATCTTCTGTCTTGCCAAATATTTGCTTAAGAGCTGGCATTGGGAATTTTTTCCTCAAGTGCCTAGTTCACAAACATGCACATCATTAGGTTTTGAGGAGACTTTTCCTTTTTTGCAACCCAGGTACTGACTATTTAAAATCCATTTTATAACAACTCTTCTTTTGCTTTTGTTTTGTCTCGCTGCTGCTTTTCCTTGAGCCTCTTCCTTGTCGCAACATTTAAACATAGCAACAGTGTTTTCTTTGTTTATTTTTTATGCCTTTTTCAATCAACTTGTCTTTAAACTTGAACTCATTCAAATTGGACAGATTATCTCAACTGAAGTCAAATGCTGTCACTTTGAGTTAATATATATGAACTGTCATAATGTTCCACTAGCTTAAACAGGAATTTCCTCATCTGTAGTGCAGTTTGTGAGATGTAATGCATGTGCAAAGGAGAGAAAGAGAAAACTTGTGTCATAACAGTCTGTTTTCTTACTGAGAGCGATCATGTTTAGGCTGACTGCTTCTTCTCTACCAGAGCTATTAGATATCATGCTGCAGCAGCAGGAGGCTGCCTTCTTTCTGTATCTGTCCACATAAATCTTTTCAGGTCCCCTGTCTTTGTGTCATGGCAGACTGAAGAGCTTTTTCTCATAGTTTACATAAACTAACAAGACCAAGTGTACACCTGGGAAGTAAGGAGAGAGCATGTATATAGAGAGGTGGTAAAAGCTACATGGTCTCTCCCTGATCCTGTGGCCTTGAGCATCCTCAGCTGGGAAGAATTACTGTTGAAACCAATTTCCAGGAGTATTCTACCTGGTAAATCTGCCTCTGGGAGAACCACAGAAGTAAAAGAATCAAAAGGCTTTTTCCATAGTAGGAAATAATTACCTGCTTAAAAGTCAGTTTAGTACTGCAGTAGTTTAGATGAAAATCTGAAGATTCTGTACTTGTTTACATCTTGTTTCAGCTTTCAGTTGATCAGAGATTATGGAAATGATTGAAGAATTCTGTTCTATTGTTAATGGTTTCTGTATAACTTTCTCGAGCTGCCATCTTCAATTAGCGTGTGTTGGTGTTTTTGCAAGCAGAACTGTGCACATTTCCTCCTGTTTGTACCTGTGAAGGAGGGAACTGGGCTGAGTGCTCAGCTGTCAGATTTCTCTTTGCCTTTGCAAACATTTGTATCTTGTAGCTGGTAGAAACATCTTGAATGGCTGTAAGCTGCCTGAAAATTTTGCTTTCATCTTAACTGCTCAGTAAATCGATTGTAGTCATGAAATATCAAGAAACAACTGGGAGGAGTTCTCATTTATACTTACCACATTTGGTCAAAATACTATGGCTAACAAAATATATGACTTTTATTAGTAAGCTTTTTCTGCCTTAGAAACAGGGCACATTAATTACTTCCCCACAGTTGTAAATATTTTTTTTATTAATGCACTTTTCACCAGTATTTCTAATAATCCTAAGATGTTGTTGCAAATACTGGCTGCAACCATGCTATCTGTTTGGTGGTTCTCAATTCATGCTTTGCTAAATTTTCACAGCCTTTTCTCAGCATAACTTTCTATGAAAGCTGTTACTCTTTCTCTGTCATATTAATAAAACAAGGGGTTTCTAATACTTTTTAAGCCAGGTCAAGCCTTGTAGTTTAGTTGTATGAGTAGGGTTAAAAAAACAAAGATAAAAGAAATTTGAAATTTTTGAAACATTTGAAATGTTTGCAAAATTATCTAAGGAAGATATCAGGAAAACAGAGGCTTTACATTACTCCCACTGCTTTGTTAACACTGGATAACTGGCTCAGTAATCTGTCACAGTTCATATCTATTCTATAAAACTCATTGAGTTGTCTGTTACACCTGTAAGACTGAATACTGGTGTATGGTATTTATTAGTAGTACTCTTCATATTATCCAAGTGGTCAGGAATAGATCTGAGGGCTTGCAAATATTCTCCTTTCTATGGCGAGCTGGGAGTTATTATTTTCGTCTACTGCAGAAAGAAATCAACCTTCCTCTAAAATCTCTAGCGGTAATTCCTAATTGTGCAGGAAAAGAACACTTGAGCTTTTCTGCATGCAAGCATGTAAGGACAGCCTTTAAGCAGAAAGACAACGTCGGGGGTAGAGGTGCTTAAAGGGGAGAGGTATCTTTGTTTCCATGTGTCCCTGTGTGGCAGAGACAAAGTAATGTGGACTGAGAATGAACAGGTAGTGGAAAACATTCCATTATGGCTCTCTTGCAGGTCAAAATAGAGAATTGACAGCCATGAAGGATGAGCTCAAGAAAGATCTTATTTTCTTTCCATCTCTACCTTTCACTCAGCAATTAAAACAGAGATTGTAAAATAAAAGCTGGAATGTGTTTTCTCTTGCAATGCTGTACATAGTTTTTGCAGATATAGATCCTCAGAAGAGATTTTTCAAAGGCATTCAGAAGGTAAAGGAAAACAGACTTGATAATTAAAAAAATGAGAAATAATTAGGGAAATGCTACTGTATGGGGTTAGTTTTGTGTTTGCTTTTTTTTTTTTTTTAAAAGAAAAGGTTTGATTCCTAATGAAGAGGTAGCACAGAAACCAGTAACTCATGTGGCTAAATATCCTTAGGGAAAACCTTGCAGAAATCCAGCCCTAGTCTGTGAAGTGGGGGATGCATTATCACAACTATTTTTAGCATTAAGCATATCTTGATTGCATGAGTACTTTTCGGCATCAGCCAAAAGGAAAAATACTATGGTTCTGCATGGGAGGATCTGCCATGCTGCCACCTGTTGGGGTCTGAAATGCTAAGATGCGAGACAGAGGTGCTAGCAACATAAATGTTTATTAAATGATTAAATGTGCATTAGAAATCAAAAAGCTGGCCGGCCAGGGTTCCCACAGACAAAGGGGGGAACACTGGACTACGGCACTGGGAGAATATTTATAATCACACAGATACATGCAATTACCATACAGACTTTAACAAGCTAGATAATACATCAACATAGTTGTCTTAGTTCAGTGATCTTCAAGGCCAGGGGGCCCACAACATCCTGAACAGTCTCCAGTTGCCCACAATCCTCCCCCAGCAGCCTCCAACTGCCTGCAATTCCTTATCACTGCAACTGTTTTTTGTTTAAACAATGGCCCACTCTTTGAGCTGGCTCAACAGGGAGAGCTCCTGGGGGGACTTCTGCAGTTCTGGGGGGTTTCTGCAGCCCCTTGATCCTGCAGTAGCTCCAAGTGCTGTTGTTAGGGACCTAGGTGCCTAACACCAACAACCTTTGGAAAAAAAAATGTGGTTTTTTTTAATCTTTTGTCCACTTTCCCTGCAGTTCATGTATCTGATGGATAGAGACTGTATTTGTCATGGACAGGCACATTTCAGATTAGCTTAGTGATATGCCTGCCTCTCATGAGCTATTTATTAGACACACAAACTTCACACATCTCCTGGACAGATTTTAAGCCTGACTTGACTTCAGTAGTGTGACAGACTGTGATAAACCTACAGTAAACAGGAATCTTTGGAGCCAATTTGTAAACAGATTATTTACTTGATTATCTGGTATGCTAAGCCTTGACCTGTAGCATCAAAATGGGACTGAGAGATTAGTCAGCAACTGGGACCTCTTCTTCTTTTACTGGAAGGGGTTTTAGGGCCTAGTATGATTTTTTTTTTTTTCTGAAGGGGAAGAGTGGTTATGACTGTGAATAACTGTTACTCTGTGAATAACTGATTTTTTAAAAGTCTGAATTACTGTGAATGGTCTTTGACAACTCTTTTATTCAAATATTGATTGACCAGGGATAACAAATTCACTCAACTAGCTTGTTTTAAGACCAGCACTTGACAAGGTAGTGTCTTGTTGATATGAAGTGATGGAGTTTAATTTTATGCAAAGGAAAGTGAAAGCAATTTCGCTGGAACTATTGTTTTTCATCTTTCTTCATCTTTGGTAGTAGCTTAAAAATATATTGTATTAGTTATGTTGTAATTAGGCCAGAATATTGACTCCATAAAAACCTAACTGAGCATTGAGGTTCCCAAACTATATTTCCATATAGATTTGCTGACCTTATTTGTTAAGAAATATTTCTAGACTTTACCTGAATTTTTTACATTTTTAAAAAATAGAATTGATTGACTTTTTTCTCTTTTCGCCTCTAAAAACTTTTCAGTTTTCCATATTAAAAAAAAATGAAATCCAAGCAGAGTCACATTGCATTGATTACCTGCATTGTTCTGCATTGAGATTTTACATCAAGTTTGTGATATTCATCTTGAATGTGTTGCTGGTAGATGCTCAGAGCATCCACAAAGCAGAGTATGAAGCTGAATGTGTTTCTAGATAAATACCCTCCTATCCTGATTTCTCTTTTGAATCTTACTTATCAAAAAAGGGGCTTTGTTTGCCATACAATCCCAGCTTGCAGAACTCCTCACTGACTGAAGTGGTATTCTTGTGCTTTTGTTGCAGCTTTATTTTTGGTGTTTCGCGTTTTCTCTTTGGAAACCAAGACTGTGGCTAAGTAAAACAATCAGAATAATGATTTCTGCTTTTGTTTCCTTTACTACCAAAAAAAGTTCACCAAAAGAAGTTCCCAGGCGGTGGTATGCATAAACTAGTAAGAAAATACCTCAGGAGTACAGCAACAGGGCTGAAAAAATATCTCCTAGTCCTGGAATGCCTGCAACCACTATCCACACCACTGCTGCTGGCAGCAAAGCAAACAGGTTTTAGCAGTTCTGGCTCTACAAAGGTGCTTACTTGCTAAGAAAGTTCAGTGTGCTGTGGTCACACTATGCAAAATTTGTACTATTTGGATGTGAAAGTTCAGTATGCTGTGGTCACACTATGCAAAATTTGTACTATTTGGATGTAGGTTACTTTAATGGCTTGAAAAATTTACCCATGTTTTGTTCCAGTGTCACAGTTAAAGATGGCAGAAAAAAAAATACGATAAGTCAATTCTTGGTTTAAAGAATTCTTGCTGCTTCTGAAAAACAAAGTCACTGGAATCACTGCTGTAGTTGCCTATCAATTATTTATAACTTTAAAGACGTATATTTTTCAGCAAATTTCTTTATAGTTTAGGTTGAAATTTATCATAAAATATTAACTGTGACTATCCAAGGTAAATCTCATAGTTTTGTGAGATGCTCAGTTTTTATTCCACACCACTAACCCAGGTCATGGTGGTTTTGAAGCAGAAAAAAAACCGATATATTTAATCAAAGGTAAAACCAGGATGTTTGAGGCTTTTGTTCTTAAAATGTTTGAAAAACTAATTGTGTTGTTATTGCCAACCAGCTCATGCATGTGCTGCTTGTATAGAGCCAGCTGTTGGTGTAGAACCAAGTGCACTGTTTCACTTCTATACTCTTCTTTAGGGGAATATTATGATGATTGCTGTGCCTGTTGTATTTAACTTTAAATACTATTTGAGGTCTGATTAGTCTTCTGTAGCCCTGTTACTTGTATAACTAGAAAAACTAAGGATGTGTTGCTGCCAAGTGAACTGACCTGGTTTCAGTAGCCTTACTTCCCTGGCTGCCCTTTGGACTCAGGAACTGGTTTTACTGACTGTGACATTTGCTGTTTTAAAACCATATTTGCACTTCCCTTGCTTATATTGGGCACATAAGCTGCCATGTATGTGTCTTTTCTATTTTGTACAGGAATATACAATATAAATTCCTATGCCTTTGTTTAATGCTTTTATGTTGTCAGCTAGCATTTGATGTTTTGGTACTTGGCTTACAGACCAGTGTGTTCTTAATTTTGTTCAAGGCCATAAGCTTGCCTTCTTACTTCCTTGTTTCGCTTTAATATAAACCCCAAACTGATTCCTTAACCATCTTGGCATAATTTTGATAGGAACGGTTGGACTCGATGATCCGATGGGTCTCTTCCAACCTGGTGATTCTATGATTCTGATTGTTTTCTTTCTCTTTAAAAAGTATCTATTAATGTCTTTTGTAAGGAATGTTCCTTCTTCCATCCTTAGGACTGCGAGAATTGCTCCCAATGTTTGACCTAATAGCTCCATGATAAATTCACATCCAAAATGTTACAGCCAAATTTTTGGGGTTTGTATATATAACTTGTTTGTTTGTTTGTTTTGGCTAGGAATGTACTGTGATTCTCTAATATTGTTGAAAACTGTAGATTACAACTAACTCTGTAGTAGAGTATAAAAGAGGCTTTCATGCTTCTTTTTTGAATTTATTCTATAGATTTTTTTTCAGAGTTGTTCCAATGTTGTCATAATTTAAAGTGGCTGTGTTCTGACCTTTTTAGGGGAAGGAAGGTCATTGCAAGTCTCAGTTTTAATGGAAAATAACACAGTTCACCTGTTTCAACTAGATAATATTTTTGTCTCTGAGCTTTTATTTTATGATGGAAGCCTATCTAATTCACTTAGTTTGGAGTTAAAGAATAAAAGGAATCATTACTGCACTTTAAAGAACCAATCAAAAGTAATTTTCTTTATACTCTAGAAGAGCTGTATGTATTCTGTTTTTAGCTAGGCATCAGTAGTTTATGTTTGTGTTATTTTTTTCAAGGGTAACCCCAAGGAATACAAGCATCTTTAATAAACTTTGAAACCAAGGAAGTCCATTCTAATTTTATCAATTGGGAATATTTTTAAATAAGATTCTGTCACAATTATAGCATTCCCAGAATTTACATTGTCATAGTATGCCTCGTTCCATCTATATATTCTATTTTATAGCAGCCATGCATTCCTACGCATTTAACTGGAGCACAGCTGATGTGAGCTAATTATTTTTTCTCTTTTTTCATTGTATCACACTGCTTTTTCTGCTGATTTCAGCTGGAGCTGGAGGTTAGTCTATTTAAAGCACACACGCTTTTATCTCTATGTCTCTTGCGAACTGTTGTATAATTTGGCTACTCCTGGGGATCTTTGCTGTGAGAATACATAATTTACTGACCATCTGCCCACCTTCTCCTTTCCTTTTCATTACAGATGCAGGGAGGAAAAGCTGAAAATGAAGCAGTCATATAACATGTATGTAGAACCAGTTGGTAAACTGCTGGCCAATATATACTATATTTGTCATTTAGAAGTCACGTTTGTGCCAGCAGTTGCTGTTATCACATGAAATACAAAGAAAGGCTGGCAAGTCTTGCGTAGTGTTGAAAAGAAATGTTTATGATGGATTAGTTTGCTCTAAAAGCAGTTGTTTGAGCTTTTTCATGACATAATTGTTGCTTTCCTTACAGCTCTATATTGCCTTCAACCAGTGTTCAAAATCCCAGGCTACACTTTACTTGGTGACCAGCATTCTTTTATGGCAGCTCTGGGAAACCTCATCCTGCCCAAACTGGGCACAGAGCTGTGAAAACCCTAAATAATCTAGCTGGAAGGGCTCATGCAAGTTTTATTTGCGAATCATATGTAAATGTGAATGGGAGAAGGGATAAAGCAGATAAGATGGAAGAGAGACTAACGTAGAATCAAACTGAAATTATATCTAAAACCCAGTAAGCATCTAAACTTTAATACAACCTGGAGAGCGTCGGAGAGCGGTCCCAAAAGCCTAGAGAATAGTCTTTCGGATCTGAGATTTGCCTAAAGGGCATCCGTAGCTGTGAGAAAGGAAAATTTAGCTTATTTGACTTCTTTATGAATATTTTAGAACAGTTCTATCAAAGCTACCTGACTTTAGAGAACTCTACAAATCTGCTCTGTTCTAGAGAACTAGCCCTTCGAGGAGTGGATGAGGAATCTGGGGTTGTTTAGCCTAGAGCAAAGGAGACTGAGGGAGAACTTACCACTTTCCATAACTACCTAAAAGGAGGTTGTAGCAAGGTGTCAGTCTCTTCTCCCAAGTAATAAATGATAGGATTAGAGGAAATGGCCTCAAGTCACGCCAGGGGAGGTTTAGGTTGTATATTAGGAAAAATTACTTCACTGAAAAAGGCGTCAAACTTTGGAACAGGCTGACTAGGGAAATGGTCAAGTCACCATCCCTAGAGGTATTTAAGAGACCTGTTGATGCAGTGCTTAGGAACAGGGATGGGCTTAGCAGGCTTAGGTTAATGGTGGAACTCAATGACCTTTTCAACCTAAACTCTTCTATGATTCTAACCTGTTTTCATTCTCAGTGGAACAATCTTAAATGACCCAAATCTTGACATATAGTTCAGGTGGGATCTGACTTCACTGGGGTTTATACCAGAATGAAGACTCTTTGTATTGGATACTCGCCTTTTTGCAGAAGTTGCAATATCTCTGTTTGAAAATGACGGATTATGGTGTGTCTGCAGATTGACGTTCAAAGTGGCAGATTCCAGTGGGTAGAGGCATAATGGATGCATTCACCATCACTGCTAATTAAACCCCTACAAGGACCTTGCATCCAATCATACAAATTGCCGTTTTATTCTAAAAATATGTATGTAGGCTCAGATCTAAAGGAGTCCTTTTGCCTTGGTGATTTTTTTTCGCTGATTGCTTGCCATGCTGTCATCTGTTTTTTTTAAACTACTTATACCTAAGTTCTTAGGTGCAGGAAATACCTCTTCTGTTTTATTTGCAGAGGATAGTATAAACTTTACCTAGATCTCTAGGTACTATCATAATATAAACAGTCATAAAGATAGGCCTCTGAGTAGTAGTAATTCTGATACAGCTGAAGTGAAGTAGCAGCTTATCTTGGAGTAAAAGTTTTTATTTGAAGTGTGGAGAAAAAAGAGCAAAATATACATGGGTTATTTTTTATTATCTATTGCTTAGAGAATTTTTTTAAAATCAATTATTCTGCAATATGGAGTGTTTTGATTCAGGCACACTTTTAAAGATCAGCATTCATGGCACATACAGTGAAGAGCAATTTAAAATTAAAACACTGCTTTAGCCAATTCTGGCCATATCAGTTCAGTATTTGAAGAAAGTATTTTCATCAGCAAAATGTTCATAAGCACTGCAGTAAATGATATGTATTGATTTGTCCAGGGTAAACGGGAGCACAAGTAAGAAAAAAATCCTTTAGTTACATTCAACACTCCATTTGGAAGCACAGTTTACCCTGTGCCTCATGTGAGGCAGCTGACCTGTGGGAATAAGATGCAGGGGAGAAGGGATTTAATCATACAGCTAAGGCTGCGTTGTCATTATTCACAGGCAGAAGGAGAAATTGTGGCTGTATAGGTGGTCTCCATTGTGGAAATTACTACCCTGAGCACTAATCTTTGAACCATAAGTCTTCACTCTAATAGTTAAGACTTTCTATAAGTTTTTTGAATGCTCTACGCAAACACAGAGCTATAATGATGCTTTACTTGACTGTCTTGTGTCACTTAATACATTTATTTTCTCAGCTTTATTTTTAAAAGTGCAAAAACATGGGGACTTCCATTCTTAGCAAGAGGTAGTAGCAGTCCTAAATACATCGGGTTTTGTTCCTGTTCTCCCATAGAGCAGTAAACCCCTTGCAGACATACACAGATGGGAATGCAAGCAGCTGGGGCTATAGTGGTGAGTCAGTAAGTCCCTGGAAATTCACTGATGTGTGAACCTTTAGCAAGAACCTGTCTAATACAATAGCTGCAATACAACAAGAAGCTGCCAGCAGGCAGCTCATGGTAACAGTTTGTAATTACTTGTGTGGTGCTTGGAGATGGGGTAGGAAACTGTGTGCCAATGTAGAAATGTTTTATAAGCTTGAACTGTGCGACACTGAGGATAACGTTAAGCAGCATTAGCATCTCACTGTATTGGGAGAATTCCTTATAAGATGCTGGAGGAGGCTGATATAATTTATTTGGAGAAAAGCTCAATGTATTTTTGCCTTTGGGTTGAGATAAATAAAACATCATAAGATACATTAGAGATTTCACTGAAGTGCGGAGGAGGAGGAGAATGCCGAGTCTGAATATTTTGTTTTCCGTCTGAATCACTAATGTGCTACCAGTCAGTTTAATTAGAATAATTAGTGATGAAATATATAATTGGTCTGATTCTTCCTGCATATTATATAGAGAGCTTTTGAAGAGGAACGTGGTTATTTGATACTGATCCCGCAAACATTTACACACACTTAGCTTAGTGTTCATGAATCAGTTTGAATGCAGTGGCGCCCCACTGAGTGTGGAAAGGAAACTTCCCTTCAGCTTAGGTAGCTCTCTCAAATTGAGCTTTGTTGTTGGGCTGCATTTTCTGTGACCATAGATTCGTGGCAAGTGAACTGTTTCAGTAAGGGACCGCTTTCAGACTTAAGCAAATATTACCGTTTGCAGAACAGTGACTTTGAGTGGCAGCATGTTCTCCGTGGCTGAATTTGTATCTCAGGTGCTTTGGAGGTGCTTCTCCTTTACCCTTTGTGTAAGTTTATTTTGATGTCTCTGTGGTAGGTCCTGCTTTGGGGAAATGACCCAATTGCATATTAACTGTGAAGGAGAGCATACTCTCACTTTCTTGTGGCCTCTGCCAGATCGGTTTCTGAATCCAGTTCAGCTTGTGCACACACCTGATCCTGTTAAGCTTGGGAGGAATGACATGAGGATGGGAAGTACCTGGTGCTGTATAGGAGAACAGGTCTGGGATGGGTTGGGCTTGCCTGATTTTATGTTGTTTCGTTTTTCACTGTGGAAAATAAAATGAAAAAAAAAAATAGAGCAGTTATTGCAGATAGTGACAAGTGATACCATTTGATCCATTTTTCCCTTCCCAGAAAAGATTACTTTTTTCCCATTGTGGGTTTTACTGTTGATTTGTTTGTTGTGCTATGTCATTTAGGCGTCTATAAATCGTATGAATGAGTGATGTGTCCTTGATTTTTGCAACTTAGGAAGAATTATATCCATGGTGTTCCTGTGTATAGTCTCATCCAAGTCAGTAGGTTTGGTCTTTGTAGGCTAGTGAAGTATTTAAACTTGGTTTTGCAAGTTTTAGATTGATACAAGGTTATTGCGAGCTGTAGGAAAGAAACTATGTAAGTGTTGTTGCTAGTGTAGTTCCTAGCTATTGGTTACCAAGATTTTGAATATCTACTGACAAGAGTTTGAAATTGCAATGCTTTTGGCACTGTGATATTTTGGTCTAGAAACAAATGAAATGGCAGTTCATCTTATCTCAACTGAATGTTCTCTGATGGTACCAGTTCTAAGATTTCCCAGTTTTCTGAGAAAATGAAGCATAGAGACTTGTTCTCCTTATCTGTTTCTTATGTCAGAATTCTTACCCTGAAATTATGTAACAGTTTCATTACAAGTAGTAAAGTTAATGTCAAGAAGTCTTTAAAAGTTGATGCATACATTTGCATGCTTGACAGCCTCTGACTGGCTTTAACAGTAGATCCTTTACATCAACTGTGTAAGAAAAAATTACATTTTTCATTATCTTTGGCCACAAAGAACAATTGAAAGCTTATGGAGTTTCTTACTATTTTTTAGAATACTTCAGTTAATTCCATTTCTCTATTTTTGCATGCTATGCAACGTTTAATATAAAAACATGTGATTCAGCAAAAGCTGTGGAAGGGTTTCTGTTAGTGTAGTATACAGAAATGCAAGTACTGTGAAACAGACTGGCAAAAAGCCCAACCCAACAAAAAAAGAAGGGAATGGGGTGTATGCCCAGGGTAGGACTGTGGCATCCTGTGGCCTTGTTTATCATTTCACACAACTAATTGTGGTATGCCCTTGAGTATTCTGTATGCACTAGAAACCCTGATGAAGACACATCAGATACCCCCTTAATGTTTGATAAAGTTGCATTTCTCCTTCATTAGTATCAGGAACCCAGCCCCAGGTAAACTTCTTATTAGTTCTGCTCAGAGCCTGTTATTTCCCAAGGGTTGATCTTGCCTATTTGGTATCTCTTGCCTCTCCGCTCTCCCAACACATCGCTCAATGCACAGAAGCCATTCTTACCTTTTACTTCTTACTCAGTCCTGGTTCCAATGCCAGTGGCACAGACAGTGATTTGGATCTAAACTGACATGGCTCAAAGACTTTGTGGACGGACAGAATTGTGCAGTGCAGTCTCTCCTTACCACATCATAGTAAACCCCCACAGATTTACTTCTCCATGGTTCTTTTTTCACAGTAGTCTGTTTTATCTGGACTGACGCAGTACCCTCACTCTGTAGCTCAGAATTAACCTTTTAAATTAGGAATCTTTCCAGTTCAAGTTGCTTTTGCTGACTTCATTGACCCCCCAGAGGATTCATAGAGCAAAATAATGCTGAGAACCTGACTCCTCATTTGGTTTTGGACTTTTATTTTTTTTAACTTAGATGTAGCTCTGTAGCTCTAGTTGTTTCTCACCTAGTCCCAGACACAGGATGTCTGTTAGTGACTGCAGTGTAATAGGTCTGCTCCTGAGGTGTATCTTCTGCTATAATTTCATGTGGAAGGAGCGTAGATTCATGTGCACCACAATGTCAACCAGTGCATAGTAAGAAAAGATAACCAAGCAAATGGTTTAAAAACTGCAGTCCTGACTGAGTTAAAGGGCTACTGTAAGTGCACTGTCAGTTAAACTGTATCACCTCCACCACAAGTTCCCATTTCCTTCTGTGCATTCTTAGATATATTTAATATATGTTCCTGGTCTGGGAGGGTCATAGTGTACCCCTTTGTCACCTGCCTTGCATTTGCATTCACGTAAAATCATCAAAAATGCAAAAGTCTCTTTGCTTTAACATTGAAATAATAAATTAAAAATTTTGTCCCTGAATCATTGTGTTGTCTTCTACTTTGATAAGTAGTATTGGCTCTTATATCTTGAGAGGTTTGACAGTCCTATGGTATTGGCTGCTGTGTGTACTCTTCACTCTGGATCATGAATTTAGCAAGCATCAGTGAATCTGAGATGAATTACAACTAGTGTCAGACATGATTTGAAACTCCTTAAGCAGAATTGCAAAAGCCACAATAAAATGTATATGAAATCAATGTCGGGGCCTGAATTTTCTGAAACCCATCTCTTCTCTAAAGGATGCTCAACAGTTGGTAGCACATTTCTCTCATGGTGGCCAGAAAGTTTAAATCATTAAGATTAGTGCTTTTTACATCTTTTGTGGAGCAGAATACTGAAGGTCACAGATGTGGAGGATCTTGCTGTCACTGTTCTTGAACAATCAAGAGGTCTGCTGAGGTCTGTTGGAGCTTAGGATAGAGCCTGTTGTCATAACTGACAGCAGCTCTTAAAAGCCACATATGACGAATGAGAGTTGCTTTATGATTCTAGAAACTGGAGAGTATAAGATGTCACTAGTTGATGCTACTTATTTTGATAACTGGCCTTGAATTTATCTAAACGCCGGTAAAACACCACAGATGTCTGCTATGTTTTCTGTAGATAAAGAAGACACCACCACCAATAACATTGTAGTTTATCTGACAAGTTCTCTAGGATTGTTGCAGGAAAAATTACTGCACACTGCACAGCCCAGATTATGCAGTAGTCCAGAATAATCTTGTTGTCTCTATTGTTCTGGTGAATATTTCAAATTCCATCACTCAAAGCCTAGCATATTTGACTGTGATACCTGTTGTTAACTAACTTTTTTTCTAGACAGCTGCTTGGAGGCTCAGGACAAAGCTGCAAAAAGCATGTAGATGTGTGTAAAGGAAAGGGCTAAATGAAAGAGAAGAGGGAACTCTAAAAGCATGTTGACTCAAAGTAGAAGAGAAACAAAACAGAGGAGTAGAAAACAGATTGTTTGTTTGTTTTTCATGTATTTCAAATGTCAGCAAAGTGCATAAGCGAGGGGTCTGAAGACTTCTGAGGAAACTTCTGTCTTAAAACATTTCCTGGATTGAAGTTGAAAACTACTGAGTCTTTCAAGTAGACATATGTTTCAACATTTTGGCTGAGAGAGAATTATGTATTCAGGAGTTAAAAAAAATTTTTTTACATAAAAGCTTGAAAAATTTAATGTGAAAATTGTCATTTCCTTTTTACAACAATAAAGTAAGCCACCTCCTGTCTAAGTTTTGGCCAACTATGTCCCAAACTCTTAAGAGAGGAAGGTAAGCACTGCTCCCTTGCACCAGTGGATGAGGAATTAAGAATTAAACAGAATTGAGAATTGTGGCAGAGGCTGGCTTCTGATCTTCAGTACCTTGACCAGAAAGCTGGTCTTTTTGTTTATCTGTCTAATTTATCTACCTTGCTCACACAGCATTTTTTTGCCAACCCATTTATATTTGTATCATCTCTTTGAGGCTGACAAGTACTGTTGTGATCTTTGTATAGATGTAGAATCCAAGAATAAATAATCTAAGTGAGTGCCCAAAATTACATAAGAAATCTGTGGAGTAGAAGGAACTGAATAAAGCTTAGTTAAATCCCAAGCAATAACCATTTCTTTTGGGGCCTTACTCATTTGATTGAAAGAAAAGCAGAGACAAAAAAAGGAAGAGGATATAAAAAGAGTGAGAGGAATGCAGAATGGTGTTATCTTCTCTCACTTGAAAACTGGTTTTCCATTTTGATTTCAGAAACAGAACCAGTCTTTTTCAATTTTAATTTCAGAAGTGGTACTTCTTTCCAGCAGATGCCAGATTTTCAGAGGAATTCTCCAATTTCACAGAGAAGTTACACTGAGCAAAGAGAAGGGCAAGAAAATAAGACAGGAGGAATGAAAATGCCATGAATGACTACTTCCTCTGTCCCAAGACTTCCCTGTTTCACCTGCCAGAGTTGTGACTTCATTTTCCATTCATGCCTTTGAAACTGACTTAGCAGGATCTCTGTTCATTCTAAGATGGGTGTTGTGCATTCAGTCAGAGCACCAGCTCCATGCTGTGAGGCATGGGGGAGCATGTAGTGGCATTTCTAGCCATATACTTGTCAAAATAAGCAGTTTTGCTTTTAAAATATGTATCTGGAATGTGTGGCCTACTCGTGCATATTCATGTATTAAATGCAAATACCTCCCTTTCCTGAACATATTGTGGATGTTTGCCCTCTCTATTTGGGTTGTATATCACATGGCATGTAAATAAGAGATGATAAGTTGTGTAATAAGTGGGGGGGGGGCAATGGGGGGAAGAGCAGTTAAAGGAATTTGATTTAATAAGAAACGTGCATAATTTACACACACAGCAGTATTCAACTCTGGTTTTGCATATTTGAATTGCAAATCCTGTGGCTTTTAACCACCCAATATCTTACCAATAATAGTCTTTTACTAGCCTTAAAGATAAGATTTCTCAAATGAAGCTTGCTTGATAGAATAGGCATCCTGCAGTGGTTTAACTCTACACTGAAGTTTGTAAATGTCCTTGTCTTTTTGCAAGGTGAAGGCAGATTATGTCAGTTTGGCTAGATAAATCAAATATGTAGTATGAGCTAGAAGATATGTTTTGGGTTATGTTTTTATCACACATACAAGTTGGAAATGCAAATTATTGTAGGTTGGATTTATGTTTCTTTGAGTTGTAAATTATCTACACTGAGGGCACTGATTAATATTAAGAAGTACGTGAATATCCATAGTTGTTTGCCTTTGCAATGTGGCAGTGGCATAAATCCAGAGGGTAGTTTAAGGATATTTTTTTATAATGAGTGGTGTTTGTTCCAGTCATGCCAGGAATTGACCATGTGAAATGGGTTCATTTTAATACTGTAGTTGGAGTCATGCCTGAAAATAGTCAACTAAGTGTAGCTTAACCCCAAAGGAACAGATGAACCTCACCCTGAAAAGTTAGACCTAAATAAACCTATGGCTGCCAGGAAAGCTTATATGCTATGGAAATGCCAATTGTTGAGTTGTTTCCAGGACTTTAGATATGAATTACATACGTGTGTGTATGCTTATGTGTACAAGAACCAAAATTACCCTAAATAGGCAGGAAGCACAAAAGATGTTGTGAGGTTTCATTCAGGGAAGCTTGTGAATGCCGAACTTCACAGTCAGAGAGAATTTCATGGGGTATCAGATCCAGTCCCAAGCTACCACAGGTACTTGCCTCTTACAAACAAGGGGAAGGCAAACATGGGAAATTACGAGGGGTGGCACAGAGAAAAGAAATGGGGCAGATGAGGTTTCTGTGTGCAGAAGCTTAAGCTAGCATCTGCATTTTTGTGGAGATATTCAATGCTTGTGTGAAATGCTAGCTTTGGACCACTAGCTTAGTAGACCTGAGCTCCTTTGTCATATGCTCTGGAAAATCTTTGCTGTGTCCTAACACCATTTTCTTGGCAGGCTGGTTGGTTTCCAGTACCTGGAGAAGCTGCCCTCTCGCTAATCCTACCAAACCCATCCCAACATTTCAGGATTTCAGGAGCTGATTCTGACCTGGGTCAAAAATGGGTTCTACAGTGAGACAAGCCCAAGTTTGAATGTAGTTTTGGATTCAAATTCTGTTAGAGTTTGTGGGTTCATGATCTTTTATTTGTGCATTTTTAGACATGGACTTATCTAAAATGATGAAAAACTTCAATTTCTTCCCTTTTTCCCTGTCTTTTTTATTTTTTTATTTTTTTATTTCCTTAAACTCTGTCTGAGACATGAGTATTTCAGGCAAGTACTGAATCACAAAATGCTGTTGGGTCACTGAAATTAATAGCAGTGCCTGAAGTTTGTTATAATATGGGTAGAGACACAGCTGAATTAAGGAACTGGAAGGCAGCAGTTCAAGGAAAGTGCTTCAGTGAATTGTTCTGGTACGAAATGAAGCCTCAATGAAGTTTATGTGGTGTTGCAGTCCTGACTGGTGCAGGCCTTCATTTTACAGATGTCTGCTGCAATATTCTAAGGCTTGTTCCCTGTTGTCATGTCCCCTCTTTATACAGCATGAAAAAGAGGGAGTAAGAGAGTTCAGTGTGTGTTCCTGAACAACCGCTTCTAGGGGTCCTTGACCCATGTGTACTGTTTCTGGGTCCTAAGCTAAATAGGAGGAGGAGACAAATATTGTTGCATTTTGGAGGCAGTTCATCCAGGCTTAGTCTGAGTGAATATTAGAAGGAAAGATTTATTTTCTCGGAGTTTTCTTCCTGTGTAAGTAAAGTTTTTCAAAATCCATCTCTCTTGTTTGAAGATCATTAAAAATTCTAATATCCTATCTTACAGGGGTGGGAAATCTTTGGAGG
>WAAB01021022.1:77471-132543 GCA_013389865.1 Piaya cayana | reverse complement strand
TTAGACATGAGTATTTCAGGCAAGTACTGAATCACAAAATGCTGTTGGGTCACTGAAATTAATAGCAGTGCCTGAAGTTTGTTATAATATGGGTAGAGACACGGCTGAATTAAGGAACTGGAAGGCAGCAGTTCAAGGAACGTGCTTCAGTGAATTGTTCTGGTACGAAATGAAGCCTCAATGAAGTTTATGTGGTGTTGCAGTCCTGACTGGTGCAGGCCTTCATTTTACATCAGGTATGCCAGATGTCTGCTGCAATATTCTAAGGCTTGTTCCCTGTTGTTATGTCCCCTCTTTATACAGCATGAAAAAGAGGGAGTAAGAGAGTTCAGTGTGTGTTCCTGAACAACCGCTTCTAGGGGTCCTTGACCCATGTGTACTGTTTCTGGGTCCTAAGCTAAATAGGAGGAGGAGACAAATATTGTTGCATTTTGGAGGCAGTTCATCCAGGCTTAGTCTGAATGAATATTAGAAGGAAAGATTTATTTTCTTGGAGTTTTCTTCCTGTGTAAGTAAAGTTTTTCAAAATCCATCTCTCTTGTTTGAAGATCATTAAAAATTCTAATATCCTATCTTACAGGGGTGGGAAATCTTTGGAGGTAGTGTTATTTCTCCATTCCCAGCCCCCAACAAAGTAAGCAACAAGTAAGATTTGCCTCTTTCTCATACATTTGCCTAATGATGGAAGAGGACACTTGTCAAAAATAACAGTCCCTTATGATGCCTATATCTCTGCAATGGCATGACCAGTTTCATGACTTAGCTTACTGGAGAAATGAAGATACAGATTACTCCACACATTTTCATTTATGTGTTTTTTAGAACAGTGTGTTGTAGATTGAATCCCCAGTTGGGAATCACTAAACACACTGAAATGGAAATAATTAGTGATGATTTCCCTCCCCCCCCTCCATATTACCTTCTCAAAGAAACCAGACAGAACAAGCAGCAGGAAAATGCCACTTTCCAAATATGTAACTAGGAACTTGTCTCCTGAAGGCTGTAAGATTTACTTTGCTGAATTATGGAATGGATTTCTGAGCAATGAACTACTACTTGTCTCTTGAGTACCTTTCATCAGTTTTTCTGCAAAAATACAGCACACATGAATACTTATTGGAATTTTATCTTCTAAAAAAACAGAATTAAAATTGATGTGTGTGTGGAGGAGGTTACAAATGCAAGGTAATTGTATCTTTATCGAGTTTTCCGACTTTCTGTGTTTTCTCAATTTTAAGGCTTTGTACTATTCAAGTCTGCTAATCATCCATTTGAATAGATAAAATGTATTCTGGATAGATATAAAATTGCTGGTTCTTTGGGTACCTCCCTCAGCAGTAGAGAAAAAGTAGTCAAACACTAAGTTCTAAATCCTGGTGCCTGCTGAGCAGAGAGGTATTGGATGGTTTGCAAGAAGGCCAGTTAAAGGGCAGGATCTGAATTTGGTAGGGTTTGTATAGAGAAAAAGGATCACAATGCTGTTTGGCTTAGGAAAAGGGTGCTCTCCAACTACTCTGCCATGGTTATTTTGGAAAACTTTATACTTGCCTGTCAGTGCGAGAGAATTTAGAGATACTGAAGTACCAGCTAGTTGCCCCTTGCAGGACAGGTAGGCATGCAGCTCTGGTCGAGCTCCTCTTTTGCTGTGGGGACTTGTGACTCTGAACAGTGGTGCAGGGTGGTTGTAGGTCCTGGGGTGAGGGAGGATCTTCAAGGCCAGCTAACTGGGGAATGAAGGCTATGAAAAGCCACCTGTGTCAGTTAACCTCTCTTCCTGCTGCAAGGGCGTTCCGTATGGAAGGATAACCATCAGGCACTATGAAGAGTATAGGTTTTGGCATATCAGTGCTGTCTGGAGATAAGCTGGACAACAAGTAACACAATATCATAGTGGTTGCCTAGTGGCTTCCACCTACTGAAGCTTCCCTATAGCTAGGAGCTACTAAGTGTACACATAGTACAAGGAAGGACTGAAGTAGCCTGGTGGTTGGAATGGAAGTGAAAGAAAAATTAAGGGCTGTCATCAGGAAAGCAGTTGATTGGAGATGCTGACTGTAGAAATCTTGGTCTTACCTACCCTTTTTTATACTGTATGTATGCTGCCATGGTTTCATAACTACCATTCAGAAATCAGATGATTCTATAGCCTGATACAATGTCAGGGTGGGTTGTTTTTGTTTTTTTTGCAAGTAAGTACCAATTTAAACTAGTATGAGGGAAAATAGGTGACTTTGGGAAATAAGTAGTGCAATAGGCTCAGTTTTCTGTTCACTCCCAATAACAACAATTCTTTCCTTATCACTCTTATCTTTGTTAACATTCCATCTTCCACAAATGTCCAAACTTTTCTTCACAATGTATTATTTAAAACCCATGGCTTGCGACAACCACAACAGGCTGGAGGTGGTGGTGGGAGAGACAGGAAGGGAGAAAAGAGAACAGGGAAGGAACTGAGCATTTTGTTCTCTATATGTCTGCTTCAGGAGCTAGGCATGGCAGAAAAAAATGATAGTCCTGGCGCTAAGGGAAATTTGTCCTGAAGACGACTTCTCGTGATGATATTTGTCTTGTCTCAAATAGGAGGATGTGGGCTGGTCATCCTTTGTGCTAGCATTTCACACTCATGACCTGGACTACTCATTAAGCCAAGTGTTTTTGTACTGAGTATCTTAGTTCATCCAGCAGCCTGAGGAGATGAAAACATAGATGTGGGCAATGTAAAAATAACATATGTTATTCTTTGGATACATGTCCAGATTTTAAACACATGGAATTTTTCATTGGATAGATTAATATTTTTTGTCTTTGATATCTACTATTATTAATAGTAATACCTATAAAGTAGTTTCTGATCCTTCCTGCTTACCTTGCTTCAGTTATCTGAGAAGAGGGATCCTTCCTTTCCCTGTGCGTTCCCTTGTGTATCTAGAAAAACTTCATGTAAGGAAGGAGTCTTGTTGCAAGGCTCTGGAAATATTCTTGGAAGTCCTCTGTTTGCAACCCCATATCCCTTGTACCAAAGCTCCTGGTGCTCACTTCTTTGTGTGTTATGACTGGAATTGAGAGCTGTGATAAACAGAGGTGCAGAGCAGCAGAGAAGTGGCCTCTTTTGGGGAGTAGCATGTGCTGCAGGGGCTCCTGACCTGGTTGTGTCTTGAGCTGTCTTTGGGATTGGAGGCAGCAAAGCTAATGTGAGCTGCCCATGCTTGCCCCAGCACAGCTGCATGCCGTCGCCAACTTCAGTGCAAATGCAGAGCGATACAGCAGCATCTTTTGTGCTGAAAGAGCTAGGAAATCACAATTTGTCAAAGATTTATAATCTGTGCGGTGTAAAGTTGGCTGCTTGTGCTTTACAAGGAGGGAATGCATTTCTGGCCTCCCAGTCTGAGGCTTGATTTAACCAAACAGGCTGCAACAATGTGGGTAGCAAACCTTTGGTCTGCCTTCTTGTCATTACTCACAAGGTGAGCAGCTCTGGCTGTTTAGAAATCCTAAATCCTGCTGTTTGGCTTAGTGTCTTACCAAGAGGATGCATAAATCAGATAAGCTCTCATTCCCCTAGCAAATGGAAATGAAAGTAAGGGATGATTTACACTCACATTGGTATCTTGGTATTTATCAAACTGATTCCTGTTTGGTTTTAAAATCCTTAATTTGAGTTTTGTATTTGACTACTGTTAAATATCTTTTATTCCCCAGCAACACTGTCAACCTACTGTCTCTTTTCTCTGTCTACTACTGACATGGAAATACTGGTTCACTAATCTATTTGTCATTCCTTCTTGTATAACCTTCCAGGATATATTTTCAGAAAAACAGCCAGTTCCTTG
Organism: Piaya cayana; assembly: GCA_013389865.1. Taxonomy (NCBI): domain Eukaryota; kingdom Metazoa; phylum Chordata; class Aves; order Cuculiformes; family Coccyzidae; genus Piaya; species Piaya cayana. Next base: position 128,713 of record WAAB01021022.1, on the reverse strand, counting down.
TACGATGCTATAACTAGTGAAATTTGAATGAATGTGACATAAAATTCTCCTAGATTATGCCTTTGACTGCAGGAGTTTCCCTCTGTGGGCTGAGCTTTTATGGCTAAGATTCAAATTCATCTCTGTTTCTAGATAAATGCATCCACTTCAGTGTCAGAAGCACAGTGACTGAACTTCAGCATCTGTGCTTCTTTCCAAGTTGCTGTGTAACAGACACGAACAGTTCGGAGTTTTATGAAAACAGGCCAGAGGCCACAAGAAATGGGTTACTAAATCTTCTCTCAATAGATTTCTTCAACCTCCTCACTGTCATGTCTAACAGTACAGAACGGTAAAGGCCAACTTAATAACAAAGGGCAGCTAATTAGGAAAAATAATGTGTTGTGCCCCACAGGAAAATTTCTCATAAAATATGTTGCTTTCCTTAATTCTAGACCTCCTGGCATAATGATTCCTCACTTATTTTTGCAGAAAAATTGAGTGGGTCACTGCATACAGAGAAAGCTGGAGAGAATATATCCATGAGGTCACAGAAAAGAGTACAAGTTTAGAACTGTAGAATATGTACCTGGTTTAAAACAATGACAAAGTCAATAATTATGATTTTTGTAGCCAGCATTACTATTTATAATGAAGTTTGACTTGCTATTTTTTTCAGCCTTCAGCTTAGTGATGCAAACTATGACCAAATTTCAGCTACTTTCTTGTCTAGTGGTCCAGTCAAGCAAGATTTAGCTTTCTGAATGCCATTCTTTCCTGTGGTCTGCCCTTCCCTTTGCTTTTGGTGATCTCAGTGGCAGCTATTCAATTTCTAATTTGACAAAAGCACCACCACTTGGGTTAGAGATCAGTGCTTCTATGCCAAGAGGGCTTCGCAGTTCAGTCCACTACAGTGCTTTGGTGTGATACTGTACTGTAATCAGATTACCAAGAACAGCAGAGTCCTATGTTAACAAAAGTATCACTGGGACTATAAAACACCCTTCGATGCTTCCATGCTAAAAACTTATTTTCAGTTGCTTATGATTTTTCCAAACTCCCTCTGTTTGGGTTGTCATATTACAAGACAGGCATAAGCCTCCTGGTAAATTATTTCTTGTGAAAACTTGAGTAAATAGGATCTGAGACATTTAATGGCTAGACTAGAGCCAAATAACCTGTTAAGAAACTAACATTCAGAATAAAACTTGAGCTGCCTACCCCTGATGTAACCTGCAGCACACTAACCATAATGGCTTTGCCTGCTCTCATCAGTTCTTCCATTTTGAGGAATTAATGATGTTGTACTATCTGTATTCAAAGATGCATTAACTTTTTTTGGGTCAAGGCAGTGTCTCCCACCTGCAGTTTGATAAAAGGGATGCCCATTGACATCTCCAGGAACATCTGACATACTTAGCAAAGTAATAAGCGTGTTTTAAACCATAAGCTTATGTTTAATCAAGATTTCTTAGATTTTAGTGGATAGACTTGTCACTGTTTGTAGAGAACTTAAATAACCATTCTGATACCCAGCTCAAAAAATCCCAGGAAATTGTTAATGCTGCTTTGAGAGTCCAGTTTGAATCATATATGGTGAATAAGATAAGGGGGTCACACATTGAACAGTGAGAAGAAAGGAAGCAGACTAATATCTGCTCCTTAATTGAGCATCTTCTATTCTATGTGTTGAATGATGCAAAGGTTAGGTAGAAAAAAAAAAGGGGATGTGAACATGTATTATAATTAATTACTGTATCATAATGCATATGGACGAAAGGGCCAAAATCAGGGTTGGATAGGCAACCATAAGAGTGTGTTTCATGTAGTAACTTTAATAATGTTTTTCTAATGCAAGAGGTGGGTAGGGTGAGTATTTAAGCTGTGTAACATTATTAAATGAACAGTTAATATGCAATAACAGTATTGAACATCAGAAAATGCTAACCATTTTATCTGGTGTTCTACCATTTAATTTTTTTCCTGCTATTTTAGGGGAGATATTAATTCTATATTATGTCAAATGGAAATACTAACAAAAAGAAAACTTAGTACATACATCCCTACTACTCTGGACCCTCAGAGTGCCAATTCCTGTCTCTAATTTTCATCGAACTTAGAGTAGGCACATCTGTTTGCATAAAACTGACTGAAGTCCCCTAAAGTTGATCAAGAGGCACTTGCAGGAAGGGACAAGTCTGTGACAGCAAGTGGTTTTGAACAGCTGTGGGGGTCCTGTGAGGCTGCTGGCTGTTTGATTTTAATTTTTGTGACTGTGCATAAGTGTGTTCCTCACCTGCCTTCTCCAGACCTCAAAACAAGGAGATGCAGATCCAGCTTGTCCTAAAGGAGACAAGCCCAATAACTGCTCAGCTGAAGTGATGTCCTCTGACCCTTCTGCCTATGTTAGTCTCCATTAGCCATAATGGGAGGGTTAGGCATCTAGCTCACACATAGACACTGAATTGAGCTATCTTAAATCTTAGGATAAATCCCACCCCTGCAGACACAAAGTTTCTGCCTTCTGTGGCGTCAGGCGTCATCTTTAGGACAAAGAACTTGAAAAGTACTTTTTAAACAGTTTTAAATTGTTGTATTTTTTTTCTCCCATCTATGATATTCTCAATACTTTTTTCAGCAAGAGGTATCTTCTTTTCAGGAAATGTCACTTATTTCTACAAATTAGTGTGATATTTCAGAACTAAAAAGAAAGAATCTGAAGAATGTGTGGTGTGATAATGGATGACTTTTTATTATGTACCTCACACCATCAACAAATATCATTTAGTTGTAGGGAGGAAAAAAGAAGAGAAACTTAATATAATTTTTATCTTTCTTCTGAGCAGTATTCTCCCCCCCAAAAAATTCTTTTTCTTTTCTGACTTCAGAAATGACTTTATTGCTTCATGCATTCCTGCCAAATTGCCAGGTGATCATTAAACAGCAGCAGAATATCAAGTTAACCTTAAAATAGCCCTCAAACTAATTTAAGGATTCAGGAAGTAAAAGCTGATGTAACTTTTAAGGGGAAGGATTCTGCCTCTTGAGGTCCAGACATGTAACTGCAGAACATACAGTGTCATTTTTATTATATTTTTGAATTCATGGCATTTCATTACGTGACATTTTGTTGATGTTATGAGATCTTTTCTTAAAATTTACTTCAGTCATGCCAATCAAATGCCCAAGTAGCATTGGGTAACTGAAAGCTAGGATTGACTTTTGAAAGTTATGGTTTGTATCATAGAAGTAGCAGCCTCTCGTAGACAGTGCGCTGCTCCTTGATCACAACTGTTGCAGTTCAGGGACCCCAAAAAAAGATGCTAACCTTTGACTGTCACTCTGAAACTGGCATGTTTATTGCATGCAGCACTTATTCTCCACTTACCTACTTAAGGCTTTGGGAAAGAAGCGTGCTTACTGTTAGTTAGCCTGTCACAGGTATGGAAGAGTAAGCATCAGAAGCAGTTCTGTTAAAATCTTCATGACGTATCCCACTGTTTTCATCACACTTCACCCAATGGTGTTTTTATAATGTCATACTTGTCCCTCCCCAGCACTACCAGTGAAGTGCTAGGCTGGGCACTGCTGCAGCATCTTTCATTTGCTTCTCTTAATTTTTTTTGATGTGTTCTTTTTAAAAAAACACTTTAATGACAGTGACGTTATTTGTCTTTCCCTAAAATACCTCAATGATTAACAATATCTGAAATTTTGAGTGGTATCTCCCAGTGGACATAATGCATTTTGTATAAATAAGACTATTTTCAATGGGGCTAATCATCAAGATATTGACTACTTCAAAGGTGTTTCCTACTCTGTAAACTCTGAGGGAAGATTTGATACAAAAGTATTTTAAAAATGCTGATCAAGGCACTAATAATATAAGCGGAAGAGTTTTCATTCACTCCCTTTCTTTGTGCTGTCAGTCACTGCAGTGTCTTAGCATTTTCAGCACCTGTGCTCTTTGATTGATTATTCCTGTAAAGACTTTGGAGATTCCTTTCCCCAGTCGTCTAATGAAACCTTAAATGCAAATCATCAGTGGTATAAACTTGGATAGCTCCCCTGTAGTGAGCAAATCCAGACCATTGTCTATTAACTGAGGAGTACCTTGGAGTATCAGTAAGCTGCAGATCAGTATACTTTGTTGTTTCACTAGTACATGAAGTGCATCCATAATGTAATTACTTTCAACCCAAGGTTCCCCAAAGGCTTCATCTCAGAAAAAGGAGAGAATGCTGATCACTTATTTTAAATCTCTGCTGGTAAGATTTATTTGTGAAGTCTCACTTTTGAGCAGAATGCAAATACCTGACTGATTACTGGAACTTGTTCTTGGATCTGTGTGAGGAAAATTAGTGGAAGTTTCACCTAGCTCCATGACTGCTCATCTCATCCAGTAGCCTGCTGGAGGAGCTCTGACTCTTGTCCAATTACTGTCAGATGGCTTGTCTTCTTTAAGAAAATGGATGTCGGGACATGAAAGGGAAAATTGTCTTTTAAACTTTACTGGAGAAATATTATAGAAAGAACAGAAGTGTAATGACAACTTGACCTAAGACCTGTCTTTTTGGGCGCGGAGTGGATTTTTAATGCCTTCAGATCACTGTAGGCAGAAACTTCTATCTCTGGTAGGCAATGCTTGCTCAGGAAGCAGAATCGGCAATCCAGCAGATGGTGTGAACTCCCTGGTAACTGAACTTTTTTTTTGATCGGATACTCACCTGTTGCCTGTGTTAATGGAATTCCTCTCTCTGACTGTGTCTGATTTTTAAGTGAAGTCTAACCTAGCAATCTCTGACGAAGAAAAGATGTTTTGACTATAGTGCTAAGCTAAGCATCACCAAGTTTTCCAGCACTGCTTATTTCAGCCTTAGTTGTGTGTTAAAGCATTTCTGTTTGCAGTACCATTGTGCTTATTAATTCCACGTCTGTTATGGATGGAGGCATGTCCAATACTGAGTAGTTTCCAAATATCATCCAGATTTGATTTTTTCCAGATACCTCTCTAGTGTATTGTTCCCCCTTGCCAGATATCCTTTGTCCACCCTGCACTGGACTGGATGGAGCCTAGGACCTTGGCCATTGTCTGTGCTCAAAAAGCAGATGTATGCCTCACTTCTTCCTCCAGATCTCCAGTAATGGAGGCTCCAGAGCTTCCTTGGGCATCTTAATTGAGCACTGTTACTCCTTAAGTTCATTTCATTTTATTTTACCTTGTGTCTAACCTTAGTTGGTTGTTTTGGTTTGGGTTTGGTTTTTTGTTTTTTTTTTTTTTTTTTTTTTTTTTTGTTTTTTTTTTTTTTTTTTTATTTTTTTTTTGGGGGGGGGGTCAGTTTCAGCACTGAAATCCTCTGAACATGAAGAATAGACATTTTCCTCCTCTTTTGAAATAGCTGTTTGTAAATTTTTGCTCATCTTTTCAGGACAGTAAGCCCAGTATTCTCAGTCTTTCCTCCTAGTTCATGTTTTCTAAAGGTCTGATAATTCCTCACTATTCTGCCTGTGAGCCTGCTTCAGGTGGTTATTCGTGTTTTGAAATGAAGGGCACCAATATGAGATGGTACTCCAGCTGGGCAAGGTTGAGTGGAAGGATTTATTTCATGCCTCTCAAAAGCTCTGCCTCCCTTCATGAACTTCCCACCAGTGTGATGGAACAGTTGTCGTGTCCATTGCTGATCTACAAATTGCCTTCCCTGTAGCCAGGTATTCTGTCTTGCAGTAATATACCTAATTATTCCTGCTGAGGTACAGAACATTATACTGCTCACAAGTAACAGATGCACTGACTTCTCCAGTCTTCCAAGATAGTTTGAAATCCTGTTCTCCAACACGCTTATAGTTCCTCCCAGCTGTGTGTCATTTGAAAAATTCTTTTTCCCATCTTTCAGTTCATTAAAGAAAATATTCAGTAATGCCTCACCTAGGACATTCCCCATGGAATATCAGTGAATACCCATATCTCTAATTATGCTAAGCTATGCATGTTTTCTTTCCACATAGTCTTTTCCAACCATTTCTAGAGCGTTCTAATATTTCCACTTTGTTTTAGAGAGTTTCACATGAAATCAAAGTCAAGCAATATGACAGATACTTTTTTTTTTTACCTTATCCCCAAAGGCCATTATCCTGTCATAGAAGGAAATTAGATTGGTTTGATTGGGCTCCTTCCTGACAAATCCATGCTGTCTGTTTTTCATCTTCTTACTTTTTTTTCCTAGGTATTTACAAGTATTTTGATTATTTATTCTGTTACAGTTCTGGGAATTGAAGCTAAGCTGTAGGGTTTTTAGTCTGTGGCTCCTTCTTATTATTGTTTGCTATTTTACAGTCTTCTCATACCTCACTGTATCCTAGGGGACATCCAAGATAAATGCCAGCAGCTCATCCAGCAGCTCTTCAAGAAAAGCCAGACCAAACTGAAAAACGTCTGCTTTACCAAGGCATTCTTTAATCCTCTTCTTTCCTGATTAGAGATTGATACCTCACCAGCAATTGCTGGTAGTAATTATGAGAGCTAATTGATGTTAAAAAAAAATGATGATGCAGAAATAGGCATTCCAAATTTCAGCCTTCCAGATGACATCCCTAAGCAAGGTCGCAGTTTCACTGAGTAGTAGACTGACACTTTTGTTGATTTTATTCTTCTGTTGAAATACTTACAGGGCAGTTTCTTGTTATTCTTGATGGTCTTTGTTAATTACATCTTACTACAGCATTTTCTTTCCTGACTTTGAAAGTATCAGCTCATGCTGTGCTTTTTATCTGACCTTAATGGACTGACCTGGTGCTTTAAAATCATCTTAAATATAAGTTGTAAGATCTGCCTAAGGCATAGTGAAATCCATCCTTTAGCTACGTATGCTGTTTTACCTTCACTCATAGGATTATTTGTATTTTTGCCATTACTATTTTTTCTCTGAGGTAATGTCAATCTTTACTACCCTTTTCCTTTAGACCAGCGTTCCTAGGGATCTGAAGCTACACATCTATGTGTGCTGGAACTTGCTTTCCTGAATGCTGTTGATTTTTATTTTGCTCTTCCCACTTCCCTAAGTCAGAAACTGTGAACTCTCTTGTAGTCCCTGTTGGCTTTGTATATGTAGGAAGAAAATGCAAAGGTACAAACATCCACGAAGCTACTCAGATTTTAGAGATATGCTGATTCACAGTGTTTTTCCTCAGCCTACCTCCATTTTTAGTTATTTTAAGGGTAAAAATCACTGGTTTGAGCATTAGGGTCAAAACCTAAATGCTATGCGTGACGACTGGGTTAGTCAGAGCAGTCTGGGAGAGCAGTGTCTGAAACTGTGAAAACCGCTGGGATTACGTCCCTAGGAGTGCTGTGCATACCACAGAGTGACTACTGTGAATGTTGATTACCTTTCGTCATCTCTCCCTTCAAGCCCATGAGTATCACAGGAACAGTAATTCACTGCCATTAAGCCTTTTCACAAATAAAAGCAAAAATTACTAGTTGCCTCTTCAGTCTTTTACCAGTTAGAGAAGTTAACTTAAATTTTCTGTACCCAAAAATAGTACAAAGCTTGCTTTGAAATTTTGGGAAATGTGTAACTGTAATAATATAAATAGGCTTTGAAATTTCATTTTCTCTTTTGGCAATGTTGGTTGCCATGGAGTTCAAGTAATAGGTTGTGATGTTTAACACTGAATTAATTACTACTTCTCACTCACAGAGAACATCTAATTATACATATTCATGAAGAATGGTGTTTGGCATTCCTGAGAGAAAAAAAAATCTTTTTAAATACTGTATATACATACTTTTGGAACCAGATAGGGTCTGCTAGTGCATAATCTTATAGCACTTTTCCCCAAGGTTTTTGTTTCCTGGTTTAACAAAATTTGTAGCTTTAAACATATTCTTAAAATAAACTCCTTGTATTATGCATATTTACACTGAATGAGTACAGGCCTTTACTTTCAAAGCACTAAAAGTTTAAATGGGCATATAGATGGATGAATACATAGGACAGCATACGCTTTTTCTCAGGCAGAATAGCACTACAGTGATTACTTGGACAGTTCTTTGGCCCTGATGTTTAGCAGTCCTTGCACTCTTGTGGTCAGAGCAACTAAATTAATGGTTACTCATTACAGATATGGGCCTGGGATGTCTGCAACAAGGGTATCATGAGCTTCTAGCCTTGCAGAACTCTTGCACTTGGCTCTCTCTAGCTTCCTGCTAGCTTCACAGAACAGAACAGCCTTTGGCAGAAAGACTCAGAAACCTTGATCGTTCTTTCCATAGAACTTTGGCTGCTATCTGTGTGTGCAGCTTTGGATCTCTTGTCTCTCTGCTCAAAAAGATGTGTTTCCACTGAGTGCATGCTTCAGTGCTGTCCTGAATGACAGTCCACTGATGGGAACCAGAAATGATAGTGTTGGGCATAGACAACATTACAGTTTCCTGGTTCTTCAAGAATTGCCCTTACTTTTCTGAGCACCTCTGCGTAGACAGTCTTGAGGGCCCTGTGAAAGTATCTTTTATATAACAGTTAAAATAGTTAGTTTTGAGTACAAGAGCTTTCATTATACAACACACACCTAAGTTTAAGTAATGTTTGCACTACAGTTCCTGGGGATCATCCAGTTTGGCAAAGAACTGTCTTGTGCTTATAAAGACTGATCTTATGTGCTTGATGCCAAATCAAATGTTTCAAAGGAAGCATTCAGTGCTGAACCTGTTTTCTCCATAGCATGTAGGGTTGTATTTGTCTTCAATGAAAAGTCATGTAAATGACAAATGCAGGTGTAAGTAAAGATGGGAATCCTTGCTGTCTCCGTTTCAGCCAATTTAGTCTTTTCAAATTCTCCATAGGAAAGAATCTGATGCTGAGAAATAGATTTGTTGCTTTTAGATAGTAAATTGCATTCTAGGGTGGATACTGGTGTCTTTGGCTTTGCTGAGCCAAGCTGAGAATCATCTGAGATAAAACAAATTAATTACTTGCTTCTGTCTGATAAACTCCTGTAGAAAGCTTTTGTGAAAACTGAACAACTAACAGCAATTAAGTATCACTGTTGTTAACTAGAAAGAATGAGGTGTTAAATCACTGGTGTTCTCTCATCCATCTCCAGTATATTCTGCTTTCTAAGAGTGATCAGCTGAGCTGTGCTTTTTTTTTAATGCTAAACCTCATAAAGTGAAGGTTGCATTATTACCTCTTTCTCTACAGCCTCACTCTTTCATGTTCTGTCCATCCATGTATATCTAGTTGAAATTGATTCAATTAATTTAATTGATCTGGTCTTGTTTCTGTGAAAAAATGCCCTTTCTGAGTAAGTGTTCATACATGTGATTCCACCAAAGTAAAACCAAATTTTCACCTTTTCTTTCAGCCATTCAGAGAAGTTGCATCCACACTCATGCTGCTGCTCCTGCACACACCTCTGTTTTTGTGGTAGCTCCTGTTGTTCAAACGTGTATGGTTCTAAAAAGGAGCTTAAGCTCTCTTTAGACTTAACAGCTATTGTGCCACAACTTTAACAATGTTCTTCACAACTGCTGATCCACCAAGGTCCGAGCTACTGAAGTAAAGTTTAATGAAAACTGAATGGTTCAAATAGGAGGACAATTTGGAAATGTCACTGTGTCCCCAGGAAATGAGTTGCTGGCAGTTCAATTGATTACAGACCATGTACCTAATGAGGCTGACCTTGGCCAGCTCTGATTTTAAGTGAGGGAGTTGAAGGGAGCTGACAAGGAAGGTGTGGCACAGCAGTAGCTGTGTGCATAGTACTGTTGGAGGAGGTGGGTAGCATGGTCTGTATGGGAGGACATAATATTCTTTCTCTTTGGGTAGATTTCAAGAAGTTGCTGACTTTGATGATGATTGGCAATAAAACTTTAGTTCCTCAGTTTGATCTGTGTTATTCTCATTTCTCTGCTAACAAGGGATACAGATCTATCTGTGTATTGATATGAATCTCACACATAATTTTTTTACACTTCAAGATACCTAAAACCTGCACCAACTTTATCAAGCCGCTTTCAATCATCAAGATGAACATACGCTCTAAAACTACCCTGATCTTATTAATATTTAAGGTGATGTCAGATTTCAAATTAAATCTCACTTGGCTGTATTAAAAAGAATGGAATCCAGCCAACCTGAAAGTTGTCATTCGTCTCCAAAATGCTTCTAGGAAGACAAATATATGTTAAAAAATAAAATGTATAATTAGCAGAGGAGCTCTGAAGAAGAGAGTTGTATTTAATATTTAAACCCATAAGTCATATAGTAACAGTGTTTTCTGCCAAGAACATACTTTTATTGCATATTAATGCGATTAAAATTACATCACAGTCTACTAATTTCCATCCAGTTCTATACACTTAAAAGCAAGAGTAAATCCTGCTGGTTAATGTTTGTAAAGGGAAATCTTTGTGTGAAAAGTGTTGCAGTAGGGCAAAGTTATACAGCAACAATGGGTTGTGCAACCCCATGCAATTTTTCTTTTTACTCACTTTCCTCTCCTTTACTCTGCTCTTAGTCAACTAGAAGTCTTAATAGTGATTAAAAGTATTGCTAATAATATAACCTTTGGAAAATATAACCTTTAGAATTAGGCTGGTGAGGTTGAAAATGAAAGTCTTATTTCAGAGAAGTTTTTTGCTTCTCTCAGAGTGAATGCATTATGATTCACGTCAAAAAGTTATGATTCAGATTGACATTTTCCTCTGATTGGATTTGCCATGAGCCTTGAATGCTGGAAATTCCAAGCTTCTTTGGAGATCTGCACTTGAACTTGACTGGTAGGTCCTAAGTTGGAGGTCTTCAACTCTGAAGTACTGTGGCTGGCAGCACACCTAGTTTTTAAGGTAATTTCAAGACAGAACTTTTTTTTGTTTTGTTTGATTTTTAATGATGTTTGGAGTGAAATGAATATGGCAATTTCCAGTACCAAAACACCATACTGGACCTTTCCATACTTTACTTGGATTGTACTGTGAAATTCAGAGGCATCCTTGCTTTATCCATTCACAGGACCTCCCAGCCTTTTCTGAATTGTTTTCTTATTATTTCCACTGTTCCTAAATATTGCTGTCATTAGACAGTCTTTAAGAGAAATTTTGTTTCTTGTTTCTGAACTCCTTAAATGTTTCCTGATGCTCTTTAACTCATGTTATCACAAGTGTGATAGTTAGCTACCCACCAATTTGTTTATCAACTCTTGCACTCCTAGTAGCAGTTGCAGAATAAGCATTAGTCTGCCAGATTGACTGCTATGGTGTCTTGGAGAAAGTATAGTTCACAGAGTGGTCCTCCAGTGGGATTTGACTTCTCATTTTACTGCTACCCAACAGTTCAAGCTGGAATAATTAGCTCTTTTTTCTTGTCTTCTGGTATACAGCAGTAACTGCCAGTTCTGTGCAAAGAATCGTTAGTGTGCAAACATATGGATTTAAGATAGAGTGGGTTAAGAAGCTGTGTTGCCACCAAAGCCAATAAGCCTCATCACATCAGCATGACACTATAGATTTCAGATCTTAGCTGGTGCATCCATACACGTCTCAGATTGGATATCCACTAGATCAGGGACCAGTGGGATTGCACCTCTGCACTACACTCATTTTCCAGCGTAAATGAGACCTGTTTTTCAATCCTACTCTCTCTGAAAGTTCTTCTGGCTTAGCAGCCATAGTTTTAATCTGGGAGGGATGACAGGGACTTCAGCATGTGCTAGCAACTTGCACGTGCCCTTGAATCTCTTCTCCATTGTCCTGGTTTTGTCTGCAGGTATAGCTGCTCCATTGCAATCAGTTCCATGCTCTCTTCTGCTCAAACAGATAAGTGCCTCTCCCCTACCTGACTCAGCATGTCGAGCTCTGTGACATGAAAAGGAGGGGAAAAAGTTGGTAGGATTCCACACTGTGAAAGTTTGTGGTATTCAGTCCCCCACACAGGCTATTCTATAGCTTCTCTGACCCTCTGGGCACTTGGAATCTTATGTGATCATTACAGGCTCTGTTTGAACACTCCGTGCTGCAGTCAATGGGTTAGGGAAAGTCTCCTGACTAGGACTTGGCACTGAGTCCTTCAGAGAAAAATAACCTTTGAGAGCCTAAGATTAGAGGTTTGGCTCTTGAGGTATGCTGTATTTGCTGTATTGGGGGTCTGGGAATCCTTTCCTATCCCGTGGAAGCATTGTCATAAAACAAAGTAGCAACCATTTAGGCTTGCCTATTCTTGAAATCATCAGTGATCTATGGCTTGCTACCAGTCAGGGAACATCCACTAAATGTGCTAATACAGTATTTAAATTATTGAGTATTAAAAAGCACCAGCTCAGAGAGCCTCTGTGACATGAGACAGAAGCTTCTCTAAACTGGCTTTATTAGACTTTAATGGAACAGCAGGTGCCACACAGAATAATGTGTATGATCCATTTGCTTGGAAAAGTTGTCCAGGCTTTTCTGTGTTTTATTTCTGTGTTTTATTTCTGTGGCAAGACTACAGTTTCTGCAGCTCTACTGCCCTGTCTTCTTTTCCCTTCAAGTCTGAGAATATAATACTGCCATCTCTTTGAGTTTTGGGTTATCCAGCAGGCAGGTATTCAGTGCAACCGACAGCTCCAGTAAAAGGTGGAATAAATATTTCATCTCTCATTTATTAAAAAATAATGTAGTTTATAATAGGGTTCTGGCAGGTGCTCAACCATGCCTGAATCAAATCTGTGATACGAAATAAGACTTTTTTGATTGGTTTGATTTGGCTTTTGAGGGGAGGGGAGCTCAGAGAAAACCGTGAGCATCTGTTCTCCACATCTGACCAAAATTCACTCTCCAGAAATAAGCTAGAGATTTTTGTTTGTTTAAATATCTCTTTCAGGGTTTGCATTTTTTTATATATATATATCTCCCTGCTCTAGCTTTCTGCAGTGTTTGATTTATGGCATTTCTGCAAGGACAGGTTTGCCAGCTTCTTAGAGTAGAGGCTATTTGAAGGGGGAAAGTTTGTAAAGGACTATTAAAATTATGAAAGAAATTTAATTCATATCTCATTGACCTCATGTTTATCTCAATACCTCTTATTTATATAATGCAGATTTTAACTATTTAACTCATTGCTAGTGATACTAGTAAAAACAGGGCTTTTCATACCTACTGCTTATGTGAGCTCTCTGAAGTTTCATATAAGCCAAGTCATATTTATGTAGAAATCTATTTCAGCTGGTCAGCTATATTTACTAAAATCCCATAATATGCACTAAGTTTTAAATGCTGTTTTTTAAATTACTCTGATTTCATTTGGATTTATCTATTATTTCATTTGGACTTAAGTATATTATTACCAGGACTTATCTATGTTATTGAGCAAGTGACATTGATTGCTTTGCTGAGGGAAGAGTCACTATAATGCAACTTAGAAGTCTGGTTTTAAGCAGAAGCTGATTTATATGGGCATTTAGAGTGGTTTCTTTCTTGGTTTAAGGCTAGAGTTTTAACAAAATCTAAGGAACTGAAAGCTATAGTTATTTGTTCATTTTTACATAAACTTTGATTCAAGTGCTTGAGGGCATTGGGAAGCGCATGCTGTGAAAATCTAGCAGATAGGTTTCACAGCTTCAATTCTGCAAGTGAGTTTCCTTTAAGAAAACTGCAGAAGTAAAATGATAAGGGAATGAATGCACATCAAATCTTTGAGGTAGCATTATATCTTTCCAGGATACCTCAGAGACAATTATCATTAAAACCAACCAAACAAGATCAATTTAAATTCAAAATGTGACCTGAACAAATCTTCTGCAGTTTGATCTCATTTGTACTCAGTGGTGCTTTGAAAGAGAAGAGCCAAGTTCTGTCTTCTCATATAAAGCACCAATCCTGATTTTCATTATGCAGTTTGAATGGGGCTGATTTTATCTCTTTATCCTTATGGATTTCTTTCTTCCAGCATTGACTAGAATTTCTTCAGGACTTAGCAGATGCATCTGTTCAGTTCTTTTTGCTAAATCCAAGTGAAATGCTGTCCTTTGTCTACTCCAATGGAACACAGCCCCTTAGCAGAGATGCAGACCAGGCCTACCAAAGGTGTTTGTCTGCTGGAGTACGTAGACTTCCTCTTCCTAATACATGTACCAAGGTGAGAACTTACAAAGGGCTTTTTAGATTTAAGGCAGTTTTGGGTTTTTTTCGACATGAAGCTGACCACTATCTCAATCAGACTCCTGGGAACACAGGCTGAATTGAAGAATAATTCATCTTAGATTTAAATAATGCTTTTTCCTTCAACTTCTTTTCATAAAGAATTTAAGTACATATTTAAACCTTCTGAATATCAGTTGGGTTTGTGTATACACTGTGTAGAATTGGAGCAGACTTAAGGGTGTGCTTGAGACTGAACTCGTTTGAATGAAGTCATTGCATGTTAAAATCCTATACCATCTTATTAATAAGATTATATACTGTGGTGGGGGCATAAGTTATCAAGTGAGGTCTATTGTAATGAATTTAACTGCAGTTTAATTTTTGTCTAAGGAAGATGATACAGTAAACCTAATGGACTTTGCTTATACAAAAATACTGAAGCCTGGCTAGCAGAAGTCAAAGAATGCAAGCATGGGATCAGCTAGTTTAGGTGTTCTGACTATCCTTGTCATTACAGTAAAGTCTCTTACTAGGGCATGTACTCATCTGAATTATACAGTCAGTGCTTAACATATCTGCAGCAAATACTCCACTAAGTGTAAAGAATGGAAGGAAGTGATCCCCATGGAGTTGTGTAATGTTTTGTCCTTTTCTTCTAGTTGGAAGAAAAGTAAGAAGAAAAATAGTTGTCACATTTTAAAGAAAGTCTTTAAAAGTAAATTAGAACAAAAACAATTTAGATTATTTTTTTCTCCTTGTGTTAGCTGCTGAGGACTCTACCCAGAAGATCTGTCAGAGTAGTTTCTACTCATTTTCTGGCAGTCTTCCTCTCTGTCAAGAGCATTGTCAGGAAGCGTTTTTTTATGCCTGAAATACAAAGCTGTCTGCAAATTCCTGTAGTGCAGTATCTTGTTTGTCGGTTGAAAAATATCAGTGAGTGTGTTTAAAATGTACACAGAATTACTGTCTGTGCTAGAAGTAAGAAAGCAGGCAATTTAGAAATGTTCTCTTGTTGTTAAACTAGATCTTTTACAAAATAAAGTGTAACCATTTTGTGTTTCTCTTCCTGACTGACATTTACTATTCTGCAGGCTTTCAGCAAGTCTCTCAGTTTATTGGGAAGTATCACTTAGGTGCGTGCACCTGCTGTAGCAATCTTTTTCAGGTTAAGTGGGACTTTTCCTATCTAAAATGACATTGTGAGGTACAGAGGAACTTAATGAAGAAGAATGTGTTAGCAAGGCTGTGTTTATACATGTATCCCAGCCTACTGAGAAATCACTTTAATGAAAGTGGCTACAAAGCCTTGTTTTGTTTTGTTAGGTTTCTATTAAATTTTTAATCGTCTGTTTATTCTCTGGAAAAAGAACTAAGAAGCACTGTTGTGTGAGACTTTGTTAGACCATGATAAGTGGTTTTTTCTGACCTTCTGTGTGTCCCATTTCCCTTTGGCAGTTGCACTTTCAGCCCAATGTCAGGTACACAAAGGCACAGGCACAGGCAACCAAAGCGAATCCTCCCTAAAGTATTCACACACTATTAATGCTTGTACAAACATACATACACAAGTGTGTGGAGCATTCATGGGTAGATTGCCAAGTTTTACACTGCTAAATGGCCACACTTGGTCCCTGTGCATGCATCTGCATACACAGTAAAAGGAAAAAAAAATTTCAAAATTCAATTAAGGCAGGTAATTTATTTTTTTGTGCAGTGGGTGTTTCTAACAGGGAGCAGCAAAAAACACCTTCTGAATTTTATATCCCTGTTTCCCTGCCCCTCCTCATTTAACCCCTTCCTTGAATTCTGTGCTGGTATCATTTTACTTCTGAGCAAACCAATATGAGCTGCTATGAAATAGAGACCAGGTAAATTTGATATTGCATAACCTAATGGACATATCATGCATGTGATGTGTATTAAAGTGCTCCTTCAACCAGGTCGCATTGGCAGAAATGAAGGGCCACGCCTGGCTATAAAAGTACTTGAACCTAGACCAGGAGCTGTTTTATATGCCAAGCCTATGGCATCTCTTCTTGTAGATTGAAACATGCATATTATCCTGCCAATAAAGTATTCACCCTGAGAGGAAAAAACCTGCAGGCCACTGCTCTTCCTGGTTACTCCTCTGAAGCCTTTTGAATAAGAGGCTCTGTTCATTTGTAAATGTGGTGACATTTTGAGCTTTTGTACAGTGAACAGGAAGCTCCCTGGGAGGCTCATGGCTGAATTTCTTCCTAGAGAGCAGTAAATGAGGTTAAATCAATTTCCTTCTGCAATGGAAGGGGACAAAAGGAAAGGGAATAACATTTCTCCATTTAGCGCTCAGGGAAAGAATAGTTTTAATGTACAAAACTCTTCATCACATTTCCTATTCTAGTTTATCTCGATTGCTCCCCTTTCCAAAATGGGGAAATCTTTTGTTTTGGGCACGGAAACCTCTTGAAATCACTAGTGACCAATATGACAGTGGCTTATCAAGAATCTAAATATTTATTTTGCATTAAACCTCTGTTACCATTACAGAAAAATAAGTAATCACTACCTAGAATTTTAGTAACACACTGTTATTTAATATGTCCTATAACTGGCAGATATGTGAGATATTTCTGACAGCTGATGGAAACACTGTGGGAGTCAGGTAGTACCTTTGCTAGAGTGGAAAAGTGAGGAAAAATGCATCTCTCCTCCTCTCCCTGTCACCCTGCCTTTGATTCCTTGAAGCTGAAAGGGTTTATATGAATTTTGATAGCTTCCTGTCTGGATATGATGGGGTGGGAGGAGAGGAGAATCTTGTGGAGCCATAATCTCAGTTCAGGCATAGGTGTGCACACATATGCGTGGTGATAGTGGACTGAGCAGTTTGATAATTTTGCATATTTCTCCTCCCTCAATGTAGGATAATTTGTGAATAGTACTGTGAGATTAGTAATTGTATGGAAAGCAATAGTTGAAAGGCTTTGAGCCCCCTCAGAAAGTTTGATTTTGCGCCCCTCCCCCCCATGTTTTTATTTACTTCTAAATTGTTGCCTAGACTGATGTATGCTTCTCTGAATGATTTTGAAAAATTCCTGGAAATAAAGACCAGTACATGGAACTCTACTGACATCTCAGATACAGTTCTGACTAAAATGCAAATGCATTGGGTGAGTTGAGCCTGGGAAGGGCTGAGAACCTGCACTGTGTAAGGCTGGAAGGCCACTGCAGTGAGGTTTATCCCTGTAAATTTGGAGAGAAATATTAAAGAAGGAAAAAACTGACTACAGGTAGGTTCACAGGTTACTGAAAACTTCCTCCTCCAACTGAAATGCTCAAGTCCTTTGCAAATATTACTAAAATACCTGGATCTAAAAGCATAGTTATATAATATGTATATGAATGTATGCATATATTTTTAAACAAGTTGCGTAAAACTGGATTTCAGTTGTAATTTCATAAATACTGACTAGAAGATATCAGTCAGTTTCAGTAGCTCCCTAACCTGATAACTGTGTAATCAGGCTACAGATACTTAGGTAGTTATACTAAGGCTGTCCACATTTCTCTTGAAACAGCCTAGTTTTCCATATTCCATTTTCTTAAAACTTCCCAAGAGATTCAGGTCCTTTATTTCTATCAGGCTAAGTGGTGGAGCAATTTTCCTGTACAACGATGAGCGTCTTGTTGCCTGTGGAGTATTGCATTAAACAGAATTTTCTCCTTGTTTACCAGGAAGAATCCAATGAAAGATATTCTTATAGGAATGGTATTTGGAGTCAGGAGGAAGGTAAAGTAAGGACAGATTCCCTCACAGTTGTTCTTTAGTTCTAATGAGTCTTGCTTATTATTTCACAATGTACTTATGTATGTCCCTGGTCACTGAAGGCATCATTCGTGCTGAATGGGATGGCTCTTTTGCAGGGGAATGAGAAGCTCTTAGTAGCTACACCACACATTTCCTGAGGTGTAGCTTTTCCAAGAGTGTTTTATAACCCCAGAGGTATTCTGGCCTTTGATTGACTTACTTCATGAAAAGCTAAACACCCAATTTAATTCTGGTGCTGTCTCTTGATGCCCATGATATTCATGGTGTTCACATCTAGATTTAGGCCCATTTCTTTCATTTAGCGATGATATGTATCTGAATAAATCATTATTGCTAAATAACTTCAGCAAATATTTTTTTGTCATCTTCTTTGAAGATTAATGAGGGCAAGTAGCTATATTTTTTATAATTTGTTGGTATGAGCTTTATGATTGTATGTTTAATATTTACACGATAGGCTTATTTCCCCTTTACCACTGTGAGACAAGACAATAATCTTAGAGCTGAAAAGGGTATCTTAACAAGAGATTGAATGAAAAGGTCCTTGTGTTTGCAAAATCTACACAGACACAGCCATTTAGAATGTAAAATGGTCTTGTTTTCAGTGCAAGTGGGCTACATGTCTGCTGAACACTAAGGAAGTTTATGGTTTACTACCACTTCTACCACTTCTCTAGGACGGTCATCATCTGGTTTGAGCATGTTACTGAGCAGTAAAGTGATTTTGTTTGGTATCTTAAAATGTCACACTTCTCTTCCTGTAATTTTTTCCTATTATGTGGGCACTTACTGAAGTGCACGTGTATCCAGGCAGTAGTATGCTGCAGCCATGAAGAAAAAATAGGAAGAGAATGTCAATGTTTTCATGTAATGTTGGTAAACAGTGTTTAATTAGCAAGTGTTATATTGGATGGCTAATATCACTTCTGTTAGCGGTTGTTCAGGAAAACAGATTTCAGAGCAGATTCTACACGTGTGAAAATCTAGAGACACATCTAAGTATGTTTCCATGTGCATATGGATTTACAGCAGCACTTCTGCCTTTTCTGAATTCTCTCTGCTGTTACTTTCCGAGAAGTAAAGCATGTGGTGGATGTATATTCAATGTAGGCCTGCAACTTAGAAGGATGGAGCTGATAGCCTTCCTCCCTAATGTCAGTGTCTGTCCTTCTGTCTCTGGGTTACTTGGAGCCCCGTGGACCAGTTAAGATTTCAAGGCACATGCTTGGGTTCTGTCTGTCTTTTTCCCAAGAGTTAGCTACAGTTGGCTACAACAGCTTTATGCCACTGACAGATCCTACAATAAAATGACCCGTGTCTGACCAAAGGTTTATCTAGTTCAACTGCTTGTCTTCTACAGAGGCTAGTGATGGCTGCATGGAGAAAAGTACCAGAAATGGGGCAAATATTAGCTAATTATTTCTTTTGTATAGCTTCTCAGCATTTGTTGGGCAAAAGCTTGGTGATCTCTTGGGGTAGAGGCTGGATTTCGTGGTGAGAACTAGCTTACGACTGCCTAGCTTGCAAGCATAGGTAAAAGAGCCCATGTCTTTGTGGCCTCCACAGGCTCCCAATAATCTGGTTCTGTGTTTCACATGAAACTCTTTCATGAGCTGCATGTAGTTGAATTTTGGGGGAGCAGGTGGGGATAGTAGTGTGTGCATGCAGATTGGAAGTGATATGAATTAAAGATGTGTTAAGTTGTAAATAGAGGTGTTGACGATATGGTTGGCAATAACAGATGTACTTGACAGAAGGTGTGGGTAACTGTTTAGTACTCAGGAGGAGAGCATTCAACCCCCCTGCTCTTCAGGAGTTTTATGAAATGCTGTCAAAAACAATCCATGTTTGAAAAGCACCTTCCTCCTTTCAGCCAGCAGGACTGTATATGCGGTAGAGCGTATGCTGGATGGGATATACATTCACAGAGCTACCTCAGTTGCAATGTACATCTGCTGAGAACAAGGGAGTGCTGTGTGATCCTGATGGTTCGTTTTGCTGTCTGTCACAGGGTGCACCTAAAGCCAGATTCAACAAGTCTTTCCTTGTTACTGATCAGTGCAGTGTCAGAGATATCATCTTGCTGCTTGTTGGCCACTTCTCCTAGCACTGCAGAGAGCCTCCCAACCATATGTGCACTCCTGCACACGCTGCTTAAATTTTCCATATGCCACCTGACAAGCTTTCCATGGCACTTTATATCACCCTGGAATAACTCCCACCTCTTTTAACAAAATGTGTCATGTGGGACTACTTTGCCCTTCAGAATATTTCACAAAGACTTCAGACCATCTCATGAGACGAGCAGTGCCTTTCCAGAAAGATTTAGATTTTCAGATTACTACAGTAGACAGTAAAAAGTCTACCACTATCAGAAGCCAACAATATATTGTGGTTTTGCCCCATTAAATCTTCTGACAGTGTTTTTTTCCTTGCTATATTTTCTGTATTGCTGTTTCTATAGGTAACTACAGAAGCAAAAAAGTCTGTTAGAAGAGACTACATGGTATCTAACAGGGGGACGGTGTTAGTTCCTCATTTTTGTTGTGTGACTCTAGGGAGTACATCTCTGCAGGTAACATCAAAGTGCTCCCTTCTCTCTGAATCTCAAGCCTCTGGATGATTCACCATAGCAGTCAGCTATGTGATATTTTATCTGTAGAACTGGAATTTAAGTATAGCTTCAACGTAAATTTTGAAATATGGAGTGGACAAGACCCTGTGTGGTTTTCTCTGATGCATCCAAGGCTTTGACCAAGCATCACTAGCACAAGTTTGGTTTTTGGTTTTTAACCCAGGAACGTCTTGGCAATTGAGTAGCATGAGAAAAAACACCCACTCCAGAAACTTGTTGATTATTTCTAGATATTCTGACTTTATTTTACTCTGGTTTTTTATTCTGTGATTGGTTTTATAACTGAGGAAAACTGTGCAAAGTAAACTTTCATTTGAAGCTTTTTACATAATCTACTGTCTAAAAAATAACTTGACCTTGGCCTTTCAAATTCTTTTTCTGTGACTGGATGTTTACATAGCTATGTCACATTGTGAAAAGATCAGTGATATATTAAGAGTTGGGGTGTACAGTGCAGTGGGTTTATGTTGCAGGGGGAAAAAATCCAAGATAATGCTCTGATAAATTTGTAATTAGGTAAGGGTTTTTTGCCTGTGCCTTGCAGTAGTTCCATGCTGTGTTACAATTAAGAAATTGCATTTAAAAATACAAGTGTTTCCTGCAGAAGATGAAGGAATTAAATCATTGCCCCTTTTCATTAAGGTGTGTGTCATGGTTAAGACAGATGCTGAAAGAAATTCTGCTTGATGCCAGTTCCATGCAGGGTGTTACAGTATTTCTAGAATATAGGTGAGAGTTCTTTGAAGGTTTTTTAAAGGTTGAGATTAAAAATCCTGTTGCCTCCATATGGAGTAGGAGCAGATGTCAAGAACCATAAGTTTCTGTTGCTGGAGGAAATGTGTAGTGGTTTGTTTGTGTTTTTTTTCTTGTATAACGGAGTATGTTTACGGCAGTCCTTCAAAGAAATGCCACAGAAAGGTGGCCTCCTGCATCTCAGGGGTGCCCAAGTCTTTTTGAGTTTCTCTGCCTCATAGACCACAGTAGCTGGAATGCTGAAGCAAGGGTTCACACACTCTGGCTGTCTGTGGTAGTTTCTGCTCCAGACGATATGCATCTGGAAATAAGCAACAGAAATACTTTCCTGTTAGATTGAACAATGCTCAAACATTTAGGAAAATATTTGTGCTGTTGCGTGTAACATTACTAATGAAAAGCCCGGTTGTAACTGTAGCAAGCTATAATAAGCTAGATTTTAACTATTGAGATAATTTTTGGTTCTTTGTCATTTCAGAGTGGCTTTTAAAATTCCACCTAGCAGTGATTAATTAAAACAGGACCATGTGCAATTTAAATAGCAATATTGTGACTGTTAGTAGAGATGACTTTTAGAGTTATATTGCTACATAATTAAAGTATTATGAAGTGCTCCAATTCACAAAACACTTAGGTGCTTCATTACATTTTTGCAATCTGGTCATCCATTAAAACTGAGGAAACTTCTGCACCTACATGAAAAGAGATAAGTAAATGGTTTATTGAATCAGAGCTATACTAGCAACACTGCCTACTATTGTGTGAAAACTTAGTTTCTGATGAGCCTTGCAAAGTCTGGAACATGTCATATATACACTAACAAAAAAAATTTCTAGGTTAAATAGAGCAGCACATGAAAAAAAAGGACATTTTTGGAAAAAAAAAAAGATTTTACAGCAAATATGTTCTTTCATTATTTGTAGCAACACTGAAAAGTTTGTCAGTGATTGAAAACCATCTTTCCGCACTGTGGATTTACATGGGTTCTGATATTGGTATATAAAGCATGGATTTACTGGTGGGGAAGCTTAAATAGCCTTAGGCCACATGATCACTGGTGTGTGTGATCTGCACTTCCACATCAGCTGACACGGGTGCGGCTGCAGAGATATCCTTCTTAGATCTTCACACCCCTGTGGTGATATAGTCTGCTGCTGCTAAATTAGGTTATAGAAACATAGCCACCATATTGCAGAAGAGTCTTCTTGCCTTGAAGAGTCTGTGATTAGGCAGGCAAAATACGGGCCAATCTGATATGATGTAGAGACACTTTGCTTGGATTTATTCCCCTCTAACCATTCTAGCAATTCATCTGTCCCCTCCCCACTTCACAGTATGTCACTCTGCTAAACCTAATGCCATTACTTCACCTTGGCAGCAAGCAGGTCCTAGCTTTCTGTCTCATGCAAGGACAATCGGCTTAATGACCCAGGCTGAAGTGACATGGTAGGGGGAGCCATTTACTGCAGTATGTTTAAGTGTGATTCAGGGCTGGCAACTGGAGTTCCAAGCACACAAAGGACTGGCAAGTCTTCTAACACATGTAGAGCAACATAGCAGTGACCTGTTAGTGATAGAATCAGTGATCAAATGACCTAAGAGTTCTATTAATGCTATTTAAGCACAGGCTATATTCTTACAGCAACTGGCTCAGTGTAAGTTGTGCACTGACATGGTGTTCCTAGTTTCTGCTATATGGTTCAGCCAAGAACCCTATTGTACTCAGTTGCTACAGGATGAGTTTTCTTTTGACTTTGTCAACCAGTTTAAGGTGTTAAAAGATTTGCTGCACCATACCAGAAAGTTCATAACAACAGGGCTGGTTGTGTAGGTGGCAGCCTGATAGAGGTTTTCACAGAAGTACAACTCAATGAGGATACGTGCAGTGCACCTACATCCATTTCTTCCTTGTTCGACTTTAGCCTTAATGAGCCCAGTGTGTGGTCAGCACAAGGCTGAGATGAAACTGCTACTGAGAGTATTCTCTCTTAAATGCCACATGTTTTGGGGTTGAATAGTAGATATAGGAAAGGAATTATCGGTGCATTGCTGCAAGTCTCTTAAATTGGAACAGAATGCAAGAATGTGTTTTCTGCCCAGACTTGCAGGAACAACTTTCTAGAGTATTCCAGGTCTGAAGATAAACTTCCATGGAGCATTATTTACATTTCTCATTTTTGTTTCATTTTGCTATAGAAAATGCCATGATGCACAGAGAAAGTATTAAACAAATCTTGCCAAAGGGAACTTTTGAAGAAATATATGGAGAGCAGATATTAAAATTAATGGTTTTTGATGGAAGCATTGGATAAACCTGAATATATCAACTGAAAAACAGAATGCCTGAAATAAATTAGCTAGCATATTACTATGCTGAAAGGCCAGTTTAGAAAACATCTTCTGTTTTATGCAAAAAAATAATTGAACGCATTTCATACATAACAACAGTGCTACTGGTTTCCATTGTTTTCTATTCCCATTGTTTAGCATGACATGAAAATGCGTATTTGACTTTTGTGACTTCAAAATTACTGGTGTCAGGCAAAGACCTCAGATACACAGAGAGAATTGAAATCCACTGAAAGCTTTCTTTGATTTCTAAGAGGTTTACAGTCACTGAAAGATGAATATAGAAAAAGCCTTACTGTTAAACATGATACTTCCAGCACAGCAGCCTCTTGGGACAAGAAAATATTTGGTCATGTTTAGTTGCATTCATTTTTATTCTTATTGTAAGTGGGTAAACACAAGACATTTTAACAAAAATGTGTCTCACTGGGCAAGTCCCCATCAAAGCCTGCATTGCTGAAAGCTGCTTTTTCACAGCTTCAGTCATAGCTAAATTTTAAAGCCTACCAAGAAGACTAAATTCCGTTGACCCTGCTCATTGTTGCCATTAATGCCTACAATTTCATGGAGCTTACCAGGAGTTCCATGAGGTTTACCTAAAGGTTGCTGAGGTTTAGCTATTCTGCAATGGTTTTGGCCGGAGTTTCTCATATAACCATATTGATTACTCCCTCAATAGGCAGTACCTTACAAAGGACATTGTGCTCTACCTGTTGCCTATTTGGTCATAAGTTAAAACTCCCATATAGCAGGGCTGAAATATTTCATGGAAAAATATACAGCTTCTGCATCATGAAATGGTTGTTCTTTAAATTAGTCAGTGACCTCATAAGTATCCTTTGTGCTCCAGTGTGAAAATCCCAAACTCCCTTTAAGGTGTGCTGTAAGGAGAAGATACAAAAACCTGGATTTTTGCAGATTGAAAACTTGTGACTGAATATTCCTTGTCTTAGGCTCTTCTCTTCATGCTATTAGACTTGTGTTTTCTTAAGCTTACTGCCTAAATAAAATGGGAAAGCCTTGAAGTAAATTTTGTCTGAGCAATTGAGTCATTACCACCTTTTCAGACTGAGTTAGTAAGTAAAGGTTGAATTAGCTCATTGCTGGTTTGGGGCCTGATTTGCCTCTGTACTGCACATCTGAAGTCTGTGCTGTAAAGTGGGAAGTAATAATAGCTGTGACTGATGAGACCTGAAGGACAATGATATTAGTTGGGAAATAAAGAGCAGAGATAAATAAATGTGCAGAGATGGGAAACTGGTTAATTATAATGACATAGAAGTAATACAAAGTTTGGGAAAAAAATTAAAACAACAAGAGAATGCTGTAAAAGCATTGCAGAATAATGTTAGAATCTTCTTTCTTGAAGTAAGAGTAATGAAAACACCTTTGAAATGGGAATATGTATTTAATTAATTGATATAATTAGAGTGTTCTTGCAAATGCAGCTGTCAGTGGTGATTTTTTTTTTTGTTTCCTTTACAGCAAATGAATTTTTGAAGGAATTCAAAGTTATTTTGCTAAGACATGACATAACTCTGTGTACTGTCTTGCACCTGGCAAGACACCTGAAGTCACAAATCAGCTACTGAAGAGCATGTATCACAGATGAGGAAAACTTCCTCTGAGCTCAGAGCTCTCCTATGGACAAAGGAACTTGCTATTTTTTCTGTCCCTATAGCTTCAAATAACAAAGTGCTAAAACTTTTGAGAATCTTATAATATTATAAGTACCCAAAGTCCTTGAAAATTCCGGTTCCAAACTAATTCAATCAGTAATGTAATATTGAATCATTCTAGACCATGTATAACTTACAGAGATAAGCTTCTATTTACAATATATAGAACATGATAGTAGGAAATAGGATAATAAGATGTGTGTATGAAAGAAAAGAAATGTGCAAATTGCTTATAATGGACATGAATTGCAAGAAACCCGTTATTTTTCTAGGCAGTCATTCCAACACATGCTCTAAATTCCCAGGTTCCATGTAAGACTGGAGTTGATTTAGATGGACCTTGTAAATTCTTACCTCTAGTAAAGCAGTGTGTATTTCACATAATAGCATATTGCCTTCCTACTGATAATGCCTCGATGATATAATTGATTTAGCAGTAAATTAATACATCTTTAATTATGAACACTGCATTAGCAAATGTATTTCTTATACTAACCACTTGACTAGGCCTGTATCAATTGACGTAATTCATTAACCCATATAAGAATTCATATTAGTTATGCTTAACTTGCATGAGTGTATCAGGCAGGAATGCTTTCTCAGTATAAAAAAATTATCAAATCGCTATTTATAGTCAGTTAATTAAAAAGCAAATTACTGAAACAGTGTAGATTCCCTACTTAGTATAATGTAGTCTCACTAATATTCAGTGAGCAAAGGATCATACAATTACTTCATTTTTCTCTGTTCTCAGTGACCTGTGAGTTCCTGAGAAATGGTGTGAGGCCAGATTTTTCTCCTTCTGAACAATCCTGTGCCACCACGCAGTCTTCTAAAGGCCTCTTTACAGGCTGAATTGTTGCTTAACGGCAGCAGACATTTGCACTGGTTTTGGAATGGGCTGGTACTACCACCACCTTTTGTCTGCCTTTTAAATTTCTTGCCCTCCAGAACAACAGGCAAAGAAGAAACAGATCTGTGATTGCTGTGGAAGCCTGTTGCCCAGGATGTGAGATTGTTTAAAGGTGGCAATGCTAAAAATTAATTCTGAAAGTCAGTTTGGAATAATGAAGGATGGAATTAGCAACTAAATAGAATAAGTCTGAATTCATTGATTTGGAGCCCAGTGCTGCAGTAGAACCTGATTTTGCGAGTATAGTATTCTGGCAGTGAAGTGAGGATGCCCTAGTGATGGCATTTGAAAAACAAGACCTTCAGGTATCTGGTACATTTAAAATCGTATTTTAAAAAACCCCAGTCATGTAGCACTTTTTGTTACTGTCATGCAGGCAATGTCATTCATTGCGTTGTGAGTCAAAAGAACATTCAAAACAGAATTTCCTTTGAAAGTGAAGAACTGAACACTTCACTGATGAGGAGACATTAAAATATCCGTATGTGAAAAGCAGTCAAGTAATTGATACATACCTTGATAAGAAGTTACTGCTCCTTGCACAAAAATAACCAACAAAGCAATGTTTCTCTGAACAAGCAGGCTACTTCTGAGGACCTAAGTAACAATGATGCTGAAACTCCCTTGGGGAAGACTGGTATACCCAAGGCTCACTTTCTCATCTGTGGACAAAGCAGTGTGGAGAATACATGGCTGAAGAGCTTTCAGATGGCTGCATAGCCCTCTGACTTTCAGACTGCTTCCAGTCACTGGACTGCTGACTAGCATTTTGTGGCTAGTAGAGACTGGAGGGACCTAAATAGTATCATGTGTAAACATTTTTGTTGCTACTTCGAAGGACCAGTCTTGCCCTCTACAAAAAAGCCTCTATCCTCAGGGACATGTAAATTTAGAAGTTTAGTTGAAACTCTCAACATTAAGTGAATATTGGGGAATAATAAATAGCAGTCATCATAGTCTTTGAATATCTGGGCTATATTTGGGATATAAGGTAAAGGATGATTTTGTATCCAGGATTCAAGGCTCAGCTTTGAGGTAGCATTCAAGTGTTTTTAGTGAAAAAATGAATTTTCTTTCTTCTCATGCCAGTATAATCTCATCTGAGCAGGCTAGAGGACATTATCCCATTAATTGGTGTGGGGTCATTATCCACTGGTGTCGATGTTTGCCGAGCTCTTGTTAAATATGCAGGGAGCACAACGCATGGATATCTTATGTCCCCAACTGACTTTTATGAGGTCCTTCTGGAAGTACTGTCTGGGTCAGGAAGTGTTGACTACCACAGAAGAAGCATTCTTTCATACCAAAATGTCTATGGCTTCCAATTTTATATGATTATTAAGGCTCTGAAGGTCCTACCGGAATAAGATAAAGGGGTTTGACGTGGGTAATTCAATTTACTGTCTGAACCCTCTAGCAGAAGTAGCTTAATCATTACTTGTCTTCATTTAGTGACTTTGCAGGAGGTAAGCTGGTGCAGACAAGAGTGCAGCTTTCTTATTGCTGCCTCCTCCAAAACACAACTCGGTCTATGGCCACTGTCACACTTGAAGGCATGGCCTCCAGAACATTGTCTCCTGCAGATGTTGGCCTTGTGCAAAGGGAGCCTTGGGGAGTTTGCTGGGCTTTCTCACTAGGAGGTGGTGGGGGTAACTCATGCTCTTCAGATTCACTGAAATGTTCTGCAACTGGCTTTTCTAAACTGGCTTGAATATTCACAGTGCAGCAGCTGGTGCAAGAAGTATTGTCCTGTGTAACCAATAGATGGAAAAAAGCCTCATGTTTTACAGTTCCTAGGTACAGAAGTTGTTCTGCAGTTAGGCCCAGAAAAGCTGGAGCATTTTTATTTTCTCTCAGTTAAAATTTCAGGGCTGGTGACCTGTGGTGGGACCAGCAAGGGCACTGGGATTCAACCAGTACTCCCATGCTACCAGCGCTATGGCACAGCATTCAGCGTTAACAAGCTGAAGATTATATGTGTCTTTTTAAAGCATTTTTGGGGTTCAGGAAAAGTGGAGTCACGTGGTGGGACATGGTTGCACTCTGTTTCTCTGGGACAGTGAGTATTTTATAATTTATAGAAAACAGAATGCAGGGGGAGCTGTGTGAAACAGCTGGTAGCCTGGTGGCTAAGATGTTCTCTGGTAGTGTGAGGGGCCAAAGTTAATGGTTCTTGTCTGAATTAGACAGAACATAGACCTTGGTCTGAACCCCTGGTGTCCAGGTGGAGCAGATGGGTTATTTTCAAACCTTTCTGGGCAAAAAGGTTCATCAAACTTCTTGTTTAATCTAAGTTTGTGTTCCAATGAATAGAACACTTTAATTGGATAATGCCTGCCAATTTCTGTACTTTGTGGGATGCAGCAAGTGGGACTCACCCCCTGTGATAGAACCACATGTGCTTTGTGTAGTTTTTTTTACTGCTTGTGTATGAATTAGATGTTTTGCAGTTTACCACTAGGCCAAATCAGCCTTCCAGTCCTTTGTTAAAAAATGTAAAAAATACTTTAATTGTGATTTAATATTTTAAATATTTTAGTATTTTGATATTATTTATTAATATATTAGTATAAGTTAATTAAAATTAATACATGTTAATATTCAATATCTTGTATCTGGTGATTTTAATATTTTACTTGCTTTTTATTTGCGGTTTTTATTTGGGGGTTTTTTGAGCTTCTCCAGATTTGTGTCTTATTCCAGAAAATTTGGATTCCCTTGGAACAAGAGTTCCTAATCAGTTTACATCTTGCTTTCTTCATATTGTGGATTTAGCTTCACTCTTTCCCATCCCAGCTGAAATGATCTTTCTGTTTAGCTCCTGAATAACGTTACCACAATTTCTGTATCACTAGTAGTTAACCTGTATTGCACCCACAGTTTTTTTGCAGGTTTTCCAGTTGTGAGATCTTGAGGTTTCTCAGATGAGACTCTGAAATCTGTACTGGCTGGGAGCCTGCCAAAGATCAGATAGGTCCTCAAGTGCAAATATTGAGTATCCATCCATGCAGTGGCTCTTCTAACTATATCATATTTTGTTTCTGAGTGGATGAGACAGACTATATGCAAATAGGTATCAACAATCATATTTCTCTCTCCTTTTAAAAGCTAGGAGTGCAGAGGGCAAACTCCATCCAGGAAATTCTCAATGAATATATGTATAGTATATATTATAAGTTATCTGTGTCCTACTTCAAAGCAATGAAAAGCAGCAAACTAGACATAATTAAGCAGAGGATAGTCCATAGCCCTGATCAGAGATATAGGCTTTCTTAATGAAGAACATGTTAATTAAGAAATGCTACTGCTTGTTTCATTATAATTCCAGTTGTTTAGACTAGAGCCCTTGATGCCTGGGTTGTTTCATATTAGTTTTTCCCATGTTTGAAAGTGGTTCTTCATGTTTATGACTTGGAGATTTACAAGCTGTCTAATAATTACATCACATAAATAAAAGAAACTACTTGTATATAATTTCTAGACTATTCACATTAAGTGCTTCTTTTCCAGCCAACTTGCTGCCGAAATGTTTTTTGCTGACATTGACAAGATTGTGCTTAGCTTTAAGCTCTACAGCCTAAAAAGAGTTAAATACATATTGGTTTCTTTTCAGTGTTTTCAAGCATTAATTAAACTGAAAGCAAGGGTTATAAAGTACAGTGACCTTTGAAATGACTTTTCATTTGTGGGATAGAGTTGTGATGGTGTGAAAGCACTGTTAATAATAAAAAAATATTAATAATTTCCTCAGGGCCTGCTAAGCAAAGTGTAAATTGCTTTCTGCTTGGTATCAAATTTTCATGTAAGGTACTGTATCATGGAAATTTTTTGTCTCATTAAAATTCAGATGACCTAAAAATAATTCTACCCCTTCACCTCTGTACATTTTGTCATCTAGGCTGACAAATGTGATTTTTCTAGATTTAATCAGATTTTTAAAATGACTTCTACTGAATATGCAGCCTGTTGGTTTTCCCTTTTTGGCCTGTGAAATATATGGGGAACAGTGGAGTTTTTGTTGAACTTAAGGACTTGCTAAAAATGTAACAGCCACAAAAAGCATCTTTTGGGCAGAATAGCAGCACCTGGTCTCTATTTAATGGAAATTGTGTGTTTGCACTTTTCAAATAGTTTCTTAAAAACATATCAAGAAGTGCAGCACGAGTCTTTTGTTCCCTTTAAAGATGGAATTAGCTGAACCCCATCTTTGTCCCTCATAATGCACTCTCATATGTGAAGAACAACATTGCTTTGCAATATTATCACGAATAAATGCAGAGATTTAGCAAGAAAAGTATTAGGTGCAAATTCATTAAAAACTGTACAAGCATTAACACATGGGCACCCTGTGGTACATGAATTCCTCATCCTGCATACATCAGTCTTAAAATCAAACAATAGCTCTATCTTTTGGCAACCCCAGAGGCAATATACATAAACAGGTTGTGTTAAAGTTGCCTTCCCTATTAATTGCTGTTGGAGTGGATTGCACCCACAACAGAGAAAGACGTATGGTGGTGGATATGCTGTCGTTACCTTATTGATTAGCATAAATAAAAGAAGTGAGGGTCTCCAGCCTATGGGTCAGGCTTGTCAATGTGTGAATTGAGTGCGGTTCATGCTGGTGATGATTACTCCTGCAAGAAGGATAAACAACCCTTTGATAGTTGACCCAATCTCCGAGGGAGGTATGCTGGTATCATTCCTGGTATGCTTCCTGGAAAGGGAAACAGTACGAGTCCGGGTGGGTTGTTTGGGGTTTTTTTTCAGATGTGTTACCCCTTAGTGGCTTAATTTGTTTAACCACTTGGACTAAAGACAAAAGTGTGTTTTCCCGTTCAGAGTATCTCTGTTTCTTTAAATGCAATCAAGCTGAATAATAAAGGCTACTTTGGCTGTCTCTGCCTGATATGGAATAGGTTGCAATAAGTACCATGTTCTGCAACATCTCACTCTACTATCTTAGGGTTGCAGGGGTGTACTGGTCCTTGTGACTGATATGTTTTTAATTCTTATAGTTTGATTTTGACTGCCTCTTCATGTACTGGGTGCCATTTACATGTTTTTCTCTTCTGTAAAAGGGCATATTCTCCTGGCTTATGACCATAATGTTCTTGCAAATTAGGCAACAGAATTGGATCAAATGGAGTTGGTTTTTTTGTACAATCTCCTGCACCACTTCAAGGACCTGTAGTTTCTTCAGTTTTAATAATTGGTCTAGTAGTTGAGGCTCAGGTGGAAGGTGAGAATTATTATCATCTGAGCTGTTATTAGAGTCACCCCAAATATCTCCATCCCATTCCTTGAGGGATACTATTAACTTTCTAATTTGAACTATGTCAAGGGGTTTTAGAGCTTGCATTACCATAATTTCAACACCTTCTCCTAATTTTTGTTCTTTCAGTTGAGCTTCCGTAAGCTGTTTCTGCTGTTCTATTTTTATTGATAGTAAAAGTTCGGTAGGATTGTGCCCCTCAATTTCATGTTGTTGATCTTTTGTTTTGCGGGTTAATTCCACTCTTCCCTTACACGCAGCTTCCAGACATGTTCCTAGTATTTTACAAATCATACCTTTAACCATTCCATATTTAGTTCAACCCCATGCAGTGTGAGCTTCTTCTCTACAGCTTGCCAGTCAAACCAATTTTTAAGAGCACAGTCTTCTGTGAAGGTGAGTTTTGGTTGAATACTATGTTTTTGTAAGTAACTGGTGACACTTATCATCCTGCTGACTACACTAATTTGTCACGGATGGAGATTTTATCAAACTTTGATTTAGCAGCAATTTAGAATTTATTGAGGTAGATCATAAAATTGGAATATATGTACATATGATTTCTATTAACACATAATCACCGTTAGATCAACAGTGATTTAACACGATCTGCTGTAATCAAATCAGCAACTTACAGATTTAAAAATGAAAAGGCTCACACTATGATTAGTACAAGGATAACTCAAATCAATTGACACACACAGAGATATGTACATGCATATACAGAGATTTGTGCATGCTAATACAGAGAGACTGACCCCGCCAAAATTTCCCTCTTCTTAAGATTAGTGATATACTCACTTTCAGTGTGTCCACATTCTCAACAGGTGATTGTTGAGTTGTGAGAAGCCTGGCCTTGCCCTGGTCCACATCTCAGATGACCCTGAAGAGCATCCCAGTTCATGGGGAGATGCTGGGTGCTGCCTGCCATTTTCCTGGAGAGCTCAAAGGGTCTCACTTAAAATCTAGGGTCATAGAAGATTGACTTTGGTCAGTACTTTTTTATTCATTTTGGCATGGCTCAGATCAGGTAATTCTGACATTTTCCACCAGCTATACATGTCCAGAACTTCCTAGATCATATAGTTCTGGTATTGTTGAGCTCAGGCTGTAATCACAGGTAGCAGCTGTACCAGGAAGTCAGGAGGTGACTGATAGTCACACCCTCAGACACAGGGAGTCCTTTACCAGGCACAGAGTTTTGTAATGGTCCTTTCTCAGGCACAGAAGATTCAGGTGTACTTAAGGAAGTGCCTTAATGTTACAATTCACTGCATTTTTACAAAGGTGAGGGCACA
Organism: Piaya cayana; assembly: GCA_013389865.1. Taxonomy (NCBI): domain Eukaryota; kingdom Metazoa; phylum Chordata; class Aves; order Cuculiformes; family Coccyzidae; genus Piaya; species Piaya cayana. Next base: position 95,908 of record WAAB01021022.1, on the reverse strand, counting down.
ATGAGAATTCTTTTTCCCAGCATACCTTGCTTACCCTGGACCAGCAAGTAGCCCGAGGAGGGATTCACAAAGATATGAGGGACTAAAGATTTTCCTTAGTTCATAACACAGCTGTATCGTTATTGACTATAGCATTGCCATATTATTTCATGAGCCTGGAAATAACCCCCAAAGAATTGTCTCTTTTTTGAGAAGACTTTGAATTCTCTGTGTCTGTTTGACTTTTGTCTGCTTTTCACCTCAAGGATGTCCAGTAACAGCAGTTGAAATTGTGTTGCTTTTTTGCTAGTTACGTGTTTGCTACAAATACAATGGTGAGCAGATAGGTGCCAGTTATCTGTGTGGGACACTTGAGTTCTCCACACAGTTGATCTGCATAGCGTGAAGCATAGCCTTGAGGTGCAGATCTTCAAGTTCTGTAGATAATTCTCTGTTTCTCTGGTTCCAAAGGGCATGCTGAGAAAACTGTGTTTATGGTCACTTGAAAGCCTTAGGTACCAGGTGACGGTGAGCTTCTATTTAATCCTTGTTTATGCAATAGCTTATACTTCCATCTAATTTTGATAGAAGAATGAAAACAATCCCCCTCAGGCTGGCACGTTTTCCTCATCTTCACTTTTCAACTAGTGGTGGAAGATCAAGAAGAGATCCTCAGTTCATACTTTAACTACTGAATTACTTCTTTGTCAGGGAAGTTTCACCTAGGATGAAGAATTGTTTCCTCCCTGAAATTACCATGTTTATCACAGTTCTGCAGAGCTCCCTGCTTTTCAGTAGCTTACCAGCAAAAGATGCAAACAGTGTAAGATGCCTGAATTTTAGTATTTGTTCACCATTCTCTTGAGCTTCCTTTAAGATGATGCTAGTGGACTGTAAAGATAGTTTTGCAGTTCTTCAGCGCTGTTGGTGAGTCAAAAGGAAAGCAGGCAAACCTTTCTGCTGTCCATCCACAGCGAGTGGTACAAAGAGAAAACAAATATCAAATTCAGCTTCCAATGTCCTCCTGATTTAACAAGAGGATTCAGAAGGCCCAAAGCAAGCTTTTTCTTTCCCATATTTTAATTCCTTCTATTGAGATGTCACTTTATGCTGTGGAGGCCTACTTTTGTAGGTAAGTCATTCATAGTTCCCCAAAGGGAAGCTCATGGGGTGACTGCATCCAGATGGGCCTGCCAAGTAATCCTGGCTGCTCAGCAGGGTTCCGCCTTCTGTGGAGTGACAACAGCCTGAACAGATGAAGAGGGAAAGCAGTGTGAGTCCATACCAGGAGGTGAAGATGCAAGTCCTTTTCTCTGTATAAATTGTCCTTGAAGGGAAATGCACTTAAAGCTGTATGATGAAGCAGGTGTTTGAATTATGGTGTCAGCTGAGGCACTGCTCTTTTTAAGGTCAATTTTAACTGTTGACACAGCACAAAAGTGCACGTAGCTGTCAATTGTTTCTTTTGAAAATTCATTCTGCTTTAATAAATCAGAGAAATTCCTTGTTCTAATAAAGTCCAGAAATAACAGATGGCTTATATGTCGGGCATCAGCAAATCATAAAGCTGTGGGTGCGACCCCTGTCCATGTCCTGTTGAGAAGTCTACCTGCCTTCTGGATTGTGTCACCCAAGAGTTTGGTTTTTTGTAACAAAACCAAAAGTATAAGTTCCACTTGCTTATAATATGCTGTTGTTTGACTTAAAAGCTGCCTTCCGTAACAGTAATGAGGATTTAATGTGTTTGCTGTTGGTGTTTTTTGCAGACCATTCAAGCTAAGTTCTAACTTTCTAAATGTTCAGTTGATGAGGCTGGGCACAGCCAAACTGTGTTTTCTTTAGACATTTGAGCCTTCATCATCCATGCAAGTGGAAGTGCTGTTACCGATTTTTGATGACAGTGGGGTTAAGGAGGTATTTTATCAGACTACCATGGACCTGTGTTCCAGGTTAGCATGGAACAAGTCACCAGATTTTGTTTAAGATTAATACCTACAGGTATTGGGATAAGTTGCTCTGCTCAAAACTGTTGTTCTGTTGGATCTGCTGATGCACTGTTTCATGAGATGACCTGCAGTTGGATTGAATCACGTTCCACTTAGAAGAGATCTCAAGGACATCCCATGAACTGACTGGACATCTGATGTAGGGGGTATTTAATCTTGTAGCAGTAACAGTGATTTGATTGCAAGTGGAGGTAAAAAAATTTTTGTAATTCTTATTGTGCTTTACACCACTGCTATCAGATCCATCACTTTTAGCTAGTCTAAGGAAAGAGATTAAAGATTGAATTTGTAAGCAAGGCTGCTTTCCTTTTTGTGATGGTCTTGCCTTGACATAGTCAGAAGACATTGACACAGCTGTGTGAGGAGGAAGCAATGGTAGCACTGGTTTGCATCTGTTCTATGACTGGTAGCATCTGTTTGATGATTAACTAAAAGACTTCAGCTGTTAGAACTGTCAATCCTGACACTTTTCATGAGCACTAAAATAAATTTGTGCTACCAGTAACTGCTCATTTCCCCCCCCCCCGCTTTTGATTTACTTGACTTTTTGTGTCCTTGCCGATAACTACTAGAAAGGCTAATGCGTTATAAACTCTGAAAAGTGAAGCAAGCGGCTGTCAGTTTTTGCACAACAGATGTTCCTGATCAGGAATCAGACAAAGGATCTCATCAGTCTTCCTCTGAGCAATTTAATTTGTCTATTCCATGGCACACTAGCTACCTCTTGTCTAGTGACTGACATGCCCAAGTCCTGCTTCATTTTAGGATCAGTTCCTTTAATCTTGCAGAATTATTAGGGTTTTTTTCTGTCCGAGAGCAAAGAGAGTGGAGAAAAGGAAATTGGTTCATTGCTTACAATGTCACTAATAATGCATCATAATGAAAAGTAGCAAAGGCCTACTTCAAAATAGGAAACCCAAGTACTACATTTTAAGAGAACTAGAAAGTACTGTACGAGCACTTTTTATAAGAAACAGCAATTTAGATTTCATGGTGTTTCTTTTAGCAGTTGTAAAGCTCAGAGGTAGGGATAAGCAGCATATAATCCATCAGATTCTTGGAAAGGAATTTAGTGAGGTGGAAAAACAAATATATTTTTAAGAAAAGTTGTTTTCTATGGATCTACTTTTCCACTTCTTAGTCATACAAGTTGTCTAAAATGAGCAATTACTGAGGGGTTTGCTTACTTTCCCATTTAGCTTGATAAAAGTGTTTTCCTCTGCTTCTGTTTTGTAGTGATAGATGGCCACTGCTGGAGATGTGAATTCTACAGTTAGTCTATAGCTCATTTCCCAGTTACTAGTCTAGCAAAAAAAAGAATTGTTTTGCCTGTACACAGGTCCTGATTGCCACCCCAGTGAGGGGCAGTCACTGCTTATCCTGCAGAAGAGGCTGAAGACTGTGTCCCATGTTTCTATCAATATCTGCCAACGACTTGCTGGAGGGAGAGGCAAGGAAAGTTCACCTTATCTTCTGTGTGTGGTCAGCCCTGCACAGCAATGGTGGCTACTGCTGCTCTCCATACAAATGATTGTGTCCATGGCCATAGTCACATCTGTCAGTCCTGATAAATAAGCAAACTGTATTTGAGGAGCTCATCACAGTCCATCACTGGTAGAGAGAGAAACCACTCATATGACCTCTTTTCCATTTGGCAGGTTGACAGGACGGAAGTGATTCGAACCTGTATAAATCCCATCTTCTCCAAGCTGTTTACAGTGGACTTCTATTTTGAAGAAGTGCAGCGGTTGCGGTTTGAAGTCCATGACATTAGCAGTAACCACAATGGGCTGAAGGAAGCTGATTTTCTTGGCGGCATGGAGTGCACTCTTGGACAAGTAAGTATTGTTGCCATTTCCTTCCCCCCTTACCTCTTATAATATGTACGTATATGAAATATATTGCTTTGTTAAATGACTGATGAGTGAGAGCTGTCATTCTTGACAAAAATTCTTAGTGCTTTGGACAGGATAATTGAGAACTTCTGCTTATTTGATTTTCTGCTCTTGTATAGCTTCAAGTCAGCCAGTGCTCTAGGAAACTGAGCATCAGTGATTGGCCTTGTACATTAAGAGACTGGGCTCATTACACTACTGTTGAGGAAGAAACTTATTTGGGAGAAAGTTATTGTTCTTAATGTTACATAGCATTTAAAGCAAGTTCCAAGTGCAAGGAATGCTTACAAATATACTTCACTCACATAAAGTAGTGCCTGGTGATGTAGCAAATAGAGAGATAAGGTTGGATTCATTTTTCTGACTCTCAGTCATCCAAAAGTTAGTTTTGTAGACTAAGTTATTCTTCTGATTTCCATCCTTAGTTCAGTGGAGGGAAAGAGACAGTTCCAGCAGTTGATTTGTTCCACCTGAGACACCCATCATAGATTAGGATAAATTGCCTTCAGGAGACACCTGTCTTTCCCCATCAGTTATCAAGAGAGTCTAGACAGCTGGCTTAGAGTAGATAGCTAACTTTTTAGATAACTAAATTTAAGAGTGATGAATCCTACCCACAGGATCAATATCTAGAGTTCATCAGAGCCAGATCTGCAGTGATTTCCTATATTGCTGACCAGTAGCATGCTATAGTGTCCCAGGTATAGCAGGTTATTTCTAACTGGCAGACTTTTTGTTATGCAGGGTCTTATATCACAGATCTTTGCTCTGTCCATAATGACAATGCTAAGGATGGTCTCAATTTCACTGAGCTGAGACCAGGCAGTACTTTTGTTTACATTATCCTTTGCACTACTTCCACAGGCATTTGTAATCTGAACATGGTAGCTTGGCATGGAAGATGGTGCAAAGCCTTTATTTCTGATTTTCTCACCTTTTGTTGTTGCCCCTTCAGCCCCACCACACACAAATCCCTTAGTTTTTCTTATCCAAGCCAAATGGGCCAAACAAGCTGAAAGAGGAAAAGTCCTCTCTGTGAGGGAATTAATATGGAATATATGTATTTACTGACTTGCAACCTCAACATGAAGGAATTCTTATTTAGAATATCTGCAGTGCACAATAAAGTCTATTCTTCTTGACAGACTTCTTGTAATCAATGAAAAGAAACTATCCTATAACACTAAGGAGAATGAGAAACAAAGAAAAATGTTATTACAACATTCCTCTTGCTTAATTGGCTTGAAAATGAAGGGGGGGAAATGTCATTGCTGCTGCCTGTAGCATAAATGTCTTTATAATTATTTGATCTCTATAAATAACAGCTGGGTTGGTTGCAGTGTGATTTTGATGGTAACCAAGAAAAAATAATAACAGTGTGAAATCTGTTCACGGTAATGTAGCCTTGAGGACTCTGATCTCATATTTAGACTTGGCAGGGGGTGGAGGGAAGATGTTCCACCCTCTTTTTAATTTTTTGACTTATGTAATTCCTCAACTGATTTTAAACCCCCCAAAATTAGCACCAGAATTGTCATCCAATCAAAATCTTTTTGAGGAATCCAGTTTTGAAAATCCTGCATCACAGGCCAGACATATCAAGCTTACACTCATGTTTAGCCATTTGGTGTAATTACTGCATTTTTTTTCAACAATGATAGTAGAAAAGTCGTGGCTTTAACATGAATTCATTGCTCTACATAATTTTAATTGTAGATCTTATTTGAGACATTTAGGAAGGCTGTAGATTTTTAGGAATAGTCTAAAAGACGGCTTCCCTCCGTGACCCCTGTGAATTTGCCAACTTCTATTAAAACCTTCTAGGTAACAGTTAATCTGCAAGAGATTCACTGCTACCTGTACCTATTTGTAGACTGCATCATTTAGACATGTCGTAAACTTGCTTTTTTTGCCCAAATCATGTAATGCTTCTACCTAAAACAAAATTAATAGAAATAATAAGCTCTGGGAAAAGCAATAGCATCATTATACAGTAAACTGACAGGGAGAAGCAAGTCACTGTCTTTTCTGATCTAAATCTGACACACAGCCTACATAATAGAGACAAGCATATTGGAAATTTGGGGTCTTGGATGTGAACTATGGAGAAATGCGTTCCTTCAGAAGGTATCATTATTAACAGTCTCCTCCCAAATGCTGTAATAAATCTCTGTGCCAAGAGATTGATAAGGGTAGTAGCTTGTAGGGTATTAGATCCTGAGCATATGTCATGTAGTGACAACCCACTGGATTTTCAGCAAGACTTGTTTCTACTGTTCTTGACAAGACTAGCGGGTTCTATGCCCCTAGTTGTAAATAACTGTGGTTAACAGCATCATGACACTCCACTCCTGGATGCCACATTTGATATGCCACAGTATTTAAACATAGTAGGTCAAATGGTTGTGGATAGTACTTATGAGTGTAATTAAGAAAAAGTCCATGTGCTAAATAGAGACATTTGCTTAATGCGGTTTGTTTTGCCCATCAAGCTCAAAAGTTGTCCTTTCAAATAAAAAAATAGCAAATTATCTCTTGAACGGTTTGAATGGGAGGAGGTTTAGGTCAAGGTTTTTAGGGGGAATTTTTTGCTGTGTTCTTAAATACTAAGACTCTGTTCCTTCCACTCAGAAAGGCTCTTTTTATATTCCAGTTTCCCAGCTTCTTCAGAATCCTGGTAGTGTGCCAATTTGCAGAATGTTAACAAATATGTTCTGTGCAATTGGAATGTGAGTTAAATAAAAAAAATCCTAAAATATTAGGTTGAAAGTGCAAACAAATTTTTCTCAATTAGTAGCATTATCTTAAAATAAGGTCTGCAATTCCATGTAATTTATATAATGGAGTTTCTTAAGAAACTTTACATCAAGAGGATGAATCGTACTCCAACTGATTAAGCTATTCATGCTGTATTACTTAAATAAAGTAGAATTACTAAATGGTAGGCTAAGGTTCATAATTTAAAACTGTGCATTTTAAAAATATATTATTATTTTTCATTTTTGAAATAATTTATAAGTAACTGCATAAAACTAATATTTAATAATGCCATTGTTTAACAGTTAAGTTGTACAGTCACACAGTAGCTACTTAAGTGAGGATACTGTGTTGAGATTATTCTGAATATGAAGCACGCTTGTGAAATTATGAGACAATTCTTATGAAAACACGAACAACCCAACAGTGTTGCCCTCTAAAATGCAACAGAGTATGAAATATCCTTTATACAGGTGTGTATGTGAAAGAAGTTGTTTGGGTTTTACTTTTGGCTTTGGTGTAGCTTAGGAATGTTACCTAAGAAAGAGCAGATGAATCCTAGCAAAATTAATATTTCTAGTTTTTACCCTAATTTTAGGTATCTCTGCAATGAATTGCTACTTGGGAGACATTTCTTATCAGAATTTGAGCATGCAATCAGCTTGTTCTGACAAAATCTGTTAAATCTTGAGTTCAAGGCTCAGTCTGGATAATTTCATCCCACATGAAATAAGTTTGAGGATGATATGATTAAGAAAACTGTGTAAGGCTCGTAATAGAGACTAAACTGGGATAGAATAGTGGGTACATTTCAAGTGAGCCTAATGAAAAGCTGAAATTGCAGTGAAAGTACAATTTACTTGAAATGCCACACAAGGAAGTGGCATAGACATTTGGGAGTGTGTGCTCTTCCTGTTGAAATAATAAAATAATTAAAGTCAGAAGGGACCTCTGGAGCCTCTAGTTCAATCTGTTGCTCAAAACAGATTACAGCGGTTTGCACAGGGGCTTGTCCAGTCCCATTCAGAATCAGGCAGGACCAGAGAAAAGCAGGGGCATAAAGAGCCCTCACTCCTACATCATGTGAAAACATGTACAGATACTTGTAGTAGCCTTCAAGTGGCAAAAAAAAGTCTGAACTGGAAAATCTGAAGTATCTGAAGTAAATAACATAGCCATAGCTGCTCTTGCTTTGAGAGGAAAGGAGCAGCCTTCCTGAGCTGCTGCTGTAGATGACAGTTGTCATCCTCTGGAATGGGAGTTTTGGGGTAAAGCAGTGGTAGGACACTGTGCTTTACATTACAACAGAACTGGCTTGGGATGCTCCATCAGGCTGTGCCCACTAGTCTTCTAGCTCTTTTATTTACTCTAAATAGTTGCTGTTCTTTGCATAGATGCTGGCAAGCAGAGGCACTTGTTTCTTCTTGTAGTGATAAGCACTGAAATCCCAAGCAGTAATATTTAAGTGCCAATTTGGGGCAGTACTGTATAAAAGTGACCTCTTGCCTTCACGTAGATGCTTTACATACTATGAATCAGTTTATCCTTGGTTATGGTTTTACAGATATTGTCTGTAATTGAGGAGAGTGAATTCTCCCCCTTTTCTTTCCCATTTATGGTTCCCTTTCCCCTTCCTCATACCTAGGAAAAGTGTTTAGGCACTCCGCTCACCCAGACTAATCATTTCCAGCTGAATCCCAATCTAATCACTGAAGGTTATGTATTTCTGCTGCTTTTTGGTTGCTAATAAAAATGGTGATTTATTGTTCCAAGGGGAAAGGCATAGATTTATTACTTTTTTTGTATTTTGTGGTTTGGGTTTTTTGGTCCATCAGAAAATAATGGAAAATAAAATCTTAGATGGACAAACTGTCAGCAATTTGATAACCTAGTTTTCATGGTACTCATCTTGGACAGCAAAATGCTAAACCAAGTCCTTTTCTATTTATGTGTTAGTGTCTTCATGTATTCTGAGTCTCTCTAAAGCTCTTTTATTGGAATTTTCCTGTTTTATAACACATAAAGCATTGAAATTGCATCATTTAGACTAATAAGAGCTCAAACTTTTTAACAGCCAAAGATAAATCTTTAACCACACAGGCATGAAATATTAGGAAGGTGCTTTAGGAACACTTCTTTCTTCTGAAGTTTCACCCAGACGTCTCAACCTGATCTTTAAGGATTCAGAAAAATTATTTCAATGAGTAATCATTTTCTGACAAGAACAAAATAGACCTATGTTGACAGGATATTCTTGATTACTGCTCATCTGTGCCTGCAACATCATTGAATTATAGGAACCAGTAAAATTGTTATTTCTTAAATGCTGTTAATCATATCAGCTCTGCAATGTGGCAGTAGCCTTCGTGGCTTTTCTTTCATTACTTACTGTGGGTGGTCTTTGCCATTTTCAAATTTGTAATTCAATTCCTTATTTGGTTTCTTTTAATTTATGGAAGTGTTAAAATTTACAACTCCCTTACTTGCCCAACTGGTAGCATGAGCGAAAAACCCTGCATAGATGTACATCTTTTCCTGCCAAGAACCTTTTCAAGTATTATTTAGAGATTCAATATTTCCCATACATGCATTTGTGTACAAATTATATTGAAAGTTTTCTTTCACTCTAATGAGTATTATTGTTTCTTGTGTGCTTTTAATAATAAATGCCATTACCAGATTACACACTTGAAAATGTTGACTGATTAGTTCAGTTTCAGCCATTGTAATTCCCCTTGCTCTTAACTGGAAAAAGGCTAAAAGAGGCATAATTGCACCTGAATTAATTAAATGGTGATAGTCTGTATAAGAATATTTGTTTAATAGTCTCTTGACTGTTTCTATGATGCAGAAGACATAGGACTAGTTTTTTTAATCCCTAAATCTCATTAGATGTCTCTATGCCTCCTTAGGTATCTAAATAGCTTTAAATACTTGGCCTTTGATCTCCTCTAAATGAAATTGCTCAATTAATTAGTGGGATGAATAATGTACTTTATTAGATATGAATGTCATTTTCTACCAGGGCTGACTCAGAGCCCAAGCAAATCAGCAACACTACTCTCTGCCCTAACTTTACCTGACCATTTAAACACCTCAGTTGTCACCAGGAAGCTCTTCATTTGCCATTGCAGCATGATCTTGGAAGCCATAAGATTTTCAGTTCTAGATAATTTTTGCCAGTCAAAGTTAATGGAATTGCTTGTATAGTTCTTACTGCTTTGTTTTCATAAACTTTATCTTTTTGTATGGAATACTGTAGCAGTCTTTAGAAAAGTAATTTAAAATTTGGTTTGCCATTATAATGAGTTCTTATTATGACTAATTATAAAGGAGCTGCTACGTGACATACTAATTAAATTCAAAGACCTTTTATGCTATTGATAAGCTATTTCCTATAATAATGTTATTGCTTCTTGTGAAAGGGATATCTTTTTTTTCTCAGTGGTCTGTTTTGGTTGGCTATTTTGAGGTACAGATCTTTAACAAAGACAGGGAGGGGTATAATTCAGCCATAAATAACCTGAGCTGCTCAATACTATAGGGAACAAAAGAAATCTTAAAGAATGGTGAGTATAGTGCAGAAAGTATATGTATGGGGAGGATGACTACAGCAATAAAACTGGCTCTACCAAGAAACAAGAATCTGATGAGCAGTTAGAATTGAATTTCCCTCATTATGGATATATACATCTGAATTAGTTCTCTTGCAGAGATTTCTTGGTGTCTGTGAAGGGATGCAATAATCCTTAAAACCCCTTTTTTCCATGAGAGTGGAGTAATGCCACTAGCGTCTACCTACTGTATGGTCTCTTTTCATGTCTAAACAACTAAATTTGAGGTTCCTGTAAGTCCAATGAGCAGAAGAGACCAGTCTGAATAAAGAATTTCAGACATTGAAGGAGGTGTTTAAAATGATCCTAATCTTGTAGTTTCATAACCACAAAACTAAGTTGTGTATACTCTTATATGTCACTAAGCAGAGTATTTGCCCAGTCCTTGATTCTCTTAAATGAGAGACCAGTGCCACAAGAGGCATGCCGCAAGATTTAATAAAAGCCAAGTGTCATAGCACATAAATAGAAAAGGACCTATGGCAAATATCCATGAATGTTTCAAGAAGCCTTTTACAAAAGAATATTGGTGTTATGTCCAGAGTTAGGGATTATACAAGCCAATTTAATTGAAGCAAGTAAATAAACAAAGCCCACACTGCTTTCTGATCCCAGAGGAATTGTGGAGAGTGACTATCAGGCCGCTGACTCAAGGTAGCTCCTTGGAAAACTGAGTTAATGCTGTTGGAAGAACTTGGACCAGCTCCAGCTGTCAATTTAAACAGAACTTCTTAGTATGATATATGGTATTAATCTGTTCCTGCCAATGCTAAATCATTAGGTTAAGAAGCAATAAGGAAATTTCTCATTAGTTTGATTTATAAGCATTGGGAATTCCATATGATATTATTGGAAGTTATGCCTAAGGAAGGACCATACAGAGAAATCTATTTCAAAAGGTTCTTATACAAGCCAGGTAAAATGGGTCATTGTATTTCATAGCTCATCTTACACAGTGCTGATTAGTTATGACTTAGATGTAGGAGAGAGCAAACCTCCATCAGAGTCCTTGTCTCTGACTGACTGCTGAGCAATGCACTGTACACAGCTGGTGTCAGTGCCTCAGTGCTTTTCTCGAAAGTATTACATCTGTTCATACTCTTAAAATAAAAAAGTAAGCCACCTTTTATATATTTTAAATTGGAAATAGTATCAAAGGGCAACATGTGAATCCAGATTTAATTACAGCAGTATAGAGCATCTGTTCTTAAGTCATTTGGGCTTGTATGTAATAAGGTAAATTTAGATCGTCTTCAAGGGAATTTCCCACTCCCGTTTTACCTCAGAGCTGATATCCCTTAATACTGAAGGCCAGAAATCTAGTTGAGATGATGTTCTGTTGAGGTGACTTCATATTTGATAAATAGAGACAATTATGTTGGCACGTTTTTGCCAGATGGAGGATCAATTTTATTGGCCACTTAATAACTGGTAAATGAGTGCACCCAAATACACATATTTACATACATAGAGTGCTTACTGTGTCACAATGATGCTCATGGCTTAGAAAGGGAGTCTTATTAATGTGATCCTCTAATGAGAATGTCAGAATAAATTATCTTCTCTGAAACTGTGAGCAGTCTTATTTGCCACCTGCATGGGAGCTCCCCAGCTTCATGTTTCTGTCTACCTAGTGCTTCTTGAAAGCAGGGCACTTTCCAAAGCAGTAAAGAGAGCTATAGAAATTTGGGTAGCTGATGGGGCAGAAATCCTGCTGGTTTTGAGGGAGGCAGGCTGAAGGACAGATTCCCAAGTTGTGCCTTGTATTGGGGATATATGTATGTAACATCTAAAAAAGGTTTTGGTACACAGTACCCATAGCTTTCAGTGAAAGAACTAAATGTATTATACAAAATTTTCTGTGCATCTTGTGGAAGGTGATTGATCATAGAGGTAAATGAGCCCTGATCCCCAGCTGCCATAAATTATTGTCTAGTTGTTACAGAACCCATAGTTAAATGATACAGTAACAATAATCTGGCGTATTTCTGTATTACCTCTCATCTGATGATCTTAAACAAGTTGTTGGTTTTTTTTAAATTGCACCTCACAGTAGCATGGTGCACTAGACAAAAACAAAGGGCTTAAACTAGAGAGAACTGGGTTAGCTTTCAGGAAAATATATTTACAGTAAGGATAATGAGTACTATAATAAACTGCCAGAGGAGGGTGTTTCCCTCTACCTCTGGATACCTTTAAGAACTGATTAAATACACACATCAGGAATAGCTGACCCAGGTGTATATGGTCTTGCATTAGTGTGGAGAAAATGGACAAAGTGATTCTAGATGTCCTGTCCAGCTCTGAGGTGGCTCTCTTATCTCACATTTACAGCCCATTTAAAACTTGCTTCTGTGCTACTGCCTCCATTATTAAAGTAGCTGGGGATAATCCAAGGTGTGCCTTTTGCTCTTTTGTTCAGTTCAGCAAACTGATGGATGGGACAAACATGTTTCCCCATAGTGATGTTAGATTAAAATTTACATCCTATTCACTACTGTCTCACAGAACCCTTTTTTGCCTGAGTGTGACATTGCATCATTCGCACTCCTCGAGCTCTGGCCATTACCCATGGATGTGGTTTATTGCTGAAATGTGCATGATACTCAGGACTCTAATGCAGGGTCTGGTGCCATTCTTTTTCCTTGATGGTTGCCTCTCTTACTACTAATCCTTCTGCATATCTTGCCAAAGATGTCTATTTGTGAAATATTTTATTTGAAGTGCTATAGATTAGCCATCTGGATGAAGTTGTCCAAGTCATGTTGGATGGGGGAAACGAATTGTTTCCAGTGTAAAAGTAGAAGCAATCTTTTGCTCACTATCTACATAGCACCTGGCACAACTCAGATTCTAAATTTTTCCCCTTTAATTTTATTTTTGTACAGATTGTTTCCCAGAGGAAACTCTCCAAGTCTTTGCTCAAACATGGGAACACAGCAGGGAAGTCATCTATAACAGTAAGTCAATCTTAAATACACTCTTATTTTCCTATTATTTAAAAATGTCTAATGCCACTAATTCTTCCTAAGAGCATCCTACTAAGTAACCAGAACAATCTTTGATTGAGAAATGTGTTTAAATTGTTTATTTAATGTACTACTTGTACAATACTTGTTGTAAGGAAATAGCAACAAATAATGTATGATTTGTAAAAAAGCCACAATATTTACTACTACTTTTAAGGTACTTAGATGACAGCAAGAATGTTATTAGGTTTGATTACTTTTAGTTGAAGTTCTAGAACCTTCAGAAATTCAGTTTGACCTGCATTGACAAGTGTAGGAGTCTGATGTTCCTCAGCCTTTGGGCTTTTTCCAGTTTCCAAGAAGAAAACCCCAACAACTCAGAAAACACACGCACACGCATGCACTCAGCAACACCAAATGCAGAAGTCTGATCAGATTAGGTGTTTTGGCTGAATTGTAATACAATTATGGACTGATAGTTATAGCAGCCGCATATGTATCTTGAAATCTGAAAATCAATGTGTTCACTCTTTTTCATCTCTCTCTTTGCTGGCTTGTTTGGAAGATCAAGATTGTCTGCTCTGAACCTAGAATACTTGTGACAATTGCATCTCTGCAATAAGACAAAGAGTATAATAAAATATTCTGCTTTGGGGATCAACACTCTCTTGCCTCATGGGGTTGAGAAGGATTTTTTTACTATACATTGTATAGTTCTTGTTATCTTGGACAATGTGAAACGGTGGAATTCTCCACTGTCCTACCTAAGGAAAAGTATTTTGTCAGAGGAAAGGGATCCCTGATGGATGTTGAATTCTCTGGGTTGACTGATGACTGAAAAGTCATAGTTGCACGATACAAAGTGATTCAGGTTTGTAGGCTTAGCAAGGTGCCACCCACTGCTGAACAAGGGATGCACTGAATGCCCTTAGCCCTTCCTGATTGCAGAGAGAAACATTTAACTTGTACCAGAGTTCAGTTTCCGAATGGAGTCTACAGTCTTCACAGTGGAAAATGGCATCTTTCTCCCCTTCCATTACACCATGCAAAACTCAAACGTAGCTTTCCATTTAGGTGATTGCTGAGGAGTTGTCTGGCAATGATGACTACGTTGAACTTTCATTCAGTGCACGGAAATTGGATGACAAGGTAAGCTGCTCGATATTAACCTTACTGAAAGATGTAAGAATGCCTGTAAATATAATTTAATGAGATTTTCCCTGACAGATATTTTTTGCCTTATGTCATTAAACACATCAGAGATTTCAGATGAATGTTCACAATGAGGACTTCCTCAAGTTGCAAAGTAATTAAAAAACAAAACTCAAGGGAATCTAATTAAAACCAAGACAATTTAATTGTGCTCTAACCAAGACAATTTAATTATTTAAAATGCCACAGATCAGAAGTGCTTGGAGAAGAGAGCTTTCTATAAGTAGTCAAAGATTTTATAGTTGAAGGAAGCATCTTAAAATAAAGCTAAAAATCTTCATAGCAGCTTAGTTATGATATACATTTTGTTCAACAAAATGTAGCTTGAATTTGAGAAAGACTCTTGAATATTTGTTAAAAACTTCTTCCCTCTTTAACTGAGAAAACTCTCCACTAACTCAGACACTGCTCTTCATTATAAGAAGTACTTTCTTAAAATATCCGTTGTTGTTCAGTGATACATGTATAACAGGTGCTTCAAGCAGTACGCAGACAAAGAAATCCAGATGACTGCGTATAAGGCACACTCATTGTTATTTCTGTGTAATAGAAGATGTAATTATTTGAGGTAGTCTGGGGAATATCTCTGTGATTAAAAGTTGTCTTAAGACTATGACCATCTTTAAATAGTAAATCTTTACATAGAATAGAAGATCAGATCATTACAATTGTACTTGATCACAATATCTACCATTACTATATAATCCCTCCCTATATATAAAACTGCTTCCAATTAGAACCATATGGTAACAATATAGAAATTTTTATGCTTTTAATGCTCTAAGCATGTGCTAAACCTTTGACATGTGAGTAGTTTGAAGTCAAATCAGTGAGAATACTTTTGGATACAAACATCAGATTTTCAAAATAAGGCCATAAATGATAAATAATATTTTCAGTTGAAGCTGCTAGGGAAACTCAGAAAAGCAGAAAGTACTCAGAAAGATTAATGATATCAGAATTTATTTAGAATATATAGGTAAACAACATTACGGTGCTCAGGATCCTTAATAATCACAAATGATCAGGACCTTAATTTGCTTCTCATCTGAAAGATTAATTATGTCTTCCTTCAGAGCTGCTGGAGTATTGGTGTTTCTGAATCATGTAATTTGTTCAGGTGTCAAAATGTAGATTTAACAACCTCTTTCTAGACACATTTCTTTAGACTCATTTTCCAAAGTTATATACAAGTTTCTTCCTGTTCCACTTACTGTTAGATCTAGAAAAAGGAAAGGAAATGTCCAACATTATAAGACTTTACTTGGTCATTCATTTTTCACAAGTTTAAAATGTAATCTGGTGCAGATATTATGATTGCCTATGGCTCTTGCTGGTATAAATGAAAAGGAAACCACCAGAGTGTACTTCTGAACCAGTTAAATGCTGTCAGACAATAGCTTTAGAGAGTGGCTGAAACATTTTATGGAGATAAATTAAGGAGGGTCATTCTTAAATATTGCAAGAACATTGTCATTTTTACCATTTTACAAAGTCCAGCCAAGGTGGGCTTCATCTAATAAAAAGTTCCTGAATGGTGCAGTCTGCAACTCAGGCAATGACTCATCATATGTTATCTGAATCAAACTGTCTTGAGCTGATGAAAATCACACAAAGCCTGTTATAGTTGAAAGAAGTCTTTCAATTTCCTACAACTAGAGGTGTAGCTCTAAACCTGGCTGAACCTTGGCTTACCTTGTTTAAAAGAAAAGGCTAGGGCTTTTGTTATGGCTTGTAATGAACTTTGACATCAGTAGATGCATGGCACTGTTTCTGGTTGTTATTAAGTTCTGAAATTATTTAAATGTTATATTTCAGTCATTGGTGAAAAAACAGGAGTGCCTCAATGTCACATAAAGGTACAAAAAAAACCCACGTCAGAGAATTGAGAAAAGCCCATCTTGTGAAACCCTAAGCATGGTTTTGCATGCCTTTACGTAGTCAAGGGAGTAAATCCCAGAGTAGATGTGTAACATCAGAGCAGACTGAGAGCTGGAACTGGCCTGAGAGTCTCCTGAAAGACAGAAGAAGCCTCTGGGGGCAACTGTTCATGCTCTGCCACATGGGGTCACTTTTGTAACCCCAGGCATTCCTGCACTGCTATTTGCAGGGCCAGCAGAAGACAAATTGAATCCGAATGTCTCACAACTTGAGAATAAAGGAAGGGGTGGGAAGAGGTTCAGGAAGTGCTTTAAGGATTAAAAAAAGGAAATTCTTTCCATCCCTTACCATCAGTGGTATCTTGAATGGACAAGACTTTTCTTCCTTCTTTAAAGGAAAATATTTTGAAAGAGGATCCAGATTGTGACCCTTAAATATATTACTTTCCTCCACTAAGAAAAAAGACATGAACAACAGATTTTTGGCAGATTAAACAACCGTTGTTGTTTTCATTTAACAGACAGTGTATGTTTGTTGTTGATTAGGTTTGGTTTTGTGTTTTTTTCATCCCCCTCCTCATAAAACTTCAGGAGTTCTAGAAAGACCATAAAACAAGTAAAGTCTACTCAGTTTTTTCTGGAGTGATGGCTGAAACATTCTGTAAAGAATTATTGGAAGGTCACAGACATGAAAGTTTCCTTTAGTTAACTGACTTTGCAGAGATAAAGGTTATATTTTTTTTTATTGCAGTGCTTGTTGGGAAAGTATAACTGCATTTTCATGTTTTATTGAAGTCCAGTCAGCTCAGATGGCACATCTTTGTTTCAAGAGATCCACTGAGAACACTTCACAGCGGAATAGTAACTTTTGGAAAGGTTGTATAACATTAATAGCTGTGTCACAATTAACATAACAAGTAGCTACCTTTTTATGATAGCTATAATAAATTATGAGCTCTGAGACAGACAAACTGCTTTTCCTGTTCTTAGAGGCAGTTATCATTGCTTGGGAAAGGTTTTCCAGCAGATGTCTGCAAAATACAAGCTAATATTGCTTTTTATATATTTCCCTGCTACTAAACTACTAAAAAAAAATCTGTAAATGTTGTGTCTTGCTGCTAAAGAATTTTCAGAATTATTAGTGTCTTTTGATTATGTTTTGATTACCCTTCTCTGAGTGACCTTTGACTTGAACCACAAACCTGAATTTTGAAAAGTGTCATGCTCTGAAACTTAGTGTACTAATAGATGTCAAACCAGGGGCTCAGAAAATGAGGTAGTTTTTTAAAGTTTAATCCACATACACATGTTATTACTTTATAACCTCTGCACATACTGAAAGAACAATATGCATTATACCACTAGCAAATGAATTACATTAATCATTTAAACATTATTAAAATACCAAAATATTAAACCTCTATTGCTGCTATTCTTCTTTCAGATCATGGTCTTACAAGAAAATACAAGACTGTTAGTTTCAGCAGACTAATCAAAAACCTCTGAAAACATTAGCAGCTGTGATATAAAATGTTTCTTCAGCACATCACTTTTGAGTTCTTACAAAGCATCTTCAATATTGAAGGATTTTTTATTTTGTGTGCCTTCTCTCTGAAAGAAATTAGGCTTCATTACTGCATTGAAGGGGGTGTGATACAAGCTATCACTAAGCATTAAAATCCATTTAGGTGATATTGCCTTGGAAGTTAAAAACAGATATTAAACATTATGCCACTTGTGCTGAATTGATCTTTCGGCTTTCATGATATTCAGCTGGGCAAGGTACTATATTTTGAGTCTTACACAAAATCTGTTTCCCTTCTGAATTTTTCTGCACTAAAGGATGCATTCTTTGGATAGAGCATTTTGAGGTGTTTCCTTTCAGATAACTTTTCTTATCAAAGTTGCATTTGATGAAGAATCTGTCAATATCAAGCTTTTACTCAGCTTCAACCAGTATACTTATGTATGAGAATCAGCAACTTAGTCTTTTTGAAACCTATGCACTCTAGATTTTGGTGTCACTAAGGTTAGACTAGCATACACACCCTTTTCCATCATCTTCCAACAGTCCTGGAAGACTGAGGAAGTTTCAGTGGACTGGAGGCTGGCTGATGTTGTGCCC
>WAAB01021022.1:0-76396 GCA_013389865.1 Piaya cayana | reverse complement strand
TTCTATGATTCTATGATTCTATACTCATGCTCTGCTTCTTCTCTTTGCAATGCAATAGTAATCTGGTAGAATTTGGTCAACAAAGCACCCTATATACTAGCAATTTTAAGGGTTGAATGAATTGCATGTAGCAAATTACATCAGGACCTTGAGGCAAACTGGAGTTACAGACAACTTTGGGTTTTGTGCTGGTTCTACACACTATTATGTTAAATGTCCTGTAACCATGTAATTGGGACAAACAGGCAAACACATGACTTTTCTGTTTAGACCTCCATGTTACAAGATTTAACAAATACCTTTGTAGGAAAAGAAACAGGTCATTTGTGGAACAGCACTCTAAACGCAGCATTAATAGGTGTCATCTTTAGGACACAGAGAAGATTATAAGTTGCTTGAACCTTGCCCAATGCTTTATGGTCCCTGTGGAGTCAATTACTCCTCCAGACATTCAAATTCATGTGTCCCTTTTCAAAGCCCTAATTTCTTTGCTTGTTTTGCAGTTGATTAATTGTAAAAGAACCCTAAAGACAAATTTGACCAAAGTAACATGTCCAGACTTTGGCTAGCACCAAAGCTGTTCCATCCTAACAGCTATCCAGCTAGTCAAAAATTAGTATGATAGGTATCTTGTGAGGAAAAAATCATAGAATTATGCATATGACAGTCATTTTTACACTAATGCTTTTATAGAAACACTGGGAGAGCAAACAGAATTCCTCACTTCCTCAAAGTTATATGGAGATCTGTGGGTTTGAATGTGGCCTAAAGAGAAGAATAATATCCATATGCACAAAGTTATCATGTGGCTCTTTTGAAGAAGGAAACAAAAAAGGGAGTTGAATCTGCAGAAAATGGTCTGAGTCCGTTTGAATCCTGCTCTCACAGCATTGCACAGTTAGAAATTTGAATTAGCCAGCTTCCCATAACTTAATTTTGGTTTAAGAATGCTCAGGGTTGTTAGCTGGATGAAAGACTAGAGAAGATGTTCCGTGCAGTGATTGTGTGAACGTCAGTGCTTGTACAGATACCAGGTAATTTTCTGCATTCACCTGCTGTTTGTCACCTCAACAAGGACATCATAAAGAGGCTTTGCTCCTCGAACCCTCTCTTATCTGTCTTGCCAGGACTTGTGTTAGCTGGTAGCAGCACAATGTTTTCGGCAGTGAACTTCTGTTTAGAGAGGATGGGTGATTAGTGTGCATTTAACCCCACAGCAGAATGTGCTTCAAAAGGCTTTGCATGATAAAACTGATGTCAAAAGACCAAACAGGTATGAAGACAGAATGAAACAAGCTAGGTAGACGATGGAGCTAAAGCTCAGGAAACTGGACTGATTGTAAGGGAAAAGGCTGTAAAATGGCATTTTGTGATTCTGCCTGCCATGACTAAATAGTCAAACTGAGAACAGCAGAACCATGGAAATGCTTGTGGAACAACGACAAGAATGAAATATTGCTGAGAGGCACCAAGAGGTTTCACTAAAATCACACTGGCTCTCCTTTTTCATTAGCAGTCTGAGAAGCACTGGTGCAGTGTGCCTGAAAAGCTCAAAGAAAAAGAAGTCTCAAGAGTAACCTATCCTATATTTTATTTTAGGATTTTTTCAGTAAATCTGATCCTTTCCTGGAGATTTTCCGGATGAATGATGATGCGACCCAACAACTTGTTCACAGGACTGAGGTAAGGAATAAGGTTGGATTTGTCCATTCTAAGGACACAAGTGGGCTGTCAGGAGGAATAGTTTATGCTTTCCAAGTCACAGAGGGTATTCCAAGCACCCATATTGAAAAATAATTCTCTCTCTGGTGTAATTATTGACTAATGGGTATCAAGTCTTGGCTTATGCACATGGTAGTAAGGGGAGATGATGCTGAAGGCAAAGATCAAATTTAATTAAAATGGCAGATATTCTACTTGCAGGTCAGGAGTTTTATATATTTTATTTAGCCCAAACCCTGCTACAGACAGTATCATTTTTTCTCATTAATACTATGTTGCATCTTCTCCACCTCCTCCTAGGTTACTGGTGCAAAAGAGATTTGTAATCTGGGTGCTTTATATTTGTTTCCTGTGTCCCGTTGTCATTACTGTGTCCATGATAATGACAGGCACTGTTTTAAAAAGCAGTATTTACTACATTTATGTCCAGTACAGGATGGAGCTGTGACAAGTATTCTGGATTATGAGCCTGTCTGTTATGAATCCCACAAAGTCTTCCTGGCAAGGCAGACCGCGTCTGTAAATTGATGCAGCCCATCTTGCCCATTTGTGCATTTCTTCCGTGGCCTCCAATTCAGGGATGTATTCCACAACCTTTCCCTTTTGAGTTATGCTCCTGCTGAGGCATGGCAGAGCTGGGACAATCTCTGTAGCACGATCTTTGTATGGGCCCATTTTCCACCTATGCTCCTTTTTGGAGCTTTCTAGTGGAGGAGTGTTGCAAACTGCAGGTTGCTCAAGGGCACTTATCCCATGTGTGTTGTTCTGCAAACCTCCAGCTGAGTTCTTCTTTCTTCTCTTTCTTGTGACTGTACATTATTGAGATTTGTGGTTCTTGTTAGCATTCTGTTTGGAGATGTGCAAATGTTAAGGGTTCCCTTCCTTTCTTTTCACTCACAGGTTGTGATGAATAACTTAAATCCAACCTGGAAGACCTTTAAAGTGTCTGTGAATTCTCTGTGCAGTGGAGACCAGGACCGCAGGCTAAAGGTAAGAAGTCATTCCTACTTTTTGAATAGCTTTGCTCATAGAAAACAAAACTTTGTCTCCCTTTTTCACTTTTCTTCTTCAATTGAAGGTTGCTGCACTGATGATCACCCAGCTGCTTTATGATTACCACAATCAAATTAAGGGTGCAGAGAAGGAGTAATCCACTGTAATCAGTAGATTATGCTCTATAATTCTTACAGTAACCTCAAAAATTCATGGGCTGTTTTTGCCAATCAGTGAGATAATTTGAACACAGCATCATTTAACGGTAGAAGTGTACTCAAGGGAATTGGTAGCCCTGCCACCTTTTCAGCTAGTATTTCCTCACTTTTATATCTAGAGACTCTGTATAAAGGAAACATTGCATTATAAGATCCGTTATAGTATCTTAAGGACAAGATGGCTACAGAAATACATATGCCATAGTAATGACAATGTTACTAGTCAGCTGAAGACTAGCTTTTGGGAAAATGGAGTTTTGTGTTTAGAAAAATCATCTTTTTGTGGCTGGTTGGGGTTAAATTAAGGCTTGATCCCATTATTCATGTTTTCTGATAGGTTTAAGGTTAATACTAAATTTAAAAATGTTAAAATAAGAGTGTCTATTCAGCCTCTGAAAGTATGTCCTTTTTTTCTTACCATAACAAGTTGTCTTGTAATAATTTTTCATTGTCCCTGCAAACCTTTCTGCTTTCATCATAATAGCTGCACAACCTTGCAGAAGCAGTATTGTCATTTTTTACCAATTGCATACTGCAGGATGTGCTGTGCAGATAGGAAAAATAAAATGCTTGGTGTTTACATTTTATAATACATGCCACAAATGGGTGGAAAGGGTAAAAAGGAGTCTTCTGAATGCATGAGTTTTTACTGATCATGCTGATTGTAATTTATAACATTACAAAACCAGCACTGGTTTTATGGAACAACAGTGGTACTAACACTGTGTTTGTATGTATATGTATGTATGGTATAGGGGATACATGAGGAAGGCACAAGTATGAATGTTTACCTTTATATATTATTTGTGTCTCTTGTAGCACTGTTGGGCAAACAAGATGAGTCCAAGGGCACAATAAATACCAAAAGATTGAAGAAGTTTGATAAAAGAATGAGAGATGTAGCAAGGAAAAAGGAAGGATTAAGTGGATGGAGCACAGGATACTAAGAAGACAGATCAATGCATTTGTAACATGCATCTGAGATGCTGGAAGGAAACAGCATTTCAGATGCTACAGGGAAGTAAAAGATCTTTCCATTTACCCTTTAGTTAGTAAATGGTTTAATCAGTTGTATTTGGTATGTCCAGTGGGATTGAAAGAGAGTTGTAGCAGGTGAAATAGAGAATGAGGTGCAGGGAAAGAACAGCGTCCGTTTTGAAATGCAAAGCAAAATTAACAGTATTAACTAATGCAAACCAAGGAATGTTAAGGAGTTATTTATTGTAGCATGTGTAGGATGATAGTGATGTGAAGTGTCAGGATAATGACTTTATTATCTTGGGAGGCTGCAATTTTATAAATTTTCTGAGTAGGTTTGACATCTACAAGTTAGTTGCCCAAAACACAGAAGAGAAGCAAATTATGTGTTGTATATGCAATGCAGGTCTCCAAGAAAGGAAAAGAGACAAATAAAAAGAACAGCTACCTTCCAGAGATATTAACATGACTGACTCAAAGGACAGTCAAGGACAAGGAGTATTGCCTAGTTTGGGGGCTCCATTGTCCCCTCTGACTCCTAGATTGCTATTCCATGACAGAAAGGAAGCTCTGGAAAAAGCACAGAAGATACTTGTTGGGACAAGTATCTCCATAGCTCACATCACAGCTCAAGCAGAGCTAGGAGCTGAGGTTTTGCTTTTGAATGGAGTGAGCTATGAAAGACTCAGAAAGGGAGAATGAGCAGTTCTCTGATGTACTGGAGAAAAGTGAGCCACTAGTGGGAGATATGGTCAGAGGAGACATGGTTAAAGCCCATGGGAGTACTGTTGCTGCTGCAGCATTCTGCAAAAGTGAAAGGAAGCGAAACTGAAAGGGGCAATGCTAGAGAAGATGCTATACTCAAAGTGTGAGGTGCTGCGAGGCTGAAGAAGAGATGTAATGTGACAGATTATTTGTGTCACGTAGCCTCTCTGAGGGTGCATACACAACCAGGTGCAGAAGGTTACAGTCTGCTCCTTGGCTCAGCGTCCCAGATCACCTATTGCAGCTTATATCTGGTAGTCACTTAGAACAATCAGTTGTGCCTGCCCTTACAGGTTCTACTTCTTGAGGCAGCTTAAATTGAAATGGGTAACATCCTATAGTAATGCAACTGTATAGGTTTGAGGCAAGAGATGAATCGGATTTCTGCTGCTCAAATGAAAAGCAGAATTGGCACAGCATGGCCTTCACATCATTGTGTGTATGTGGCCTTTAAACCACTTAGATGAGAAAACCTAGGGAGAGAGGCAAATGAAATGTGTTGCCTAGAATGTTAGAGCAAGTGACAAGTCTTTAAGGGTAGAGAAATGTTCTGGAGGGAGAAACATGCTTTAATTGCTTTGAAATTGAAGTGAGAAGGTATGAAAAAGGCTGAGATTTTAGCTTGGACATAAGAAGAATACAGGTGGTCTTAGAGCTATAAGCAGAGAGACAGTAGTCATATTTGTTTGCAGATTATGCTGCGAAAGGAGAGGCCAAGGAGGGAGAACTGAAGAGGAGCAATAGTCCTTTAAGACTGTCTGTAGAGAAGATGAGGGGAAAGTCGGTGAACAAATGGGTGAAAATGACCAGGGTAAGATAGATCTTGCGAAACAGTCTTGATTTTGTGGCTTCTTGGTTAGTTTGTGGGGGCTTTTTAAAATTTTATTTGTGTATGCAAGTGTTTGCAGGCCATGTTTTAAATATCTGAGTATTTGCCTGATGCTGCAGTTCAGACATTTGCAGAAAAGCTAAAAGTAGTAAATTTTGCATCAAATCATTCATAACTGCAGAAATATTTTAAAATTAATTATGGCTGAAAAATAGGAAAAAAACCTGATGCATCTTTAAAATTCAGGCCCTTTATACCTTTTGGTAGGTGTAAGATAAGACTGCTAGGGTAGAGTAGCCCTAAAATCACTTGTGTTTGACAGATAGTATATAGTACTTGTCAGATGACTATTCTCTTTTTTTGCTATATAGATTGTAGCTTAGGAATTTGGTGGCAGCAAGGACAGCAGAGTGAAAACTATAAGAATTAAAGAGATGAAGTGTTTGAGATGGGTTTAGCGCTGTATGATTGTTTATACTTTGATTTATATTGACTGAGCAATCCAGTTTTTACCCTACTGTAATGTGGAACATTGACTTTAGTAGCTTTGTTTTACTTCATAAAGTATGTAGCAATATGTTACTGCTAAGTGTTGGAAGAATTCCCTGTGCCATATTTAACGTGGGGAGTTTTAGTGTATTCCAGCTGCCTTGCTGAGCTTCAGCTTCTCGCCAGAACTGCTTGATCATTGTGGATGGTAATTGCATAAGCCTGGGTAGTTTTGTACTCCTGTTTCTTTTTAACATGCTCTGGAAGGCATAATCTGAATTAAGGCTTTAAGGGGCACCAGAATGCTTGGCAGAAAATGTCAGTTTGTGGAAATTCTGCAAATGGAGGGCAAGTTCTTACCATCAGCGGACACATTGCAATCGTCACTACCTTTTGCTTGTCTCCGTAGGCTGTTCAGAACTCTGATGTCTTAGCCTTTTCCCTCTGCCACTGAAATCCTATGGGTGCAGAGCTTAGTTGTCTGATGTATGTTATGAGGACTGGGAATTAATGAGGCAAGAATACACTAAAACAGTTGAACTTACAGAAGTTTTCTCTTTGTAAGATTTGCACCCAAAGCAGCCTTTACACTGTATGGGCATTTGAAACTTTTCTTGTTTAAAATGTCTGTTTAGAAAGATAAGTTAAGCAAGGTCACTAAAATAAGAGCAAACAATAATTAAGATCTCCCTCAAAAGTCTTTCACTAGCATCTTTTACAAAGTCTGTTAATTTGAATTCCTTATAGGCTTTTCAAAAAAATCTAATTTTGCTTCATTTAGCTGTGGTGCAGAGACAGGATATTTTTTTATTCCTCTCAGGACGCCTTGTAAAACTTTATTGCAATTATTGCTGCACTAGGTTTTATTGTGAAAAAATTATATTAGATTTATGAACCTACTGAGCTTTTCTTCCCAGACATTGAAACCATCTGAGAAGTCTGGTCACACCTCAGTGCCAGTCATAACTTCATTTAATGCTGACGGTACAGGCAATTTGTGAATGCGTTGAAGTGAACAAAGTATCTCTTTGATCCAAAAGTAGTGCATTGCTTTTCTAATATGTTAAGAGATATTGTTAACAATAAAAACTATGGATAAATCTGAGTGAGGGATATAATCCTGAAAGGAGTTTTTAGCCCAGTCTGCTGTGCTAAAGGTCCTGTAAGTTGTGGAACTTAAGCATTTGATTTCAGCATGTGAGGTATGTTGCCATCAAAGATTTATCTTTTTATTTAAGGGGCTGGAGAACAAGTCATATGAGGAGCAGCTGAAGGAACTGGGGTTGTTTAGCCTTGAGAAGAGGAGGCTGAAGGGAGATCTTATTGCTATTGCTCTCTACAACTATCTGAAAGGAGGTTGTAGACAGGAGGGTGCTGGCCTCTTCTCCCAAGTGACAGGGGACAGGACAAGAGGGAATGGCCTCAAGCTGCACCAGGGAAGGTTCTGACTGGATATCAAGAAAAAATTTTTTACAGAAACGGTCATTAGGCATTGGAACAGGCTGCCCAGGGAGGTGGTGGAATCACCATCCCTGGAGGTGTTTAAAAGATGGGTAGATGAGGTTCTCAGGGACATGGTTTAGTGGTAGATAGGAATGGTTGGACTCTATGATCCAAGAGGTCTTTTCCAACCCAGTGATTCTATGGTTCAATAATCCGAACTACAGGCTTGTATTGTGAGCATGTTCTGGTAAAGATCATGTACTGTCCATCCATTCTAATAGTTTCCTTTTTCTAGGGAAGTCCTAGTAACGTACACTGAAAAGTTTTGGTTTTAAATATTGGAATTTAGATATTGTAATGCTTGGGAAATAAACTCCTAACAAGATGCTGTAGATGTACAGGCCAAACAGCATACATGGCATAGAGTAAGAATGTCTTCTCCTGAGGCTGTTCAGAGAACCTCACTGAAAGACATTATGTTCATAAAGAAAAGTAGGAAAAAAAACAAAACTGGAAGAAAAACACTGCTTCAGATGAAGTAATAAGCTGCAAATGGAAGGGGATGCATGTGTCATATCTGTATAGAAAGTCCTTTCCATCTTCCACCCACATAGAGGAAATTTTCAGAAGAATGTCCATTAGATTTTTTTTTACCTTCCAAAAATCTGTATGTTGCAACTGTATCATCATTATCAATTCACTTATTGCTTTTAGGCACCGGTATATTTATGATGCTCTTGTGCTAGTGAGACACATTCAGGAATTTAAAGGCCATGTGATTTTCAATTCATTTCTGTACTAAGACCTTTATAAATAGCAGTACATTCCAATGTGAATTTTCAAAGGCTGTGAATTTTGTACATTTTTGTACTAGATCATTGTTAACAAGGTCTTTTTGAGAGATCTGCACTTTGCTTAAATTAATAATCTGCGCAGTGCCTCTTCTGCCTTGTTGATACTGTTATATAATGTGAGCATTGCTTACAATATTAATAGAAGCTCCACAGCCTACAAGAAAGATTTTGATGCTATGCTGGATGGAAATAGGCAATCACTTAAATTTAATTTTGTTAATTTAGGAAAAAAAAACCCTAAATAAAAGAGTTATTGTTTATTTAATAATCTCTTCCCCAGCTTGTGTAATGGCATTTTTGAGGGGTGGAAGGTTGGGTCTTCCTCAAATAGTTTTAACCATGTTTCCTGATTCTTCCAAGCGTTGACTGTTTCATGCAAAATGATGAATCATTAGCGGGAAAAAAAGTTTCTTAAAAATCTGTAAGTGTATTGGCTACTCCATTCTGAAATAAGGAAGAGCAAATAGCAGGGTTTATTTTGATATTCTCTCAGTTATTACTGCAGTGTTCTCTAGATCAATAAGCTTTCAGTGATCTTTAATACTTGTCTACAGTTCTGCTTATACAGGTATATCATAAACTGTAATCCTTCAATAATCCCTCAGTATCTCTGAAAGCCAGTGGTGAACGTAACTGAGCACAGCCAAAAAGGCGGCCAAGTAAGGCTTAAGAGACAAACAATAACTAATACATTCAGACAAATCCATTAGTGCTTTTATTCTTTCACAGTTTAGCTGTCATAGAGTGCTTGAAGCACTAATGTGGAAAGATTCAGTTTATGGTCAACAGCAATAATTTGTGTGGATTGAAAAGAGCATGCGGCACAAGGGGCAATTCAAACAGTGTCAAATGATTAGAAAAGCATGAACTGAAGAATTT
The DNA here is from genome assembly GCA_013389865.1 of Piaya cayana. Classification (NCBI taxonomy): domain Eukaryota; kingdom Metazoa; phylum Chordata; class Aves; order Cuculiformes; family Coccyzidae; genus Piaya; species Piaya cayana. The sequence continues at coordinate 67,226 of WAAB01021022.1, read as the reverse complement.
CACACTGCATCATAAGGGAAGACTCACTTGTTGTTGTGTTTTCTTTGGGTTTTTAATTCCATTTAGAAAGAGACTGGCTCCAAGAAAAAATTACAATGGAGGCTAGACTTGCTATTTATTTACTTGATCGGATTTCAGTCATACCTAATTAATTATGCCGTTCTACATTTTTCAATTTACTCACAAAATTAACGTGAGTGAAACCAATCACTGCCTGGTTGCTTACCCTGATGTTGCTGAAGAGGTATTTGCATATGGAGTCCTTCTGGTGGAAAGTCTTCAACAACAAGAAAGGGGTACTCGACCTTTACGTGTCTTTAATTTGAATCAAAACATACCTTCAAATGACTTTTTCAGTAAGTCATTTCTTTTTCATTAGGTCAGGGCATTTTCCTCGAATTGTTCCATTCTTAGAGGGCGCAGATCTTACTTTATTGTATTAATAATAGTTATTTGTCAGTACTTTTAAAGATGTTATTGTATTCTGAATTTCCAGATAAGTTCTTGTTAAACCAGCTGTGCACCTGATAATTTTAGATAAATATATTTTCATTCTTCATGGTCAAATGAAACACAGAATGCTTAGCTTTAAATATTGGGACATGGTGTAAATTTAATAAGATAACAGAAATATTTGTGTAAGTGCAGACTGCTTAACCAGAGCAGGAATTTAAAACAGTATTCTAAGAAGATGATACATTATTTTGATAATTATAATAAAATTAAAGTAATTTACACGTTGTAAAAGCCAATTTCTGAGACCTCTTTGCATAAATGTCTTGGACCTGCTTTTCTAGTAAATGATAGAATATTTCAATTCTTAAATGCTTCTCTTGCGTTCTCATATTCCCTTTATTCTCCCTTCATGCTTGTGGTTGCAGGCACTACACTGATTATTAAAAACTCAAGTGGCCTACTTCACAAGGTCCACAGTGATTGTGGGGAAGTTGCTGCAACTGCTTACCCTATTTTGTCAGTCTGGATTAATCTATAATTTAGCAATCAGTTTATAATATGAGTGCCTCCTGAATTCATTAATTGCAGCAGTGTGTTTGGAACACTGATTTATCTGAGCATGTCAAGGACTGATCCAATCAATCTTCATGTATTCTGTGTAGGTGGGGTGCAGGATTTAAGATCATCCGAAAACCAAAACTGATTAAGTACTGATGTGTGTGATTTCAGCTCAGCGATTCCTTTTTTCTCGCTGCTCTTTCTTTGGCTGTATTCATGTTGAAGATGTTGGAGAGGAAAATACCAGATTGCAGTGAAAATTTAAGACGGAGAAATAAACTCAAGAAATGATCTTGATCTCATTTTTGTTAGAGTCAAGGGAACTCATTCTGATGACTTTAAAAGGCACTAGTTTGTTCTCCATTATTATAAATACTGGATATATAGCAAATTAATTGTCAGATTAATTAATCTAGATTTGGGTTAATTGATGTTTGTGAAGTGCTTTGAAGATGAAAGAGCTATCTCAATGACAAGTGTTGCCACAACAATTAGGGGTGCAAGTGAATTGCACAAGGGAACAATTATCTGATATATAGTGGTTGAAAAGTAAAGAGCTGATGTTCATATCTCTAAGGGTTTAGGCTGCTATTAAAAATGGTGGTAGAAGGCTGAAGAGCTGGTGCATATGAAAACAGTCAGGGTAGCAAGGGACAAGAATCATCTTCCTCTCTATTGAGTGGCTGACAGACAAAATTTGAGAGTTCACCCTGTAATAGGACATTTTTACTTCCCATTCCTTGCCAGAGCCCGCAGTTCCATGAGCCCTGGGGCAGAAATGAAGCAACATCCCCCTGACATGGTGAGGAACATTCGTTGTGTGAAACAAGGGCAAAGAGAGGACAACCGACAAGTGAAAAAGTTGTATATGATTTTTTCTGTCTAGATTGCAGGATCTGAGGAGTCTTTTCTCTCCTTCTCTTTTCCAAATAAGAGTTGATTGCTTCCAAATAATTTGTACACTGCATTTATTGTGAGCTTTCTTCCAATTGCTTACTACCTCCCTGGTTCCATCCCAAGACAAATAAATACTGTCTTCCTCAGCTTTGTTGTGCAAGTCACCAATATGAGAAATGTTTTGAAGGATTCTCACTTCTCTCAAGCTGTTTTTGAAAGTGAGTTTTAATCCCCTGAAATGAAACAGAGGATCCTATAGGTGCTTCTGACTGTAATCCAAAGCAGAAGTGACTGGTTCCTTCATAGGGAAGGATAAGTACTAAATCCCATCCCTGGGACCATTTAAAATGAGACAAAACAAAGCCCCAGTAATGAGGGTCAGTTCCACACTGGAGTGTTGGGCAAAGATGGTGCCCTTGAATTAAATGACCTCTACAGTTTTCCTAATTTACCAGTCACTGTGTTGATAATGCATTGAACAGCCCACAGACCCCAGTGTGAGCTGCAGAGCTGCTTGCTGTAGAAGTTTAGAAACCAGTTCTACTATTTTGAATTAAAAGAATAAAACAAAGTTCTGCTCTCACTAGAACAGATCAGGATTAAGGCTCAGCTGTAACCCTGTAAAGTAGCTGAATGCTGTACTGAGAGAATTTTTAAGTGTTGCCAATGTTAAAGAAAATCCTTCAGTTTCATACCTTTGTCTACTGGACATTTTGTTGTGTGACTCAAAGTATCTCATGATATTAAAAATGAGAAAAAATAAAAGTGTAACCAGTTTTTCATATTCTTTTTTCATTTCTTTCAGTTGAGACTGGAAAGAATAAATAGTGAAGCCAATTTACAGTCTCATTTCAGACTTTCATAAAGCAGCAAAGCCTCACATTGGCTGACATATAACCAACTTATAAAGACCTTTGGTATCTTTTCTGTGTAAATATAAAATTACACACTCATGGAAATCCTTCTTTTGTTAAATCTTGTAATATATGTATTCTTAGCTATGAATAATATATTTTTGCTAATTAAATAGAAAGCTCACCTTAAAATTCAACTCAAAAATTGTATCTTTATAGTTTATATGCTAATATACTGCCATACAAAACTGATTACATGTTACAGATAATAAAATGCATATATTTTAAATGGTAGTAGTCTCAGGGAACTCATCAGAGTCAAAACTAAGGCAAAATAATATATTTGTTTAAAAAAATTTGCAGTAAGTATCTTGAGGGACTCAGTTATAAGTTAATGTTTGTGTTACTCTGGGCAGCATTAAAGCAGAAATAGCTATTGTGTCTAATATTTTAGAAGATGTCTCACTACATATAGGGGTCACTTGAAAAGTGTGAAATTTTTCTTACACTGGAAATAACATATTTAGCCCTTCCATGCACAGTGATGTCACCTACCACACATTCTTTTAAAATAATTTAGTTCTGCATTTTCTGTTCGCCAGAAACCTGTTTTCTCCCAGCTAGATGATATACACACTTTTAAATGTGTACATACATGTGTATAATGTGTATGTACCTTACATAATGAATGGAGCTGTGTTACTTAATAAAAATGCTTTATCTGCCTTATCAAATATAATTTATGCATATTTATCATGTATGTTTGATCTCCAAATGATTTTGAAAATGCTTGAGAGCTGTGCTCCCTAGAAAATGCATTTAGCTGATAACAGCCCTCTTTGTGGTAGTACTAGAAGAAATCAAGCTCTTGACATCAGATTTCAACACATTTGTGGATAATTGTTGTTCTATTTGTGTGTTACATCTGCTAAAACCTGCCAGGGAAGTTTAACCATACAGTCGGGCACTGCTAGCTCATATCTTTAGACAAGATTTGGTGTTAGAATAAAACTTGTTTGCAACTGCTTCAGCCTGATCCACCTTGGCCAATGAGAAATCAAGACTTACATGTTCATTTGGACTTATTTTAATGGTCTACTCTTTAAAAGTAATGCCACAAGTGTGTTTTCAGGAAGCCTGGGAGGTAGGGTTTCTCTTGTCCCCCTCTGCTCTGAACTGCCAGTACAGCTGCTCCAGCTGTTACGTTCCTCAGAGCTCCTCACTGACTGCAGCCAGTTATAGTGCAGCAGTGCTTTCCCCTTTTCATGTGACTGTTTCCACAATAATATTCATAAGAGTCTTGCTCAACAGAATTGTTCAAAGTGGCTACTAGCTTAGCATATCCAGTTTATTGAACACCTCATAGAATGTGCAAGCTATTTCAGGGGTAAAACTTCTGTGTGACCATGAAGCGGATTCATGTCCTGAGCATGACAGCCATTGTGTCTGCTTTGCCTGATATTAACAAAGGGATAGTGTTCCTATCACAAGTATACCAATCCATCCCTTTCTGAAAAGTGTATGGTTTGCCTGTAAATCCTAAGTGAAAGAGAGGGTGAGTAATGTTAGAAGTAATTTCTCAATATTACCTGTATTAAAGACTGTAGAGTCTGCTAGTCTGCTTGCAGAAGAGATCACAAAAAAAGGCTATGACTGACCTGTCCATTGCATTCTAAATTGCTTTGATCTGAAATTTCAATGTAGAGGTAGAGGTACAGCATCAGCACTTAATCTCTTTGACAACTCCTTAGATATCAGCTGCCTGAGGGCTGTTAAGATCTACTAAACACCTATTACTAAGATACAAAGAAAGTCAACAAAAAAGATCACAAGCATAGGAGACTAAATTCAGACTGGAAATTAAGATAAACTTATAGAGTTAGATTTGAAGTCATGAATGGCTTGGGGAAAATAGTGAGGGAATGGTCTGATTCTTTTCCTCAGCGTATACAAACTTGATAAGCACCATGACCAGGCATAACATTTGAAAGGAAGTTCTGTTTCTATACCACAGAGATAAATTGTGAGACATGTTGTCAAAGGATTTGGCAATGCGGAAAACTATACATATGCTAAAAATGAGAGTAGAAAAATTAATTATCATATATTCCATTGGCTGGCTATTAACAGTAGGTATCAGGTGCTCTCTCTGGCTTTTGGAGAGTTTCAGGTTGTTGGCTGCCAGTAACTGGGAGAATATGGTGGAGTAAAGATGTACCTTTCCTTGTCTTATGTAGTATTTCTCTAAGCATTCACTATCATATGACAGAGATGATACTGAAGTTTTGTACTTCTAGTATTTTATTATAGTGAATGCTGTTATATTACTGAGCTTTCAAGGTGAAACTTAAGTGTTGATTTTCATTTGAAAAAGATCTGAACGCTTGGGGTTTAATTATTTGAGAAGCTGTGCATGTTCATAGCAAGGGTATGTACATACTGCTAGTCGATCATAGTGTGAGATTCCTTCTCCTCTGGTACAACTTTGTGAAAAGGTGAAAATTAGATGGACTATTTAGAGCTGAAGTGTGTCCAGTTTGCTGTCTATAAGCACAGAGATAAACCAAGCTAGTCCTTTATTTCTCTGTGGCACCTGCAGTAGAGCATATGGAATTCTACTGCATGTCTTCAAATACTCACCCTGACCTGGTTACACATACACAACCCTCTGCAGCATTTCTCTTTCTTGCATACCTTAGCTTATACATTTTTCAGGAGATTACTACCTTTCTACTGAATCCCTGTTCAATATCAACTGTCTTTAATGAATGCATTTCTAGTTTCAAGCAAAATATCTGGAAATCTGATGATGAGGTGTCTAGAAAGGCAGAGTTATCTTTACTGACTGATTAGAAAGCAGACTACTTACATTAGGCAGTCACAGTTTCTCTCCTTGACAGACAACAGGGTTTCAGACTCCTGTTCTGCAAAATAGAGAGAGAAGTATTTTGTCAGAGTTGTACCAGACATTTGTCTTCAACTCATGATCAGGCTAAAATGTGGAAGTAAAAAAATTTCTTATAGTCAGATTTCAAGGACATTTTCTTCGTAATATGGCAAGCAACCATTCATGAATAAAAGGGAACCTGTGGAGGGGGAGGGTGGTGGTGGTGGAATATTGCTGCAGGCTGATGGTAAATGTTATTAATAAATTAGTTATGTTTATCCAGGCAGTGATGAAAATTACCACTTAAATATTTCATAATAGTGTCACTAAGAAAGAAAAGTAGCAGGACATGAGATTACTTGACAAAGTTTCCTGTGGGGAAGGCATCTCCTTCCTCCCTAGGTGCCCACTCCCCAAATAGTGTGAGATTTCTGGGAAGAAATCAGGATCCAGCCATGTGTGACATCACCTTATGTTTGGTATGTCTGTGTGTTGGTCTGTAGTAGGTATGATGAAGAAAGCTACACACCTTCCCACTTTCTTTCGAGTATGGGATCCTTCTGCTACGGTCCATCCCTTCCTTAATCTGACATTTGGCAGGGGCTGAGGTGGTTGAAGCAGAAGCATGGCCTGACTCTAGTTATTCCCTGTGCCAGTCTGGGTACAGGGAATTCATGCAGATTAAGCCCGACCAGCCCCGGGGAGGGCAGAGGTGGGCAACAGAAGGCACCTGCCACGTGTGATTAGAATTGAGGTTGTGATCATATCAGCCTCCAGTGATTCTATGGGCTTTTGAAACTGTGAATCTGCTGCGATGTTATTTTATATCCTGTCCCTGAAACCTTGTCTCATTCTATACTGAAGCTGTGTTAGAGCATAAGATTGTGGCACTCCTCATCAGAATGCTGTAAATACTTCTCTGAGAAGACTTATGAATATGTAAAACTTGCACAAAATAATTAAAAATCACTAACTTATACTTTTAATCATCTCATGCACATTTAAAAAATTTAGAATTGTGATTTTAGTAGTCTAAATTTGTTTGTTCATGGCACTTGAACCCTTAATCTTCTTAAGAGCTTTAAATCCTCAACTCTACATAGCTTTAAGGTGACCTGCAAAAGTAAAATACAGGATCCTGGTAATGCAGCATTCATCGCACAGTCTCCTAGGCTGACTCGCTCCCGTTTTCCTGGCTGTTCAGAGCATTAAGCATGTACTTGTAAAGTTGTTGACATTTCAGTTCTTTCCTTTGATCCGTAATGATACAGGAATAAGGGCCTGATCTGTCTTTAAGCCAATATACAACTTCTTGTGCTGATTTCTTTGACTGCTAAATTCCTGCCTTCCAACAGAAAGCAGCACATCATTCTGATCACCGCTATGAATTATAACTGTCATTGCTGTGTGCACAGGGACAGGCTTGCCACCAACTTTGACATCAATTATAGGATAGATATGCAGAGCAGCTTAGGAGGTAAAGGTGAAGTTTGGGAACAGGAATAAGCCAAAGGAAGATATTCCTTTTTTAGACTTGTATAGACAACAATTCCTTTGTAGGCAAATATGATAACTGAGGTTTTCTCTAAAGCTGAGTGTTTTCTCTACAAGATATTACTTTTAAGTACTCTTTTATCTTAAAAGGTATGCAGAGGCTTGTCTGTGGTTAGTATATTTTTTTCTTTTAAGAATATTTGTGTTTCAAGGAGTACAGCATCAGCAGACTCTGGTACTAGAATCAAGTCTGCTTGTGATATTTTGGATGTAGGATATTTGTTCCTCAATTTCAACTGCAGATGCAGTAATCCCTCACCACCCCAAATGCTAGAGATTCCAATGAATTCCACAAAACATAAGCATATTTTTAGTACTGAAAGCTTCCCTTATTTGTTTGCCAGGACTGAGAGAAATGAAAAGCAATGCACATTTTGTAAGTACTATTCTGTTAATAGTTGCCAAAAAAAAGACCTTCCTTCACCTTCCACATCTTATCTGTCCATCAGTTCATGCTGCTTGCAGGGTATCCTTTGCTACAGTATCTCAGCATTGTGCAAGTTTTACTTCTCAGGCACATCCAGAATTAATAATCATTTTTCAGTCCTGTATCTTTCAAGAAAGTTTGCACAAAAGGGAATGATGCAAGTTCCTTTGGCAACTTTTGGATGTGTGCTTTGTTGTGGTGTTCTGGAGAGAGGAAAATCTGTGCAAGTCTGCAATAGAGTCCTACAATAGCAACCCCACAAGAGCTCTTGGTGAGTAGCCCATTTATGCCAACACAATGCTGTGCCGAAGGAGGGCCTCAGGATAGCAATGTGTTCACTCGCTTTTCACCCATCCCCTTGCTCATACCACCTTTATGCTTTACATATATCTCCCAAAGCCAGCATAAATACAAAGGGCCAAACAAGGTTTTGTCAAAATTTTCAATCCAACTTTTCTCACCAAAATCTACTGCTTAGTTCAACTGAAACTATTTGAATCTATGAAAGTTTTGCCAGACTATTTAGTAAAAAAAAAAAAAATCCCTCTAAAACCAAATGTGTTTATTTTTTGCTACTCAAGACAGCCTTTTTAAAGATAAATTTACTTCTCTCCCTTTAAATTTAAAAAAATAGGAAATTAAAACCCTTGACTTCTGTTTCTGGTTTTGTTTGTTTGCTTGTTTAGTGGTTTTTTACATTTCTTTTTATGACACCAGATGAGTTTATGTAATGTGTTTTGCAGTTGCCAGTAAAGATAACATTTCATATGCTTCTGTTTCTGTGCCTGTGCAAGGAGACCAGATCTCCCTGCACAGCAAGCTCAGGGTGATGTTCCTAGGGGAGAGACAGGGCACAGTCTGCATCTTTGCTGTTCAGGTGCTGATTCGAACCCCCTCACAGTTTGTAGAAAAGCTTATTTCAGAGGGATACATTTTGACAGACAGGATCTGCATTTCTCAACTGTCATATGTGAAAGGGACCACTGATTAGTCATTTTAATTTTCTACCTGGTGTATTTTGTAAATGAAATATCTTCAGTATATTCTGAGAATCTTAAAATACCATGTAAATTTGAAAGACTACTTGAGAAGTTATGCTGCTGTTGGCTTTGTGATAAACTAGTGTTTTCATCTACAGAAGACAGTGTTATTAAAATGAATGTTAAAGCACTGCAAAGAGCAACTGCATATTCCATATACTGTCATTTCTTACAATGGAGATATATACCCATATTTAAGCATGGATACTTTTATTCAATGGACATGAACAATCAATATTTTGAAATTAACTGTACTTGAAGTTTATAAACACAGCTTAATACATTAATTCTGTTGTATTCCATTTTGATTTCTCAAAGGCTGAACAACCTTCCTAAAGCTGCTTCTTCTTCAGAATTTTTCATGTGGTGTTGCCATGCTAGTAGTAATTCCTTAGTGCCTTTTCCTATTCCAGACTTCAAGGATTTTATCTATAAAAAAGGTGTAGAAGTAGCTGGGGAAAAAAACAAAACCAAAAAACTATTTTCTCGCCTTCCTCTCTGCCCCAGTTAAAAAAATTGCTCTGAGATAAAGTGGTCACTAGCTTGCTTTCTACTTTTTTCTAGCTTATGACCCATCTCCACTGCATTGCAATTAATTAAAAGTTGTTCTTGTTGATCCATGCTGTACTTAAGCATCTTGGAGAGGGGAATTTGTTGCAGAACTCAAGAGTGTTTCTGATTAAGTCTTGTTGTTTTGGTTTGGGTTTTTTTTAACAGAAAATGTGTGAAGCGATAACAGTCAAGCAGCAGGCAGTTTCTTTGCTCATACTTTCAAATTCTTTTCTTCTGAATCAAAATTATTTTCCTGCTTTGTTTTGGTTTTCCAATGCTTTTTAGCCTAGCTTCTCCTCTGATATCCCTACTTATTGCACAGACTACCAAATGAAATGTCTACCAGAGGCATTTCAATGAGACTCCTTTTTTTTACAAGTTCCTTTTGAGAGGTGATGTGAATCTCCTTTTCATTTGGAGTCTCCATTGTTTCTCAATGATTTTCAAAAGAGGGTTTAATTGTTTCATACAATTCTCCATTGTTAAGAATGGCTGTTACATCTCAGTTAATGAGGCAGGTGGATCCCAGTCTACCAGGAACTGGTGGATGAAGTTTCTAAGCCACTGTCCATCGTATCTGAGATGTCATAGCAGTCTGGTGAATTTCCCACTGACTGGAAAAGGGAAAACATCACTCCCATTTTTTAAAAAAGGAAGACCTGGGGAACTACAAGCTGGTCAGTCTCACCTCTTAGCCCAGTGAGATCATGGAGCACATCCTCCTGGAAACTCGGTTGAGGCACATGGAAAATGAGGAAGTAATTGGTGACAGCCAGCATGCTTCACTAAGGGCAAATCATGAGTAACAGATTTGGTGGCTTTCTACAATGGGGCTACAGCATTGGTGGATAAGAGAAGAGTAATTGCTATCATCTATCTGGATTTTTGCAAAGCATTTGACACTGTCCTGCATGATAGTCTTGTCCCTAAATTTGAGAGGCATGGATTTAATGGATGGACCACTCAGTAGACAAGAAATTGGTTGGATGGTTGCACTCAAGGAGGTGCGGCCAATGGTGTCCAAGTGGAGACCAACAATGACTGCCATTCCATGGGGGTCAGTATTAGGACCAGTGTTGTTTAATGTCTTTGTCGGTGACATGAACAGTGGGATTGAGTGCACCCTCAGCAAGTTTGCTGATTACACCAAGCTGTGACGTGGTTGTATGACATGGTTGACATGCTGGAGGGAAGGGATGCCATCCAGAGAGACCTTGAGAGACTTGAGAGGTGGGCCTCTGCTAACCACATGATGTTCAACGAGGCCAAGTGCAAGATCCTGCACCTGAGTCAGGGCAATCTCAAGCACAAATACAGCTGAGCAGAGAATGGATTGAGAGTAGCCCTGAAGATTATCTTTAAGGTCCTTTCTATGATTCTGTGAGATGCAGATGTTCTTCAGGCCTGGGTCTATACCGATTCATTGGAAAAAAAACCTGCCTAGGTTTCAGAAGTCATCCTTGGGAAAAAAGCGAGTAATTACACGCCCTTCTGCTAATATTTTAGATCTAGATACCCACAGATGACTATGAAAATATAGAATAATTTAGCCTGGAAGGCACCTCAACGTTTTGAATTCAAATGATCCTGTTACCACTATTTCTCTTAGATGAATATGTATAACTAGAGAATAATATGAAAGATTCATCTCCAAGCTCTGCCCCTAAAATGGAACTAAACTGAAAATGTGTGACCTAAGTCTAATACAACTGTTTTTAACTGAAATACACTGGAGAATTTTGGCTAGCTTTTTAAAAAGTACCACTTGTTTTTGTGCATCTGACCTGAGGCAGTCTAGGAAGATTTGGCTTTTCAAAGGGGTATATTCTCAGCACTTTCTGAAAAACACCTTGAAGGGTCTTAAGCTGGAGGGATCAAAACCACAAGTCTCTGATGAAAAATTCTCATTTGTGAAGCTATTTCTGTATCTCATCTTTATTATTTTGTCTAGATGTACATCTGGGACCCCTCTATACTAAACTGTCTGTTAAACTGACTGACTTGTTAAATTTTACAAAATAGAGGCAAGGATCATTGTTCCTGGTAGGGGGCAGTTAATTGTCATGTTAGATGGTATTTTTCAGTACTTCTGAAAGACTAAATCTTCTAACAGTGGGAGCACATCACTAGAAGACACTTCTGCTAGCTCCATTTGATTCTGTAACTTCAGCTAGTATTCTGTGGTAATAAATAGCTATTTTTATGTGATTGAATGAAAGATTAAGAGTCATAACCAGTGAAAGAAGCTATTCCTTTTCTTTCCTGCTTTCTTGTGCATTCATTAAATACATTCCTTTATTCAGAATTTCAGTGTGTGGAACTAATGTATATTTTCTTAACATATTTATTTAGTAGATTTAATATTCACTACTTACTCAGAGCATTTCCTTCAAGGATTTTGAAATACTTTACAATTAATTATTTTATATACTTGTGACATGAAGCTGGTTAATAACAGTACAAACACCCTGGATAGAACTGAGGATACTAAAGCCTGCCCCCTGCCATTACCTCAGATAATACTACCAAGTTCCATTGTTTGGAATAATGAATCAGATCTCAGCAAGTCACACAACTGAAATAATAGCATAACATTTTTAAATATTATTGCTTACCTTCTGTTCAGGTTTTCAAGCGTTTTATATGTACAAAGACTGACCTTTTTTTTTCAAATGTGAGTTGAGATCTAGTCACAGGACTCCAGGAGGTCAATCTTAAGTCTGTTAGATACCTGGGACAGGTTGCAATGCACTCCTGGTTTAATGCAGGGACATCATCACAGGGGCAGCGTAGCCAAAATGTTCTGTGCCTCAAGTCTGTTTTTTTCCCTAGTGCCAGTGGATAGGAAGAGTGACAGTGTGTATGTAAATAATTTAATTGAGACCCCGTCAATGTTAGAGCCAGGGTACACTGCCACTTGTTCATGACAACCCAGAAGTGCTGCAAAGTGGCTGCTAAGCATCAATAGATGTTTTCCATAGGCAGTTGTTTACCAGAAGAGGTTGTTTTAACTGCATCTGAAAATTTGTAGAAACACACTTATTCTGATAAAAATTTTTCGTGAGAAATACCTTAAGCAGGATGGGAAATTCTATTTAGAATGAAAGAAAGAAAGATTGTACTGCAAGATCCCATTGCCCTCCACAGCTGTCTGAAGTGTAGAAAAGACATTTGAATACAAGTCATTCTCATGTTGGCTAATTGCAAGCTGATTTTACCAGTCTTTTCTATTGAAGAAGATCCACAATGTGTATTTGAACTGGAGGGTGTGAACAAGAGAAAGGCTGATGCTGTCATTCGATATTTAAATGCTTTCCTTTGATGTGGGAAATGCAGGTTCAAAACCTTGCCTTAATAAATATTTAAAGATTTATGCAAAGCAAAGCAGCTCCAACAGAGAAGAATAAGAGAGAAGCTCGGAGCAGAAGCCTAGAATAGCTTCTATCACAGTGGATAAAGCCTGTCACTGCAAAGTAAGGAAAATGGTGGAGCAGGAAGTCAAAGCAGAAGATGTCTGACCTACAGGGCAAAATGACTGTTTCCTGGTCCCTTCCTTGGTCATTAAGAGAAATGTCAACAGCTTTGGGCTTGTCCTGATACAGAAGGAGGGAGGCATCTGAAGCCGTGAAGGCCCTTCAGGGACAGGAAAACATTTTCCCCAATGCTCTCATTAGAAAAAGGTTTCTTATTTACAAGTGCTACCAAGGACAGGTGCATCAGGTAGGTTCTTAGAGCTATGCAGGACAGCCTGGCTATGGACTAAAGAAAAGAATTAGAATGTTGTAGAATCATTGAATGGCTAGGTTGGAAAGACCTTCGATATCATCAAGCGAGACAAGAAATTTCCGCTACTAAATCATAGCTCTAAGCACTTCATCTACCCGTCTTTCAAACACCTCCAGGGATGGGGGCTCAACCACCTCCCTGGGCAGCCTGTTCCAGTGCTTGATAACCTTTTCAGTGAAGATATTTTTCCTAATGCCCAATTCAAGCCTCCCCAGGTGCAACTTGAGGCTGTAGCATGAGGAGCTCACAATTCTTAATAAAAATTATTCCCTTTAAAAGGAGCAACAGCTCGTTCTTGAAGACCTCATCGTTAGCATATCTGAAAAGAGTAGTTTGCCAGCTTGATTATTCTTATCTGCTTTTAAAAGAAAAGTAAAAAAAAATTGCACAAAACCTAACTCCTGGCTTCTAATTATTCCAGAAGTTCCAGACACTGCATCTTATGCTTTGGTACCCACAGATCATTTCAGAATATGAAGTGTTTTGTACATACATTTATTTTCTAACTGAATGCAGCAGTAAGGTGAAAATTTAATTATATGTAACAAGTTGACATCTTTCTGCAATTTTCTAGTTTCTTTCAGCTCATACTTGCATAGTGCAATACTGAAATGAAATTATGACTTCAAAATGAGCAATCTACTTCCAGTCCAAGATCCATTTTCAGTGATTTGAATCTCCATTAAAGACCATGCCAGCTCTCTGTACATTACTGGAATTAAGCCTAACACTGCTCTGTGGGCAGTCAGAAAGAAAACTGTATGACAAATATTAAAAAAAATTTCTATGTGATGTTACTTACCTGGAATACAGATTTCTCTGAACCCTCAGGCCCAGTAATATAAAAGATTATTTACCTATTTCTCTTTATATTTCCTGAGAGATTCAACCATGGATTTCATCTTTCCACTTGAGAGTCCCCACTGACTACTCAGCCTCACCTTAATATCTTGACTGTTAACTGACTGAGTGCTAAGCAACAATATTTTTCCTCCATTGAAAGAAGGTCTCCCTGGGACAGTTTATACAGCTCTGAAATAATTGACCAAACTGATAGGTGAGGGCTTGCTTACATGGAGATCAACAGCTGCTACTGACTTATAAAACTTCTCCCAATGTTACTGCAGGAAAACTGAAAGACAGTGAAGGTAATTGCTGACATGCTGGTGCACACCTAGTGGAAGTGAATGCTTCTGTGAGCTGTATGCTTTGCATTCTGGTCTCCTTGCTAGCAAAAGGTACCTCATTTGAGTGATCCACATCAGTCTCCTGGGAATCACTGTTTCTGTACACAGCAGAGTCATCACAAATTGGAAATATTTCTCTGTGTGCAAGTGAAAGGTGGAGAAAAGTCTGTGCTGACTGCAGAGCTTCTGCAGTTAGTGCTCTGTATTGGGTGATTCAGGTTTAAACACAGGTCTAGTGTATTTTTCATATATGTCATAGCACAAAATAAGGTAAGTGGTGTTAGACTTCCCTATTTTTCCAAGTAACTGTGCAAAGCCAACATCCTGTTCCTGCCAGCTCCATGATAAACTTCTTGTTATATTTACAAAGGATAACTTCAGTTTTTGGGAGGATGGTAGATACATACAGGATGGGTTCATGGTATGCTGCTTGTTTGGGTTTTTTTAATACGAATATAATGTTTCTACAGTTTCATCAGTATGTTTTAAGCAATGTTTTCTCTTAGTAACATTCCTGAAAATGTCACAGCTTGGTTTTTTTTCATCATTATATCTGCTTTTCAGTTCATCACACTCCATAGCAGAATTAACTGCCCTGTGGCATCTAACTTACGCTTGACCAGCTTTTTTAAAAACAGAGACTTCACACTATTACACTTGCAGAATTTTTTTTCTCATGTGTCCTTTATGAGACTCCTATCCAAAGGCCATTGAAGGTCAATGGGACATTCTCAGCTAGTATTTGCATCAGCTAATGTTGACGGTTTGCATCAGATTATACCTCCTGTTCTTCACCTAAGAGAATTGTTTTTCCTATATATGACTAGTATTAGATTGCATACTTTATATTCACAGAGTACTCACTAAGTAGATTAGACTCCTCTGTGCTGCCTACTTGTTTCAGGAATTATGTTGTTTCATTTCATAATGACATAATGGTGCCACCTGCAGTCCAGAGCCTTATACAAGTGGTTTCTGATAATGTGATTCACAATAATAAAAACATTGAACTCAGCAACAAGGAGGATAACAATAATCAGTCATGTGTAGAAGTCACTGCATTTTAAGAAAAAGCTGTTTTATTTCTCTTACCATAATAAGAGTTTGAATTTCTTACTATTTTCCTTGAAAATGAAGTCAATGAAACCAAAATCTTTGTATTGGTGACTTGTCAGGGGCATCCAGTAAACTTCAGTAACATGATTCTCTGTAGCTCTTTATGATACTCTACTGGAACCTGCTAAAACACTTCACTGCAAATATCAATCCCTGTGCACACATCACAGATAAGGAGTGTCTGTACCCTCTAAACTGTATTTGAACCAAAGAATTTTTTTTTAACAGGGAAAAGTCAGAATGATTAATTGATTAATGTTGTTCTTTTGTGTCTTTGTCATCCAACCAGTGGGATTTTCTCTTGTAATTTTTTAATAGAGAAACCTGTCTCCTAGTTCCGAAGGATGTCCAGCTACTGAGTATTCTGCCCTGAATTCTTTATTATTATGACTTTTAATGTGTAGATTTTGACATGTTTTTCAGTGCTTTTTCTTCCATCTCCTTCTCACAGTTGTTAAAGATATAGTACATTTGTTCTTTGCATAGATGTATGAAAATATATTTCTAAAAAGTGGTGGCATGTACAGAGCCAACGTGCAAACATTTTGGAAGACTGGAAGAAGGAACACAATGAACTAGCAAAGATATTAAGAAGTCCTATTTGTTCCAGTTGTAGTTTTTTAATAGGATAAAGTTGGAATTTTTTACTTGGATTTTTTTCAGTTTTTTCCTTGTAGGTAGTCTTAGGAGAATATCTGCTTACCAGTTAGAATAATCACTTTATTCTGCCTGAATATTCTTCTCTACATAGGTTCTCTTTTTTACTGAAATGCGATCATTGTTTGATAGCTAACCTATTGATACAGGCTTATGTTTTACTTAAGTGTACATCCTTCCTTTAACCATAGTGAGATAAATCACCCACGTGAGGAGGAAATAGGCGTTCTAATTACACTGAATTAAATGCTTGATTCTCCTTTTTCCATTGGTAATTATTTTAATAATAGCTTCGTAATTCACCTAGTAGACTAACGAAAGAATGTCCACACCTACATCATTTTCCTGAACGCAAAGGAAATTGGACATTAATCTGACAAAATGTTGACATTAGAGAATGAATTATTGGCTCAGCTTTAACCAGGGCTCTTTTTATTCCCATCCAGTTATTTGTGACCTAATTTTCATTTATTTATGCAGTCAAAATACCTAATTGCATGTTCAGAGAAAGTACTTAGGTATCCATGCACTGTTACTTTGTACAGGTTTTTTTGGAGTACAAATATAGAGCCACCTTGTGAAAGTCTATTTTTTAGTGTACTAGCTACATTCTTTACAGAAGTTCTTACTTTTCCAAAATTCTGCATTTCCTTGCATTCTCAAAGCATCCAAGCCTTCTGCTAAACCCGTCAGTAACAGGCACTGTTAGTTTTTTCCAATAAGATTTGCTGGTTTTATGTGCTATAAAAACTCTCCAGTATGATAATCATGCTATTTTTCTCCCATTCTACCTTGTATTCTTTAGCCTAGGGCATTTTAGTGGGTAGTTTTAACTTAAGAGCCAGCATACTGAAAGGTATGGGGTTTATTTTTACAGAAAGCTCACAGGCAGTCAGCATTTTGTTCTGTTTAATCTCATTGCTCCTGTATATGCTGGTAACTGATTTGAAGTGCAGAGAAGGAAACAGAAAATGAGCAGATATGTACAAATGTTTTTGGTTTATCCTTCTACGCTGTTTTGCCATGGAAGTGTACGTATTTTAATTTGTTCTTCACAACATAATCATCTTCAATGATAAAAAGTGTCTAGACCTAGATTTTCTGTGGGTGGTCAGAGATGATAGTAGAACAATAAACAGTGAAGGTTGTAGCTCCTGCTTGCTTTCAACACAGTAATTGCAAAGGTTTGCATATGAGCAAGTCTTCATCTGCTGGTGTTAGACAGCCATCTCTGGGGGTTAACTGCAGCAGCTCCTCGAGGGGACACAGAAACACTCTGCGTCAGTTCAGGGCAGAAAGCACCAAATAACACTGTTCCAGTAGGAACCACGGGGTTGTTGAGATGGTAGAAATTTAATTGTGTGTGCTGGAATCAGGCCAATAAACAGGGTCAGGCTCTCTTGTCCTTTGAAGAAGCATTTTGGCACATTTCAGGTGTAGCAACAGCACTTGGAGTTGCAGCAGAAATTTTTTGCAGCAAGCTTTGATCCCGTCTTGAATCTGGAGGTTGGTACCTGTACTGAAACACCCAACCTGTAACCCTCCTACTAGGGATTCACTCAAATAATGTCAATGCCAGCCACAGTACAGCTCAGGTGTCTGTCTTCATTATTCTTTTTTGCCAAAACCTTGGTGCTTTGTGGTGGGATGAAGGTATATCTCCACCACCTCATTCATATGCCACTGATGATAGCCGTGTGTCAGTTTCTTCATTTGGCATTAATCTTTATTTGCTTGTTTTGAAGGAGAAAAGGTGGTTGGATACAGGTTTATTTTCAAAAAATGCTAAGTATCTCTTAGAAATGTGTTAGTTCAATGCAAACAGAGTAATCCTAAAAATGAACTTGATACTAAAAACTATTACCTCTTATTGTCACTATAAAACATGCCAAGAAACAGGATTTGAATGGGCTTTTCCTTCCTGAAAATCTTAATATTGGGTTTTTTACCACTAATTCTGGACACTTTGGGCTCTTAATGTTGCTGCATTGTGCATATGTCAGAGTTTTGTTGATGTTGTTTACTACCAAACTTCAAACCTTCACTTAGACACAGCAAGTTGCTCACAAGTGAGAAACAGGATAAGCACAGGAACTCTTCAAAATAAATATATCATTTCACAAAAATCATCATCTCTTTGTAAATGTTTCATAAGAGGGAAGGAGACAAAATTAATCAAATAAATTACTGTTTGCATATGGTTTGCTTTGCATATTTGGCAAAAGATGTCACAATAATGATTTAAAGCAACTACTTTCTAGAGCGTTCTGTGTGCAGCAGACTATTTGTCTCTTAGAAATACTGTTGCGTTCACAGAAAGCTGTCAGATTCCTTCTTTTAGTTCCAGTAGAAGTATCTGAGTTTCCTTATGAGTCAATATTTACACAACATCATGATTCCTTGTTCAGGAAGTAGGGAAGGTTTCATATGAAGCAAGATTAACATATTATTATAATTGTTGATTTGGACTTTATATGTATTATATAATATATGTGATACTAGATATGATACTATATCTACTGTATTTTATAAATTTATTTTATATTCTTTATATTAAGATAGAATTACAATATGCTACATTGTAATATATATATGTATTCCACAATGTCTCATCTTCTCCATAGGTGAAGAATCTGGCCTCACTAGACACTACAGCAAAACACTCAATTGCCTCATTAGGCTTTCAACTGGTTTCTAGATCATTTCACCCATGTGGAAACTCAGTGGTTTTGTTTTACTCAGCATATTTTTCACCACAGTTTTCCTCCCTTGCTTCCATAACCCTGCATACGAAGTGTTCTTTCAGAAGAAGCTTCTGTGTTCAGCCCATCAGTACATCCCCATATCTTCAATGTTTGTCAGTCTTTTAGGGTAACAGTGGTGCAGGACACCTTGAGTTTCCAGTCTTTCCACTCCTGATTTTTGAGACACATTGGAAACAAGCCTGATTAGCAAATAAAAGACCTCCCTGGTTTTGTACCAGTTTTCCCAGTGAGCTCACCCTGAAGTTTCCACCCCACCATTGAGCATGTTTGTTTGTGTGAAGTGTCACATCCATTGTTATGGAAAGAGATAAACGCAGAAAATATAGATTAGTTGCTGAGATCTCATAATTATGGAGAACATTTATTAAACACTTGAATGGATACAAGGAGAATACAAATAGGAAAGAAATTCTTTATAGGTTTAGACAGGCAATTAATGTAAACAGTTAAAGTCTTATTGTCTACTCAATACAAGAACAAAAACCAGAAACTAAGTTACTGTACAAGAACAAAAAAAAACCCCGAAGATCTTAGAAATTACATAAAAAATACAGTAAATATCAACAGTGCTACTGTTTCAAAGGTCTAGCTTGTTCTTAAGCTTCCAAGGAAAATATCTGCTCTTCAGCTGACGTGATCTTTTTTTAAAGATCCAGACATCATGTCATGATCTTAATTTAATTCTCACCAGAAATCTTTGACAATACGTTGCTGCAGGACTTTGTGGCAGTGCAGGGTTTTAGATTCTTCATGGATATGCTTTCAGTGTCCATACATGAGATGAATTTAACACAAAATACATCACAGGAGATAAAATAAGACTCTAGCCAGAAATGAAACCTAAAAGCAGTCCTGAAAGAGGCTGGAGGGGGGGTTTAAAATACATAATTGACACAGTAATCAAGAGTGGGTATATGGAGGGTTCACCTTGAAGCAACAGTGTTTGTGTGAAGGCACTAAATGTAGCTCAGAAGAAAACAAAACAAAACAACAACAAAAAAAGCCACCCTCCAAAATGAGATCATTTACTCCCACTGAGTGATGACTGCTATAAGAAGTGAAAAATATTCAGCTAATGTTTCACAAGGATGTATTTTAAAAATCCAATATGTGTATATGAGATAAGGAATTGTGACTTTTATTCACAGACCTTTACACTATAGATAAGCCTAGGTTTAACCTTTAACCTTGACTTCTTATGTTACTTTAGCCATTTCAGTTATAGTAGTGTATGCATTGTGTCTCTGCTTAACCTAGAAATCTTAACTATTTCATCTCTTCATTTTCCTTAGGAAACATGGTTTAGAATATTGTTTTGATAGATATTTAGAATGTCTTTACATTTCTTAATTGATTTCTTATCTACTTTATACTAAAAACTTTCCAAGTCTGAAACCTCTACCAGTCTTAGTTCTTTAAATTATTCATAATTGGGAAGATCCACTTCCACTAATATTTATGCTGCGGTATCATCCACTGAATAGAGTGACCAGTTCAGGGCCATTAAACCCAATGCTGTTTGCCAGTTCATTCTTTTGGAATGATATTCAAGAGACATGTAATTAACTCCCCCACTGATTGACAACAGAAAGAACAGTATAATCAGTCATTTTGTATAAATACTCATCATTATTGCAAGTGTTGTTTGGGGACATATTCATGCTGCTCTGATAGGGAAGAGCATTTTGTGATCTTTCTGCCAAGTATCATCATCATCCTTTCCTGCTCAAGATACAAGGCAATAGTTGATTTTTGTCTGCTAACTTTCAGGGTGCAAGTTAAATCTAACTTGACCTTTTTTTAGGAACTAATAGTAGACAGTGGGAACTGGACAGAGTCGTGTTCTGTCTGAGAGCTTTCTGGTACGCACCCATGAATAAGGATAAGATTCTTTTGCATAGAGACAGACTGTGAACTAGAAGGAATGATACTCATCAAGCAAACCATCTGGTTTTTGATTGGTGATCTCACTGATGAGGTACCAAAAGAGCCTTAGGACAGAGTTTGCAGAAGTCTACTTTCTATGTTTTGCCTTGGTTTTGTATTTATCATATCATAGGTGAAAACAGTTGCCCATTATGTTATGGACTATTGGATCAAAGACATAATCTTCAAAACCGGAATCTCATGTATTCAGATGGACAGTTACCATTTTATATGTGCTTTGAAAATGTTCCAACCTCCTCACTCATGGATGACTAAGTCTTCATGAACACAAGCAGGATACTGAAAAATTATCTCATTTCTGAGTTGCATATTAAGTTGCTAAGGGTGCTTTTGATTCAAAATTTTTTTAAAAAGAAATATCGTAACTAATAAGGAGTTATTTGCCCTTAACATAAAAAAGTGCAGTTACTAATAAATTTATAGGCATGTATTGCAACTGCACAGACCTCTATTTCTGGCCAGAGTGCAAATGAAAGTGTGCATTTATATCTGTGCTGAACCTGATTAGTAACTGCAGTTTCGTTTATACATACTGAGGATTTTGTTGTATAAACGTAACTGTGATGGCAAAGTAGAAGCTTACTTATGTAATACTATCAAAACCTACAGTCTCATTGAAAATCCAGTTTTAAATTGACCCTCAAATGATGTAACATGATAGCCTATTTCTCTGTTTCAGAGGAGTATCTCTGGGGTTCCTCTAGCAGCACTGAGCAGGGTGAAAAATCTGTGGCTGAGGCTTCTAGGCACCCTTGTAATTACAAATAAGGGTACTCAAAAATCTACAGTTTTAAGTAATTGGTTTTGAAATTACCCTGATGGTTCTTACATGCTGTGAACTGTCAAGAACAGCCAATATCCGACTGTCAGGCCTCCCTTTGTTGATGAGCCACTACTGATGTGTTCAAATCTCCAGTGACGGTGTGGAGAGACTGGCTCGGTGATGATGGTTCTGTAAACAGCACATGTCTTCATTTGGCAAGAAGTGAAATAGGGTCAGGCTGGTGTCACATCACAACCATCAATAAAATATGACTAACTTACTCTGATCTTGAATCAGAGAATCTGCCATGTTTTGCAGAAAAATAAGAATTCTCCTTCCCTTCCTTTTTCTTCTCTCCCAGGCAGATAATTTTAAAACCAAACTTCCCATGTGCTTAGATCCACAATAAGATTATTTTCTTTCTGTTTGGGCTGTATTTTGAGCGCTATACTTACTGCAGCTTGTTAAAGGGAATGATGCATCACTTGCCATTAACCAAGAGGAAGCTATCAATGAGTATGTGTCTCCAGTCTCCCTCAATAGGCAAAGTATCTGAATCCAATACAACTCTGTCAACTTTTAACATATCAATTACCACCATCCATGTATAGGAGACACAAAGTTATTGATTAAATCCTTACCATCGTTGAAGTTAATGGGAAAAGTATCATTGTCTGCAATGGAGCCAAGGTTTTGCCTAATGCTTGCTCAGCAAACTCAACTGTGCTGGTAGACTGATGACCATCAGTACATTTAAACTTGGCAGAACAGAAAATGTCATTTTCAAAAAGAACAAGGGCCTGCAGTCAAAAAGAAAACTTTGAAACTTGTTTCTAGGTTGGCTCCACAGAGGTTGTACACTAGTAGTGTAGGGTATGAGGTCTTTTTCCCCCTTTAGTCCAGGGGTTTTAGGGTAGCTTATTTTGAAGAATTGAGGCAATTTTTCTGACAGGGTAAGTTCAAATATTTTATCTACAGTGCTCCAAAGAAGGCTTTATTGTAGCCTGTGAGAGGCTTGCAAGAAACATAAGTTTATTTCAGCTGTTTCACTCTATTCTCACTGGGGCCCAGCTTCAGAGGAAATCTGAAATGAGCTATAAAAACTTTATTTTAGGCTTTTGGAGAAGCACAGCTACTGGAAAGATAGAACTGTGATGATCAACTTGGACAAAACAAACAAATAAACAGCCCCCCCTCCCCCCCAAACAGAGTAAAGAATTTCATATACAGTGGGAAAGACCAGATTCCTGTGCAATTATTCTCCAGCATAATAACACAGACTTGTGATGTATATAATGTAGCATTTGGCCTGGAACATCACGACTACAGAAACAGCATATCTTGAAGAGATTTAGCTTTTGTACTGAAGCTTTTGCATAGCTTTTCTCATGCCAAAGTTGGGAGATTGGGCAGGTAGTGGATAAAGGCCTTTCTATAAAAAGATCTTCCTTGAAGTATGCCAAGAGGGGTACACTTACTTTAAGGGAGGTATAGTAAGAGGCTTACTTTGTTATCAAGGGATAATAACCCTTATGAGAGACAGACTTTTCCAGAAAAATCACTTGATGATGAAGTAAATTTTTAATGAGGTTTTTTTTTGGTTTTTTTTTTAACTTTCTCTAGCTCTTTGGATCCCTTTTGTTGTTGTTGTAGTTTCAATGTTACCACTGATCCAAGAGAATGAACCAAAGAAGAGTAGCGTTTCTTTTTCTAGTCTTTTTCCACCTTATACCTCCTGTTGCTCAGAGTGTTTCTATAAGTAAAGCAAGTCACTCACATTTGCCTCAAGCCTTCATTTCTTTGGGAGGTAGTAAATGTCATGTGAACCCTTACCTGAAAATTATTTTAGTTTAGAATTGATTGATAGAAACTGACTGGGCTGTGATTTATTACATTCAAGTCCCAAAATGAGCATTTTCACAGAAATGCAAGAAAAAGCCACCCAAGACAGCTTTTGTTCCGAATTTAAGCCACTCTTGTTTAGTACTGTCATCACTAAAACCTAGCTAGGGATTGTAAGTATTTAGTGGACAAAGAGAATTATTTTCCTTGAAAGGGATCACTTCTACTAATTATTGTGCCAGGGTTACTGGAGTAACAGCACACAGGGAAATATCCTTTTTAATGCAATATATTAATTGGGGTCTCACCTGCATTGGAGCCAGATAAGACTAGGGACCCTCCTATTCCAGGGATTACTGCAGCTGCTTGAGGTAGCTGCCTTTCTGGCTGGTGCACTCTTCTGCTAGCAGAGAGCAGCTGGAGAGTGAGCCAAGGATTTGATCTTCTGTCCCACCTTTATCTTTACCTTTTGCCTTTATCTTTTGGTCACAAGTTAGTGAAATGTTTTAAGTAAGCCGTTACGTTGCTAGTAGGCTGTCCAGCTAGGTGGCAAGGTAGGACCAGCACAAGCTATACTAAGATCTCATGATTGGACATTGAGCATAAGCAAAGCTGGAGAAACCCAGGCTGAAAAGACTGAGAATTTACTACTTTTTGCTAGTTTTGTGCATGCTATAATCTGCAGTGTCTGGCTAGCCGAGGGAAACTTAAATGGATTAATGAAGTACATTTCCATGGCCTGTCTGTCAACTACCTCCAGATAGGATTTAGTCACGGTACTCATTGCCAGTCTTTTAAAAACCGCTTGAGCATGTTTTGGGCTGGTTCATAAATGGCAAGGTTAGTTACGAGTCTCTCCATTACCCCTGCCCAAAGGTGCTGTATATAATAGTTCTCTCATTGTGACTATGTAATGGGGATGAAATCACTTGAAGCATTTCCCCTGAAGGTATATAGGGAAAACAATCTCAGCACATACAGACACCCAAATGCATGCTTACAGTAGTCGGTCTTTTCTCTTACTTAATTCTCCTTATGTTGAAGCTAGATAGGATGCTGAGCATAGGAATAATTATTTTATGACAATTATACAAGAGTTTTGCTTACTGAAAACGTGATCTGACTCTCAGACTGGGACATGGAACACCACTTTCTTGTCTCAAGTCAGACCACAGAAATTAAAGTTTTAAAAAATAAACTTTGTATTTGTGTCATATGGTCTGGATCTGAGATAGGAATTCTTTTTTTGCTGTTGAATTATCAAACAGGAAAACTGCCACACTCCATGGGAGACATCATATAGAGAAATTGTTTTATCTAGGCATCATCACATCATAGAACATCAGTGTTGGCTGGAGCTGGAGGATGGTCCAAATTATAGCTTTGTGAAATATAATTAAAATAGGAAATTGTACAAGTGATTTTTGCTCACACAGATGCACCAGGATTAATCTAGCTGTCAACTTATGGGAAGCTCTAGGAAATTAATCCAGAGAATCCTGTGCTATTGTAGCTCCAGTACCAATGTAATTTTTCTTGCATGCTGCTCAGAATTTCCCTTTGTAGTGAGAATATTGTGAAAAAGCCAAACAGAAATAAAACCAGGGAAAATTTCTATCTGCATCCACCTGAGATATTATTTTCTTTTTAAATATATCTTTCTCCATCCTTTCTGTGATGAAAAGTTCAATTTCAGTGTGAAAGGAAATCTTTTATTTTATGGCATTTGCAAGAAAATCTGAAGGAACAAGGATGTGGACACACATAAGCAATTTTCTGCTCTCTTAACTGAGTCTGCTGCTTAGTTCTGTCAGGCATAGCACCTTCCCTCAAGAGGGTCTGAAGCAGTGTTCCCTCTCCCTGCAGTGAGCAGGTATTTGGAGGAGGGAGGAAGGATGCTGCAGGGGTAAATGAAGTTCTCCGTTGTTCCAGTCAGGGCTGTCCTGTCACCATGCAGCATTAGACAGAAGTTTTTATTCCTTATATCTAAGCTTGTAACCAGGAGGCAAGAGGCTGAATTCTCTCACCAGTTATATGAACACTGGTTTATCAGTATTTAAAATTAAGCATATGGATAGCCTCCTGAAATTAATGAGACTTTTAATGGAGTGTACTTATACTGTTAATCACCTGCTTAAGCAACCTGTAATAGTACAGATCCAAAGAACACAATAAAATTTCCCTAGAGATGAATGACTTATGGAGGATTTGATTTGGAAAGCATATAGGGCCTTATTAAAAACAAAACAATCCCCCCAAAAAAACTTTAAAGGATTTCATAGGGAAATAATCTTTTGGTTATCACCTCTGGTTTTTACCCAGTTCTAGATTACTTCCGAAGGTTCTTCCCTGCTTATTTCAACTGTCTGAGTGGGCTTTTATAGAAGCTTAGGTATTTATAAGTTTCAGAAATACTTCTCACATGTAGCTGAATGCAGAATCATTGCCATGTACAACATGGGTTTTTTTGGACACCAACAATTAGTTTCCATAGCCTGATGTGAAACTCAGAAAAAAAAAAAAAAGAAGTCATACTGGATTTATTTGCAGGAATCCCCTTTCTCCCTTAGCTCTAATTGTGCAAATGGCACCAAGATAATACTGTAATTGTTTGTCTTTTCAGTGAAGCCAATATGGAGATTAAAGTACCATCTGGCTTTCTGAAAGCTAAAGTTAGAAAACCACAAGCTTGAAAGAAACAAGCAGTTGGGTGGACATTTTAAATGTAATTTAAGTTTGCTCATCTCCAGTTAAAATTCTACCCACAGCACTCAGAGCTTTTCCCTCTTCAGAAGAGCTAGCATTCTAATAGAATTTTTTTGAAGTACCTTGTCCTGGAAGTCTTTGAAAGCCTTGGGTCTCATAGGAGCATAGAGTCATAGAATGTCCTGAGTTGGAGGGGACCCACAAGAATCATTGAGTCCAGCTCCTGCGCCTGCATAGGACAACCTCAAAATTCACACCACGTGTCTGTTCTTGTATTTATGCCCCATTAACGTTTAAAGACAGAACCTAATAACTAAATCTGGTTGGAAACTTTCACAATAAGGGTTGATTTTTTTTTTTTGATAAATACCCTTTTTTTTCCAAAAACATTTTCTGAAAAGTTGCCAGCATTACTAGAACTATACTTTTTGCACATTTATATCAATTTTGCTATGAAATTTTGATGAATCTTTTTACTTAGTATTACTTTTAGGATCTTAAATAGTTTTCACAATCACTACAGAAAAAGGTGTCTTTTAAAATCATGCTTTATCCATGACGTCCATTTTTTCATTAAACACTTAGAAAGTAATTTTTATTAAAATTGATTAATTTATATTAACAAGAAATCTCATAGAAAAAAAGAAAATAATACTGTTTCAAGCTCTATGAAACCAAAATGGTTTCAGGGTGGTTTTCTAAACTAAATTAGTTTTTCTCAGATTTTTTTTGTTACCCGCTTGTCTAAAAATTGCAGTTGATAACAAACATAGAGTGATTATTAGTGAAGATTCCATCACAAAGAATTCACCAGGGCTGTTAATGGTGAAAATATTGTGCCTGGGTTTGTTTCATGCCACACTACCAGTATCAGAACCAGAAACTCACTCTCATTTGATTACTGTTGTATAAAATTTAGTCTATAAAGAAACACATACAGGAACTCCCCCCTCTTTCCTTCTACCCTCCATCCACTCCCTACTCAACATGAATGCTACTAAAAAGAGTCTCCAAGTCTTAGAGCAAAATATTTTCACTTTTTGATACGGGGATCTTCCTTTTATCTGAAATCCCTGTATAATAAAAAGTAAGCAAAATTGCAGGTAATATGATGGAAAAGTAATAGAGGGCTCAACAACTGAGTCTTTGCCTGACCAGTGAACTGTTTCAACTGATTAACGTCTGTAGCAATAAAGGTTATGCTTGTTCTCTCACCCTATGGGCAGTCCTTTGAACCTCTACTGCACATCATCTATATGGATCAGAGAAATTACCCCTTTGTCAAATCAAATCTCATCCTGGGGCTAGGAGGAACGGTGATGAAAGTTCAAAAGAAAACTAGTTATCATAGAAAAAAAAAGAACATAAATGATAATGTGAGTGATGATATATTGCTTAGAGGACTCCTGGGCATTAATTTAGTGAAATCACCACCCAGGTTGCTTCTACAAAGGCAAATGAGGTACCCGGACACTTAGTAGCATAATAAATTCAGGTAACTGGCTTAGATGTAGAGGTCAAATACCTTCCTATCTATGCTTCATGTTTTAGATAGACTTTCTCCTGAAAGTTTTTTGTCCATTTGCTCTCACTCAAACAATTCAGTCAAGTTGCCCATATCTCAGGCTTTCTTTAGTGTCTTTCCACTTACCCTCAAAAGGAATTTACAGACCACTGGTTTGGTGGTCCAGTGAAAAAGGATTGTCCACAGTGCTCATATATCAGCTTTGACTGGATTATTGAGGCTGATTAGAAAGCACAGCCAGCAGACATGGAAGTCAAAAAAGTACTTTTCTGAAAATATGTAACACTCAAGATCCAGTTGAGATCTAATGATTTTAATTCCCTTGTGGGTGAACTCAAAGTGCCCCATTGAACTAAGGAAACTTCAAATGGCTTGAGGACTCTCTGAGGAGCAAACCTCATTCTTCTTCTCATGATGTCTGACCACCAGTGCTGGGTTAAATGCACTGGGCCTTGTAGAGCCTTGTAGAGGCTCAGTGGCCTGATAAAATACACTGTTGTTAAGCCTAGTGTCAAGCTATTGCTACCTTGCCACCCCCAGTTATGTGTCATTCCTGTCTTTCTTAGCAAGGAGTTCCACTACTAGTACCACCACTCCAATCCCCATCTCACACCTGTGCACAGACCTAGATCCTCAGGAGGGGCTCAAGGCTGCCCTCAAAGCCATCTAATGGCCAAATTTCAGTGCACTTGTCATGTGACAGTGCAGATGGCTTTGAGGCATTTCTCCTTTAAAAAATAAGAAAAATACATGTTTGCTGGGAAGATACTTTCAGAAAGGCCTTCTGATTCTGTCAGTGTAAATGAACTTTATCTAGGGAGAGGAGTGAATTTGGGATTTTGTTCTTTTAAGTTGTGAGCCCCTTTGTTGTCTTTGGGGAAGTTTTAAAATTAGTATTTAGCAAAGCATGTAGTTATTGCTTTGTGTTTTGGTCTGGGCTAGCTGAATTTTATTTAGGAATGTTTGTAAAGTAAAGTTCCCATGTCTCAAACTCATTGAGATATTTATGTTTATACATGAATTTAGGAATGGCTACCAGCAGGGTTTGGTTTGAATAGCCACTGTTGAACAACACTGGAAAACAACAAAAATAGGGTCAACAGACATATACATATATAAATTCAAAGCCATTTCAAAAAATTATCTCTTTAACTATTGCTTCACCTTCACTGCCTGTAAAAATGAGAATAGCAACATTTGTCCATGGCAGCTAGTGTTCTGAATATTAATTTATATTTGTAAAGCATTTGAGTGAAGTAAATTACTCTTAATTCAGGACACCATTTGATCATAAACATGCAAATACATGTAATCCTGTATTTCTACACCTAGCATAAAGATGGAGTCAAGGAATCTTTACTTTCTAAAGTACGTGACTTTGTTTTCATTAGCCAGCTCCATAACACAGATCTGTCAATAGCAACCTGTGTTGAGATTCCACTTGTTGCTTCATTTTGATCTGGATGGGAATACGATTTTAACTCTTCACTCAATGCATATAATAATTTGTCCTGGAGTATTTTTCAATTAAACCTGTTTTCTGTCTGAAGAAAAATGTGGTCTTCTGTTCTCTTCCCCTTTGCCTCCCCAGTGCATAGTTTGGGACTGGGATTCCAATGGAAAGCATGACTTCATTGGAGAATTTAGCTCAACTTTCAAGGAAATGCGAGGAGCTATGGAAGGAAGACAGGTAAGTGAAAAATGACTAAAGCAATCTCAGTATGCAAGCTTTGTGGAGCAGTGTTCCTCAGACAATCTTCTAATAAAGCAAGTGACATCACCTCATCACCGCTTGGAAGGTTAGTAGTTGTGTTACGCTGTACTGTTGTCTGGACATGCTAGTCTGAAAAAGCAAAAAGCAAGCTTTTCTACAATTCAGTCCCTGAAATACTTAGTCTTTTTTCTAGAACACATTCTAGAGGCATTTTTTTTCTGCTAAGATTCTTTTCTTTTGAGCCCAAGCACATGGTTTCTGTAAGGTGCTGTGCTGTTATGGCACAGTAGATGTGTAATCTAGATACTCAAAGCATTTCCCTACTGACCTAAATGCCTTTACTGGGAGAGGGTCATTCTCTGTTTTTCTCCATTTCTCATGTGCTGCACTCATTGCTGCCAGTTCCAACTTTAAACCATCATGATGATACTAATCAGTTTCCTAAATATCTGATAGATTATAGCCCTAAGGGAAAATGAAATTGTTGGCTTATTAATAATTTCACTTCTTTATGTCAGCCTGATCTTTTCAAATTGAAGTTGATGGTAATTATTGAATATGATAAATGATTTGGCATATCTAATTCCAGAAATTGTCATTTTCTATTCTTACTTGCTCCTGAAGGTGCTAGTTTTGATAAATTCTCTTGAGGGGGAGTTAAAAATGTTGGCTTTCAAATCTGCTGATAATTTATGTTCACTGCTTCATGATGATCTCAAAACTAAAATCAGATGCCTAATAAGCCTTCTTTGGGCTTTCCATTAAGGTTTCTGATTATAATGTGTTAATAGAAAGCTAATGGAGTAAAAGGGTATTTAATAAATGGAAAGCAGTTTAGCTATTCCATAGATAAGAAGTTTTTAAGATTCTTCTGTATAACTTCTCCTGATGTTCTTAGAACAGCCCAGAGTTTAGCAAATATCGCTAATGTATGTAAAATACTGTTGATATATATTAGTCATCTATTAACCCATTGTAATTTACTTCTAAACAAAACCTGAGTGTAAATGAAACACTGTTTTGTTCTCTCAGAGTCAAATTAGGTCAGGGATCAGGACTCACAACAAATGGGATTAATTTTTTGTAGCTTATACCATTCTTCCATGAAATGGTTTCTGCCAGAACTTTAACCAAACTGAATTTGAGTGCAATTAAAACCTATCTAAAGAGGTAAACAGATTCCAGTGACGTGACAACACTACAGTTTTGACATGTGGCCAGTAAAGGGACTATGTAGGAATGGTAAAGAGTGTACATTTTCAATGTAAACATCGTCAAAAGAGCATCACAGTCTTTCCCAAAGAGACAGCTTGTTGGCCAAAACGAGGGACCTACAGTCCAGGGTGTCAGAAATGGCTGTAAAGGATGAACTGTATTTATTTTGTTTATGATGGTGAAACAGTGTGTTCTTTTCCTCCCCAGCTAACAAAACGGATGGTTACTCTTTTGGAGGCACAAGAAGTTGACACAGTGTTTAGTCAATTCTTGGTTTAGATTGACGCAGCAGTATCAGATTGCCATTCAGAAAGTGTTCATGTTGCACAGTGCTTTATGTGCCTAAACCTTTGTCTTGCTAAGTGCCTGCCATTCGTCGTTCAGCAGGCTGCCTTTTACCTGTAACTTTGCAGTCTGCTTTTCGCTGGAAAAATGCAGCTTTTCTCCTCCAAGTGCCTGAACTCTTGTGGCATTATCTCTCTTCTATTGCTTTCATTCTGTTGTTGCTGTTCAGTTATTCTATGAGCTTGTACCTGTAAAACCCAATGCTGTCTTTATTGCCAGTTATTATGGGACACAATTGCCACCAGTGTGAGAATCCTTGTTTTGTGGCTTATTCTAGAGGAGAACAAGATTTAGTGAATAAAATAGTAGGTAATTCTCATTTAAGTTTCTCTTTCTCTCTTCCTGTCACTCCCTCTCTTCTCCTCTGTTCTATTTCTCTTGTTCTCCAGAAATAACTATTGCTGCTAGAGGCAACATATGCCATTAGCTGTGGACCCCATAAATACAGCTTAGTGCATATTTTATCTCAACATCCCTTGTGCAACATTAAGTAATGTGATTAGCATTTTCCAGGTTTTTTATTAGTTTTATTGTCCCTCCAAAAAAAGCACAAACAATGGAGTGTTTGCTTTGAATAAAGGACATTTAGTAAAACTTGAGGGAATGGCAGAGTGGTGGTTTGCCTTCAAGTCAATGTGTTGCTATGTATTTCTAATAAAGAAGGCCACATCAGAAAAATTGTAATTATACATGGGTCAGGAGATGAGTAAGTAGACATAGTCCACCATTCCTAGAAGAGACGTTTCCATAGCCTCAAAGCAGAAAAGTGTTCTGTTTTCCATGTAGTACTCCTTTCAGTCAGAGGAATAAAACTGCCAGCTACATCCTTCGGCCCATGTCCTCAAGCATTCTTTCACACAGCATCACAACAGCCAGTGCCAAAGCTGAGGACCAAAGCCTGGAATTTCATCTCAGACACTATGGAAGCTAGTGTAAGGAGCAGAACTTGGATCTGACATCCCTGTTTGAGTTGCTAGGGAGACACAGTGAAACTTTTTATGCCGGTGATATTTTCTTCTGTGCAGTAGACTTTATAGCCAGCTACAATACATTGCTATAGTTCTGTCTAAAGATAATCAGAACACCCTAGTTATTGTCAGCCAGGGTTTTTCACTCTTCCAGGCAACTGTTAAGAATAAAAGGGAACATTTATCATTGGCAGGTGTTCCAGGAACTCACCTTAAGTACAAGCTCCAAATCTGAGCAGTGTTAAAAGAGGCTACACCAATGGCATGGCTCTCCCCCTCTACCCAACATCTGTATTAGTTGATATCAGCTCCACAAGTTGTCAGAAAAGTATTAAACAGAAAAGGTAGAAGTATTGTAGTTTGTGCCAGTGCGCAGGAAGAACCATGTATCATCTATGAACTGCTAGTACTTCTTACTGTCCCATCAGCTTACTTCGTCTCTGGGGGAGTTGACAAGGGTCTTGAAGTTGCTTTTTAATTGTGTATCATTTGTCCTTCAGAAAGCACAGAGTATTTGACCCATTCTTCGACCACCTTTTCTTGACCACAAGGTAAAATTGTATTATCCCAAATCTATCAGCTGCAACAGAGCCACTTGAGATAGTCAGGATGGATATGTCAGCTACTTACTTAAAGGAGGTGATGGTGCTTCTAAGGCTGCTTCAATTCCATCCCTGGGAAGGGCATTCATTGTCCCAAGTTTTGAGTGGCAGCCTCTGATCGGTTGAGCTTATAGTTGGCTTGCAGGCTTGCCTCCACTGTGAGATTTCTTTGGAATTTGTGTTTGAGATCAGGCGTCATTTAGATAAATGTTGGAAATCTAGCACTGGCAGCTTGATAGGGGTTGAATCAGTAGGGTGTGAAGGAAAGAGAGAAGATCCCTTTTCTGAATGATTGATCACCTGTTTCGATCAGGAATGATATAAGCAGCTTTTGAGTTTCTTTCCTAAATGCAGCGGGTCCTGTGTGAGATTTATGTGTCTTGACTATGACTCCTGAGTGATAGTTTCTTGACTGAAAGGACTGAACTCTGGGAAAGATAGTTGGTCTTTGGTTAGTGGTAGAGGTGAAATTAATTCATGCTATTTCAGAAGACTTCTTGATCATTAACAATCTCAGGATAATAGCCTGTTTCATATCTACCTCATTGTCACAGACTGTTTGCTATGTTCTGAATCCTACCCTGTTTTAATACTGACCACAAATGAAAAATTAGACAAAGACATCCCATTGTTCGAATGCATATCTGAAGCAGACCTCTCTAAACTTTCTATATATGATTTCTCACCATGCCAAAATTCTTCATTTACTCCTTTACAATAATCTTGGCACAAGAACATACAGTAAGAACAAGTCTGTCCCTAGTTGTGGCTAGTTTGCGGGTTTTTTCTGTGAAATAGCAGTGTAATAAGTATTTGGAGCTTATTGTATGCTTTGGATTTGTTCTAAATATATGTATAGTATATATGTTTATATGTGCGTATATGGCATTTTTATAAGATTTGACTAATATTAATCTATGAAACATTTTAAAACAAGATTAGAAAATCTTGATAAAAAATTAAAGTTTATTAAATATTTTCATGATTGAAAGGAGAAATCCTCTGCTAATGAGGGAAAAGACACAACATTTTTTAAAGGAAACAATAAAACCAGAGGGATTTAAGGAGGGGAAGGGGAGGCCTAGAAACATAGAGCACCTGGATCCCCATGCAGCACGGGAGTT
Organism: Piaya cayana; assembly: GCA_013389865.1. Lineage (NCBI taxonomy): Eukaryota > Metazoa > Chordata > Aves > Cuculiformes > Coccyzidae > Piaya > Piaya cayana. Next base: position 33,739 of record WAAB01021022.1, on the reverse strand, counting down.
ATGTAAGGAAAAAAAATCTGTTCCTGTATTACATAAAAAGCGACGTGTGTATTTGCACACACACAAAAGGGAAGAGGAGGAAGAAGCCCTGCTGCACTTCCCACCTCCACTTATTCCCATAATTTCAGGGTGTTATTAGGGGGAGTAGAGAGGGCTGCTAAGGTGTACAAGACTGGATGGGATCTTGAGGGAGTTTGAGTTGGGTTCCTCCCTAACTGAGGGGCTTTGCATCAGGTAGCTCCTCAAGTAACTGAGCAGGAATGAGAACTATAAGCCTTTAGTAACGGGCCCATGAGGTTTTAGACACCAATGGACAATTCCATATCTCAGAGGAGGATGCAGCTGTGTCACACACCTGCCCCATCCATGTGATTAGACAACCAGTGGTGCAATGGAAGGAGCACAGGTGAGACTGGGAACCTTGGCTGAGGAAACAAGAAATGCTTTGATTTTCACTTCATTCCCTGGGTACAAATTTTCCAAGGAAACTTCTAATAGTGATTTAAAGCAGCTCTTCTCCCGTGGTGGCTGTCTTCCTGGGACAGAAGGGAAAAAAAACCCCAAACCCTCTCCTGTCCTCTTGCCTAAAGAGAGGACTGGATTAAACTCGCCTTTCAGGCAGGAGGAGTTGCAGTTTGCTTAAAAGTGACTTGCTTTTCTTGAGGCATTAGAAGGAGATAATGCAGGATGTAATGCTGCCTGCTATCAACCGGATTTTATTCACCCTGTCCATTAGACCATGATGCCTCCTTTTATCTATGAACTATGCAATTTGTTGCAGCAGCTGTGTATGAAGGAACAAGAGAGAAACAAAACATTGCAGGGGGGACAAGAGAACATAGGCAAGATATTCCAAGCTTTGCCACAGCTCTCTAGCCCTTTCCTCACAGGATGACCCAATGTCCTGGTGTGCAAGCACAGTGTCCAGGAGAAAGTAACTCCCCTGTGTCATGATTCCTCTTGCTTTAGTATACCTGAAACTCTCCTGACACCTTCATTTCTTTGTCTAAATAGCTTGTGCTATTGGTAGACCCATGCTCTTGGAATTTTGGTTCTACAGTGGCTGCCCGCACTTAATCCCCTCCACTTCTCTTGTCTGGTGTGTGGAATGGTGGTTGCACCATTTCCTCTTCTCTTCTGAAGGCTTAATAAGACAACAAGTAAGGATATTTTGGAAGGCAGTGTCATTCACTGCAAAATAACATCTCGCATTAAGGAATCTGTGTCTTATTACACAACAGATGAGAACCTTGCAAGAGTCAGGATTAGTTTGATGACGCTCATTGAAGAATAACTGGATGGGGTTTGTTTTACATTCAAAAGTGGTTGAATGTGGTTTGAATATTGGTGTATGAAAGAAACACCAAAGCAGTATAGTCTGGATGTTTATTACGAACATCTGCAACAGTATTTTTATCAAATTAACAGGAGATAGTTAAAATCAGTTTGCTTTCTGTTTCAGATTCACTGTGTTGTTTGACAGGGAAAGGGCTTGAGTAGCCCAGAGCTGCCAGGCGTTCAGAGTAAATGCAAAGTGACTTTCAGAATGATGAATCCAAACTGCACAATGTTTATCGTTACTGTCAGATTGCAGACTCTTGCATTAGTTTCCTCTCAAATGAAAACTTAATTTAAGAGACAAAAATGAATCAATAAAAAACAATGTTGGATATCAAATCAATACTGGGAATGTAGGAACAGACTGAAAATTGAGCTTGGCCTCACAGTGCAAAAAAAAAATATTTGGAAATTGTTTCCTGTTATTACTTACCTTCCTTGCTTAAAGCTCTATTCTGAACTCTACTCCCTTTAGAAGAGCTGGAAACATGACAAAGCCTATATAAGGAATTTCTTTCAAATAACGCTTGTAAGATCTTCAGTTTGAGATGTGGGAATTGCTGAGATCAGAACTGGATCTTGGTGGGTAAATGACAATTGAGAGTTTCATGTAAACCATTCTGATTCATTTTTAAGCTTACCTATGAATTAGGAAAGGACTTCTCCATTCTCACTTCTCCTATTGCCTTCCCTTCTTTATACTCTTACATCAACACCTTTAATAGGGGCAAAATTGTTCTTTCTTTCTGTTTTCCTGCTTTCTAGAAATTTGCTACTTTGTTCTCTCCTTTGCTTTATTATGCACATCAGTCAATGACATGCTAGTGATTTGCACATGAAATATTTTAATGAGCTTTAGATAGCATGGTAAAGGTAGGTAAACATTTCTAGTTGCATTTACAGTTAGCACAGACTTGCTGAGAGGCTGGCCGTAGGCACAGGTTTTTCTCCCCTGAAGTAACGTTTTATGCTGCTTTAATTCTTACGTAGTGTAAACTTCTTCCAGAAACCAATCACACGAACATAATGTTTATCATGCTTAAAAAATCCTTTTCCCAAGGAGAGGAATTATGTGTGTAGCATAAGGGTCCTTATGGGTCCGACCTTGTTTAAACATGAACATTTAAAAGTGTTAATATTGGAGGATGATCAAGAAATGCACCTTAGGAATTCAGGGGAAAGCAATCAGGTTTCTCCATTGTAGTTCAGTGTCAAAAGAAGGAACAGAAATCCCAACGTACATTTTTTCTCTCTATTCAATATATTACAGGGTTCTTTCAGAGTATACAGACAACACAATTTCTTTGTAGGAATTCTTATAATGAGTTTGGAGATAACTCTATGCTAAACCATTTTACCAGACAAGAATGTATCAAGATGAGAGGGGTAGTGCTTTTGCCTCATTGTCAGACTGCTTTCCCAAATATGAGCTTATTGCACTCTGGCATTGTGTCACAGAGTACTCTCTTTACTTAGAGAGAATGGCTTTTATTTCTTAAGCCTGACTGCTTCTCTTGAGTAGTGAAAAAATGTTTATGGAAGATTTCTCCTGAACAAGTGGTCCCGTGTCTGCCCATCATCTCAGTTGGAAAATTCATTTCATAGGACAAATAACTGAGCTGTGGACTAACTGGGAGAGCAAGCAGACATGCTTCCTGCAGTTAGAACTCTTTTTGTCTTTTCCAGTTCTTCGCTCTGTCACCTATCTCCACTAACACAGTGATGAAAGTACAACTCCTCCCCCCACCCTGGGTAGAAAAGGTCTCTTATTGCTCCAAAGCTGTGTGCCTTGCCTTCCCCTTTTCTGACATTTGACAACAACTCTAAATTTGAAATTCTTCAAACACGTACAAATAATTGCTGCCAGGCAGTGGTTCGAAGCTCAATGAGACTGCAGGGGCTGTTCAGAAGGTAAAAATTATTCTATGAGCTCACTTTGCCAGACAGATCCCGTGTGAAGATCCTAGCTATAGACAAAGTACTGTAACACTTAAGAAAGAGATGTTTCATTTCAAAATGTCATAATGGGGATTTTTAGGTAATGCACCATCCTGTTTCCCTTTGGAAACATTCTTTATGCTACCCTACATAACATCAGCAGCTCACGTGTTTTCTCCCAGCACTTGCAAACAACACCCTGAAAAAATAACAGTAATGTTCTTAACCATATTTAATAACATACTACTTATACAAATCCTCCATTACAAATGCCAATGGATGCTTACATATACAAGCATATATTTTAGTCTGGCAATAAGAGGAATGGATAATATGCAGTCATTAGAGGTCAGGGTCTGAAAGATCGTCATTATCAATCTGCCCGAATCTAGAGAGGGCAGAATACTTGAAGCAGAACCAGTAAGAACAACATATTTCAGTAACAATATAGAAATGTTTTTCTATAAAATAGACTATTTGTAAATTAAACTAATCAGAACATTTTAAAAAAGGATTCTAGTATATTCTTAAGGATAACTTTAAAATTTATCAGTAATTAGTAAACTGCATCTTTGTGGACTTCTTAGTGGATTTCCTAACTTTTTATTTTACTATCAGACTTAAAAGAAAAGCTATTGCTGTCTTTCAAGAGAGAATGAGATGATGTCTGATCACAATTTTTCTAATCAGGATTTTAATACAAAACACATGTTACAGTTTTGTAGTTAATACAATGTGTCAGATTGCTCCCTGCAGTATTTTAATTTGCATTAAGTTCCCTCTTTTTACTCCTCTTACATGATCTCAAAAGATTCTTAATTTTGCTTCTGTAACACCTGAATCTACAAGACTGGAAGATTACAACACATGAATCTGGATATCTCAGTGCTGTGTCCACACGTGTATGTTCAAAGACAGATCTTTGCCCTGGGCCTTTTTCTAGTATTCTTTGCATAGTTAATGTTTTTTCTTTTTTTTCTTCTGTGTGCACAGAATCCTATTTGATAGGATTTAGCCAACTGTGGAAATCGGACAGTGCTCTATTTGTTAATTATTCAATTTGTACATAAATTTTCCTTCAAGCAGTGACTGTTATTTTTTCAAAGGTGCAATGGGAATGCATTAACCCCAAGTACAAAGCAAAGAAGAAGAATTACAAGAACTCAGGCATTGTCATACTTAACCAGTGCAAGGTGAGTAAGCGTTTTGCTCTTTGGCTGTTTCTTTACTAAGCTCTCAGCAATATATTTTAATGGTGTTTGGAAACGTAGACAACAAAGTGGAGCTACCTGTAGAACAGCAATGGAACCTGATCCACTACAAAAAGTAAAGGCAGCGACTTGTATCCCAAAAGTAAGCTGACTCTCTTCAGCTCTCTTTCATTTCTCTTGCCCTGCTGTTGTGCAATAGAGTAGGCAGTACTAAACTCTTACACCTAGGGACTTGCCAATTAGTCTTTTGTGTGTTCCCTTTCCAATCCTTCCATCATTTCTGTAAAATTACTCTTGTTCCTCCTAAACCAACAGTAAAATTTCGACTGACTTCACACTGAGAAGGACCAGCGCTTGGTTCTGCTTTTGATGTGAATTTTGATATTTTCTCTGTTTATATTTTTGTTTCTGTCTTAAACTATATTTAATGCTTTCTTCCTTTACCTTATTTTCATTTGGTCCCTTCCCTCCTTCCAATTTACTTTTTTCATGCAGTTCTCTGGTGTTTTAGCAGTATATGGCTAATTTTAATGTCTTGCTTTCTTGTCTGCAGATCCACAAGATGCATTCTTTCTTAGATTATATCATGGGAGGCTGCCAAATACAGTTTACAGTAAGTGTCCTACTTCTCTAATTCGTTTTAAAGAAAGGGAATCCCCTTAGATACTGATGCATTACTTTCACAGAGAAATGATTCTTACATGACTTTCCCTGGTAAATTATTAAAGTCTTCTTGCAAAATGTATTAAGACTGGAAAATAAAACTATGCTAATGCAGTAAGATTTTTCTTGCGCATGCTGATTTACTTTTATGTTTTGAAGCACTGCCAATCATGATGCAACAAGTAAAGACAACTTCGTATAGGAGTGAGAAGCTAAGCTGGCAGAGTCCCACCAAGTCCATCTGAGCTACACCTAGTCCCAAAAGCCAGAGAACTGAAATAGACCCATTGACAGTGCTAAGTGGCCTTTGGCTTTTGAGCCTCTGTTTGTTCACAAAAAATTCAAATAAATCTCTTTGTGGGAGCTGTGTCACAGGATGGGATTTCATCTCACCTGCCTTTAGCTACTTTAATGTTATATGTGCTGTTCATCAATCCTACAGCCAATCTTCCTTTCCAGAGTGAGTCTTCTATGAAATCAAGTTGTTTCCCTTCTAATGGTGCCATGCAGAAAGTCACAGGCAGAGAGATGGTAGTCCAGCCAGGGAGGTCTGTCATTCTAAGGAAAATACTAGGGTAAATGCTAATGTTTCACACCTCAGCCATAGCTGCCAATAGAAAGATGGCACTACAGGGTACCATGGTAGTAATTTAAAATTAATTCAGAAGATATTGAGTTTGAAGGATGGGGATAAAATGATTTGCAGAGCTCTTCATAAACAGAAACACAATATTTTGCATTACCAAATAACTATTTTTAGAAACATTTATTACTGTGTGGATTTGATCTTTTCTCTTAATATTTTTTTGAACCTGGGAAATAAATATAATATAATATAATATAATATAATATAATATAATATAATATAATATAATATAATATAATATAATATAATATCAGTATTTCCCATAGCATAGGAATACAGACTGTGGCTCAGTTCCCGTATATGTGACTTCTAATTTCATGCCAGTTACAGGGGCATAATCTAATGCTCCAAGGTAATATTCTTAGGGGATCTTTTCTTTTTTTTGTAGTACCCTGCTCTGTTTCTGCTCTGAAGAATCAAATATCAATCATTGGATGCTACTGAAATGTTCCATTTTACTTTTTCCAAACAAGCCTTCATTTTGTAAAATTATTTATCAAAAAGAGATTTTTTTTTAATTGTCCCAACAGTAAGTTTCAATAACAGCAGCAGCCATAGAGAGTAGGGGATTGTCTTCTTGAATCCAAATCAGATTTTTGAGGTGTAAAACATGCACTTTGCCAGTATATCTCACAAATTCACAGGTTAACACCCTAAACTGAAGACTATATTTCTGGTTTTGAAGGGAATGCTTGCTGTAGTAGACAAAGATCTCTATAGTTGTCTTCTCATAAGTAAAGCACCATATATAACTATCCCTCCACCTTATGCAGCTTCTACCGTTATACCCACGTGCCTGCAATGCCCATATCTCCTGCAAATCTGAAACTCACCAGTGCCTTTAATTTATCATTCCTGATATTTCCTTCCTAAAAATATGATTGGAAGAACTCAATTATCAAATGTGTTCAAGGTCACTAGCAGAAAGACAGTCATGTCTGTATGTAATATTTAAAAGTCTTTTCTAATTAGGGCAGGTGCTTAAGTGCAGGCAATACTGGTTAATGTGCTTTACCTACAACTCTTAGCACAAGCACAGGACCACTGTAACCATTAGAAAGTGCCTAGGGATATACATATTATGATACAGCTGTGCTTTTCAAACTGTTTTGGATTCCTCCAAAATGTTTTCCCATGAAAAAGCAAGTCCTTACACAGCATACTGAAGGGTTGTAACAATTTGCTTGTCTCTTGTTCGTTTGTAAATGTAAATGTAAATTCATCAGCTACAGAATTGTATAAACTCATTGCTATCAGTTTTCAACTTATGTGGACTCAGGGGAAGCTGTTGTGGATGTGTCTGCTTATAGCTCGGTTCATGCATAATCTAGTGGTGCTACTTAAATATCAACACAGGCTGACTGCCTGCATATTTTACCTTCTACCTCGGTTGCATCAGTTGCCAGTGATGATAGCACAGACTGTTTGTGAACCGTGCTGCTGCTCCAGAACGTATCAGAGCTTGTCCAGTGGCTACTGAAGCAAAAGGGTGAAGCCTACAGGGCGAGGTACACAATGCTCCCTTGCTTTCTGCACACATCACACAATCTCCTGTTCACATAGTCCCAATTTGATTAATTTAGATCAGTGAAACAGAAGAAGCCTATTTCTTCCTCCTTCCCAGATTTCCATTTCTTTTAACTGGAATAAGTCTGTATTTGTTCTAAACTCTCCTGGTACATGTATTGTTGTTGTCTTAATATTAATGACATTTCTTTTGAGTTCATGCTGTGTACAGGCAGTATGATACAACTGTGATTTAAAAGAGCACTTGCTGGGGGAGGGAAACTGGGATGCTAAGCATATATTTGATAACAAAAAGCTGTAGTATGATGTACCTGCTAATTTAAGGCACTAATGAAGGCTTTGGTAACATCATGCTGTGCATTCTTGGGATACTTTTTACATCTAATGTGGGAATGTAGTTTGTAGTTAGAAAGAATGCCTCTGAAAAAAATGAAAGTAAACTTTTCCTTCACTTTGAAGCCATTTATTAAGAAGCTTTCATATAGAGAGATTAATAGTGCTGATTCCAGTCCACTACTTTTATTCACTGCTTATTGCAAAAGGCTCTATCTCTTATCAGACAGTTTTTCTCTGCTGTGGAAGAAATCTTCAGAAGCTGGTAGTGCAAATGGGTCTATAGTCAGAAGACATTTTCATCACTTTAGGAAACACAGCAGAAAGGATGTGTAATGTGCGTAAAAAGAACTGTAATAGAAAGATACATTGGACAGATTCTCTCTTATGCAGGTCACAGTATTGGGCAAACTGATTCATTGCTGACAGATCTAGCAGGAGGTTGGAGCTGTGTAGGATGTTTTCAGTGCTATGAAAATTACACTTTTACAAGTCAGAGGAAACAAAGTACTAAGAGTGTAGTTACATTCTTATTTAGTGGTAGGAAGATAACTGGTACATTTGAACTTATTCATTTAAGGACACGCTGATAAGAATCAAACGTATGTACTGTAAGAAAAATTCTGACTTGCTGCCCAGAAGATTAGCTCAGTTGTCCTATTAGCCACATTCTGTGATATGTTAATTCCATAAATCCTTATTCTACTTGTTTGCATGAGATCTTCGTACTGCTAATTATGCTAAAAGAGGGGAACTCTGTGTTGTTATTTTGGAATCGTGACAACAGCAAACATCTTTCTTAAAAGTCCTAGCCTTGGGAATCAAACGGAGATCAAGTACAGTGCATCCACATACAAATACTCTTAAAGGCTTCAACATAGGAAATTAGGATTTTTTTAAGAAAATATGCACACCTTGGCTAAGATTTTTTTTAAAAGAAGTATCCCAAAACTAAGCTAATCCATAGACGTATCTATGGATTTACCTTGGGTGTCACAAACTACTAGAATTTCTTTTTTCCTCAGTTACATACCTTCACTCATGTGAGAACATGAGAGGTATCCCATTAATGTATTCACGTTAAGCTATCCTTTTTGGGAAAAGATCTATGTGGAAAACAGACTTCAGTGCACAGACAGTGAGTAGGGAAGCAGTACTTTGTTTGCAAGCCAAATCAAGCACGTATCTCCTGACTGAAATGTGATGAGATGCAGGGGAGAAGAGGTCATAGCTGATCAAGGCAACAAAGGGATTTCCAAGCTAACTAGAGCCCAGTGAAAAATATGATTTCTTCAACCAAGAGTTAGAAGCGGAAAATCAGGGAAGAGCCACGTTGAGTTGACTCAGTGTGATTTTTCCCTTTTAGTTTTCAGGAACAAAAAATATGTTTCAGAAGGACTATGTCATTTTTTTAAGGGAGAATGAAAATGTCATGTTTCATTTTCATTTTATGGCTGTGTAAAAGTGTCTTCCTGTGCTAAGTGGAGGCTCCAGATGAAGAAGCTGCACATGCACAGAGGAAAGCTGGGGCTTCAAAGTTCTTTTTACAGGCTTGAGCAATGCCCTTACCTGTCAACTGCACTGTAAAACTGAAAATTGAACTCTATTCATTTGATTCTATTGGAGATCCAAGTATAAGGGGTTTTTTGAGGAAGTGGTCATTGCCAGAATTGTAAGGAAGTTTATAAATTACTTTGTTGTCTCCATGAGACCCTTTGGGTTTGTTGTTGCTCCTTTGTTGTTGTTGTTTCCCATTAATCAGCATTAAAAAATCATAGCAGGATTTTCTGGTCCATAACAGTCATATCACAGGAAGATGCATGCCACAGCATATACTGCAGTGATAAGTATAAGGAACATTTTAAAAGGGAGAAATTAATTTTAAGAGGATTCATTAACAGTTGTTTTTCCATTGAAGGCTTCTCTAGGCTTTTTCAACACAAAAAAATGTGCAGGATTCAAGCTTTATTTTCACGCTACAGCTCACCTTTAAGCTTGCTATCATCTGTGAAATTCTGAGGGTTAGTAATGTAATGCTTAGATGTTTTGAAGATAAAACTATCTACTGCTATTACTACAGCTAAGAAATATCCCTAACTGGAGTTTTAATTTATACTTTTAGTAGGATTTTTTATTCTCTCGGGACATTTTTACTGCACAGATTTTATGTCCTGAACATCACTTACTCTGTAGTAATTTAATTAACTATGAGAACCTAGAGATAGTTAATTTGAATTAGAACATATTTTTCCTCGTAGAATAATAATGCAGTTCATTTTTTTCCCTAATGCCATTTCAGTTTTATTATCTCCTATTTTATAAGCTGTTGTTTACTTTTAGACACATTTATCATATTTACCCTAATTCAGATTTGATGAATTACACTTTAAGATGTCCTTTGCTTTAGGGCTGCGTTCTCTGCAGAAAACTGTTTCTGGTAAAGATAGTGTGAGTATACTCATGCCTGGAAAGCTTCCATGACACGCTGACTTTTCTTCTTTTCCAGGTAGCTATAGATTTCACTGCATCAAATGGTGATCCAAGGAACAGCTGCTCACTGCACTACATCCATCCCTATCAACCAAATGAGTACTTGAAAGCACTGGTAGCTGTTGGGGAGATTTGCCAAGACTACGACAGGTAAATAACCACATTTGATAACAGAGTTGTCTTTAGAAAGTGTTTTCACAGTGTGAAATCAATGACTGCCTGCTGCCAGCTGCAGAAGCTCCATGTTTAGTCACTTAAGAGAAATGACTGCACATCAGAAAGATTATTATGCCTTAACGCACTTTTGAGAGTGACAGTCGGCTTGGATTAGCTTCGTGCTAATGAAAGGTCTGGTTCTTGGCTGTTTGGCAGATGTGTGTTAAGTTTCAGGTTTGTATTCGCATGTCAAAATTGCGTGTTTGGGTAGACTTTTAATTTGTGTTAAATTTGATGCCTGTTTTGTGGATTCTGATGGCATCATTTCTGATACACTTAGGAGTCTGGTTCTGTCCCTTCCTACAGAAATATGTTCCTAAGATTTTTGCAACTGAATTAGAAATTGCCTAAACTGCTTAGTGACTGTAACTTGTCTTAGAAGTAAATGTGTGAATTTTTTCAGTATTCTCCTGGACTGTTGAATATTACAGTCTCTAATAAAATAAATATTAAAAAATAGTGGTAATGTATGCATACAACATGCCTTTAAATAAATAAGAAGATGCAAGTAATTGGGCCAAATATGCTTTGATTACATTATGTACTTCTGTTGCTTTCTGTTGCTTGCTTCTATCACATTATTGCCCATTATTAATCTAATTACCACGTGCATTTCCTTTTAATGTTTGTTCTTTGTCGGTTATGCACAGTATCTTACACAATTGTTCTTTCTAGTCTTTGCACATGTAAAAGACATCCACCTACAGCTCTGCCATGTGTAAATACCAGATCAACAATGGTATTCCCAGTCAAATCTGAATTATACTTTCTGTATAAATTGTGGAGAGACTTAATGCCATGGTTTGCATGTTACACGTCGTATATACCAATTAGCCTGCTCAGAGAATATCCAGTAATTTAATTTACCAGCAATAATCCAGTGAGCAAATATCCTTCAAAATAGGCAAAGAAATGAAAAGGCCTACTTTAGGCACTTAGATTTTTTTTTTAAATTTTATCTCTTAAGGTGTATTTTTAAAGAAATGAAATAGTTAAGTGACACAGGCTCTCCTGTATGGAGATATTAATCCCAAATCAGGATTCTCTTCTCAATATAACGTATTCCAATCAGTACAAAAAATAATGGCCAGTCATATTTTAAACTAGCTCATCAGCATCAGTCAGTTCTATTGTACTGCAGAAAATGTCTATTGATGTTAATCAGCACCACTGAGGTTGTATGAGCTATGGACTGAACAAAAGCTAAAGTCTCTTTTCCCAGGGAAACATCACCTTTTGAGCATGTGTTTGACTTATACATGTTCTCAAGTTGTGACACTATAAATACATCAAGTACTCGTTCCCATGCAACATGGTCAATGCTATCTGATCAAAGTGTCAAGTGAGGAACTTTTTTTATACTTGCACATTTTGAACCCAGTAACCTGGAAATTAAAACTTATAATTTCTCTAAAGAAGAAAAGAAACTACAAAGAGCAAACCTTCACACAAATAATCTACAGGTTCTAGATATTAATTCCTTTTGTGTTTAATTGCAGTCTTGAGATGTAGGCACATAAGTGACCTAAAAAAGCAAATCTGCTGTATACATACTTTTTTTAAAAAGTGTTTGAAATGCAATAAAAGTTCTGAAATGTGGCACAGATTCATTACTGATCCAGTGTGCTCAGGCTTGCTTCAATCTACTGGAGCAGAATTTCTATTTCCCAGTTGAGATCTGCCAGAAGTAAAAAGAGGGGGATCTCCTGAACATAAGAGCTGTTTAGAGCTAGAGTGTTATTACTTGCATAGGGCCATATCTTCAGTAAGATTAAAATCTGAGCCAACAATGATGGTAGTGGTCTTAACTGAAGTTTTATAGTTTGTACCCATCAGTTATCTCTAATGAGCGGAACTGGCTGGTTTCAATCCAAATGAAGGAAAATGGAATGGTTTTCTTTGGGTCACAGGATTATCATGGAACAGATCCTCCTAGAAGCTATGCTAAAGCACACGGAGGATGGGGAGGTAATTATTGGCAACCAGCATGTTTTCACCAGGGGCAAGTCCTGCATGACCAACCTAGTGGCTTTGTACGATGGGGTAACCACAGCAGTGGATATGGGTAAACCAAGGACATGATCTGTCTGGACTTCTGTAAAGCTTTTGAAGCAGTTCCCCACAGTGTTCATCTCTCTAAATTGGAGATATATGGATTTGATGGGTGGACTGTTCGGTGGATAAGAAATTGGTTGGATGGCCATACTCAGAGAGTAGTAGTTGATGGCTCAATGTCCAGATGGAGATCTGGGACAAGTGGTATCCCTCAGGGGTCTGTACTGGGACCAGTGCTGTTTAATATCTTCATTAGTGATATTGACAGTGAGATTGAGTGCAACCTTAGCAAGTCTGCAGATGACACCAAGCTGAGTGGTGCAGTTGCCACATCGGCAGGACAGGATGTCATCCAGAAGGACCTGGACAAGCTGGAGGAGTGGGCCTGTGTAAACCTTATGAGGTTCAACAAGGCCAAGCACATGGTCTGGCACCTGGGTTGGGACAATCCATGATTTCAATAGAGGATGGTGGATAATGTGATTGAGAGCAGCTCTGCAGAGAAGGACTTCGGGTTGCTGATAGACAAAAAGCTGGACATGAGCCAGCAGTGTGCGCTCACAGCCCAGAAGGCCAACCGTATCCCGGGCTGCATCAAAAGAAGTGTGGTCAGCAGATCAAGGGAGGTGATTCTGCCCTTCTCTTCTTCTCTTGTGAGACCCCACCTGGAGTATTGTGTCCAGTTCTGGAATCCTCAACATAAGCAGGATATGGAACTGCTGGAATGGGTCCAGAGGAGAGCTACAAAGATGATCAGAGGGCTGAAGCACCTCCCATATGAGGACAGGCTGAGAGAGTTGGGGTTGTTCAGCCTGGAGAAGAGAAGGCTCCGAGGAGACCTTATAGTGACCTTCCAGTAACTGAGGGGGGTGTACAGGAAATCTGGGGAGGGATGTTTACAAAGGTACATAGTGACAGGACTAGGGGGAATGGCTTTAAATTGGAGAGAAGCAGATTTAAGCTAGGCACGAGGAGGAATTTCTTCACAATGAGGGTGGTGAGGCACTGGTCCAGGTTGTCCAGGGAAGCTGTGGATGCCCCATACCTGAACATGTTCAAAGCCAGGTTGGATGTGGCCTTGGGCAGCCTGGTCTGGTGGGATGTGTCCCTGCCCATGGCAGGGGGGTTGGGACAGGATGATCTTTAAGGTCCCTTCCAACTCAAACTGTTCTATGATTCTATGTATGTATTTACATCAAGTGAGGGAATAGCTGGAATAAAGTAAAATCTGTTTTGTGCAATGCATGTTACATTCCAATAGCACAACTGTTAAATGATAAGTACTTTTGCTACAGTTATGCACCAAAATACGGCCTTTTATATGTGGGATTTCTTTTTTTAAAAAAAACCCAAAACCTGTAGCTATTACTTAAAATGCTTCTGTAGTTAGAAACATTGACATTTATTTTTAATTTGAGAGAAATTGGATTGACAAGTAATACATAGAGGGACTACATTCCCAATCCAAAATTTTCTTTTATATACTCTAGTTAATTCTGTTATCAAGCCAAATCTCATAATCCAGTTTTCTCTATGTATCAGCCTGGCATAATGTAACCCTAAGTATTTAATGCTCCAAATTAAGTGCTGCCTCACATCCCTCAATGCAATGGAATAATTCCTGCTCATCCAAAACCCCGTTTATCTGTATGGTTCAGAGATTCCTGAAACAGTTAAATGAATAGTGCTGTTCTGCGTAGTTAAGCATGAAAGAATAAGATTCGTTCTTTCATCAGCAACATTCAGAGAATGAGAAATAGGCTTTGATTATCATCCTGATTGTAGGAATGCTGCAGTCCTGTAGGAATAGGCCAATCTGATAATAGTATGGGAAATGGAAGGGCTGTTCACCTGCACAAAAGACTTAATACTTTATCTATATGGTGGAATTGTTTCAGGCTATAACAACATTTGTCATAAGAGAGAAGATAGTGTTTGTATGTGATATAATCAGTGGCTAAGTAACAACAGCAATAGATCATAAGGGAAGGGGAAACATTCATTAGTTTTAAGGAATTAGGCTTTACAATGTAGTTTAAAGTACTAGAAAGGGGAAAGCACAATAAAAGTTATTATTGTAAACATTCAGTAAAATAAGCAGACAGGTCCATGGAAAAGACCTTATTTTAAGATAAATTACACATGAATGTTTAAAGATGACCTTATGAAGCACCAAGTGAGAAATATGTATTTTCATTTAAACATTTTCAGAAGCTTTCTTTTATATAAAGTATTATATCACTGGTATAATTTTACCTTGAAATTTAAAAAAATCTACTCCACCTTTTTGTAGCATAGAGAAACAGATGAAAATGGTGACAAATCATTGGAGACAGAAGTGTTTACTATTCAAAGGACCTGCTTCTGTATCATTCCATATTTATTCTTTACCTCAGTAAAGTTTAATTTTTTCACGGAAATGGTCATTGGGCACTGGCAGAGGCTGCCCAGGGAGGTGGTTGAGTCACCATCTCTGGAGGAGTTTAAAAGACGAGTGGATGAGGTGCTGAGGGGCATGGCTTAGTGGTTGATAGGAATGGTTGTACTCGATGATCCTGTGGCTTTTTTCCAACCTACTGATTCTGTGATTCTGTGACTGCAAGACAGGACCTGACCTATCTCTTCTCCCTTCCCCTTCACACATCCTGGCTTCTATCAAAAGGAAACAGAGGCATGTGAACAGGGAGGAGCTCCCATGGTCTGCAGGAGGATGTACTGTCTGAATAAAGTCTGGGAGACCATGCCCTCAGCACATCTAAGTGCACATTGACAAGTCTGTTGCCGCTAGTATAATATGGAAACAATTGTGAAAACTAGTATGTATAGATAAAACAAGTACTTTTCCCAAGATAGGTGCAGGTATGCTGTGAACCTCTCATGTAATCACCTAGCGTGATATACCTAGACCTACATATATGTATGTATACACAACTAGAGTTTTACTTATGTGTGTGCAAATACAGAGGCATGCATATAACATACAGGTATTATATATACTTGTATTTATAATATTTATGGCTATACATAACCATACAATAAAAACAATGTTTCTCTTTTATGCTTTTTTATAGCTTCCCTTTCTGCAGAGCAAAGCCATAAGACACAATAACAACAGTACTCAGTTTATTAAAATGGCTGATCCTTTGATCTTAATGATTTGTTTTACCAGTGCTGGAATACAACCAACTAGCCATCCTTCATTCTGCAGTGATTGCTGTCTCTGGCAAAGGGAAAAGGGCTGGAGTGGGACTGTAAATAGCTTGTTTGTGAGGATAAATGCTGTTACATGCACACAGTGCTAAAGGCTGAAATCCTTCCTAAATGGTCTTACGTTATTAGAGGTTTTAATGATGATATTGTGAGTAAAGCCTGTGGCAGGACTTGCAAGTCTGCGCCTCAGTTTTAAATCTGATTTTTGCAGTTAGTAGCTTTTCTTTCCCATCAGCTTATTAAGATCTTATTATATTACATTAAATATTTATCTTTGCATGAAAACCTCTGTTCTGATTCAGCATGATACTAGAGCTTATTATCTAATCTCATTGAATTCAGTCTGACTGAAGTATTATGCAAAATACAGATGGCAGTAAGATGGAGTTGAGAGTTTTACTGAATTTGAACTTAATTTTTAATTGTTTGCCCCACATCCAAGTGTTCACTGCCTCCTGGATACCTGGGTGATCTTCATGATTAATTTTTAGACATAGTTTTTATTTATGCATACTTTCAGAGTTCTTCACTGGATTAATAAAAAGTGCTCACAAACATGTACCATTAGCTTTTGTGTGGTCAAAACAGTACTTATACTTTTAAAAAGACAATGATTGTATGTACTTTATCAAATACTTATAAGCATTAGTTGCATTGCATATTTGTAGAACTTCCCATGCTTGATGGGCCATCCCTGTTCTGATCTATGCACTCAAGTCATTATTCCATGGTTTTGACCCCATAGTGGTTTTTTTATTGATGTCATAAAATTTGTCATCTTATTTGTATTCAAAAATCTCTTTCAAGAATTGGCTTTTATTTATTTTAAATCTCTATGTCTGTTTATTCACTGCAGATTTTTTTTTATTTCCAAGAGCCCTTGCAACGCATAGAAGATAAATTCTGTTTCCTGACACTAATGTCCTTTTTCATTTAGGCAAACAGCCTCCTTAACTCTAAATACTCAAGTATGTCCTTAAAACTGACATTCAAGCTGAGATCATATGTTAACAAATAAACTGCTTGTGTAAAACACACTTGTCTAGCAACCTCCCCAAAGACCATTAATAAGCGAAGAGCATATTATTCCTGCAAAGTGCAGAAATTATTTATGCGTAGAGCTCAGTAATACTTAACACTGAAAATTTAAGAACTGGACCACATTCCACAAAAGACATGAAAGTTCTGAAGTCAGTCTGAGTTTCAGCATTAGCTTCTGCAATTAATGAATTACAGCAGTAGCTGACTAGATGCAAAAAATTCCTCTTTATCCTCTCTATGATTTCTTCTAAAGTATTTTAGGTCTGAGAAAGTGTGTTCACTCTGATTTGAAGTCATGTATAAAACCTTCCTTCCCTCATGCAATGAAGTGCACTTGAAAATTAAGAAGGGAAAAAATGAAAGGAGAAAATAAAAAGATCAGTATTCCCAGTCCAGCACATACCTTCCAGCGTAGATTTAAGAAGGGAAAAATACAAGTCAGATGAAAGGTCCATCAGTCCCAGAGGTATCCAGCAGAGGGCAGTTAGGGAGGAGAAAGAGAACACTGTATGTCTAATGCAGTACATATTATGGAAGTCATACATAAATCAGTGCAATGGGTCCCAAATCCAAAGATCAGTACATATTTAAATGCTGTGTTTTGGGTTGAGGCTCTAAGTGGAAAAGTGATCCCAGATTTTACACCTTGTAGTGAATTATTTGGAGCCTCATCCTCGAGAATTACCTAACAGATCATTGATCCTGAAGCTATATCTGGGTTTGTGGATGAAGACTCAGCAAATTACCTTGGCAGGAGAGATCTAGATTAAATACCTTGAGATGATTTTGCCAGACACAAGGAGAAAAGAAGAAACTTGCTTTGATTGAGACAGTGGTTAATAATAGTTAATTAAAACTGGGGTGAATGAATAATACCTAGAATAACTGGCACTGTATGTGACATTAAATATTTCATTACATCCCTATGTAGAGCTATAGATGTTAAAATTTAATCTATCCATGCAGATCAATAAATAAAAATATGCTTAATTATTAAACATCTCTCTTTATCATTTTAATTACAGAAACAACCTTTCTGGAGGCTGTTAAGCAGAAAAGATGATTAGCATATCTAAACAAGTCTAAAAGCCATGGGGGAAAGACATGAATCTTTTTATTTAGTGTTTTAATAGGACCAAATTTGCATAGCCATACAACAGAAGAAAAATAGAAAAACAGTAACCTATAAAGAAAAACTTGTAGCTTATGTTTATCAATAAGCTCAGGTGTGGGTAAACATATTCTTGTGTTTGGAAAACCCAGGACTAGAACTACACAGGGAAAAAGGAATCGCTAATACTTTTAAGCACTAAACTGAATTGAAAAAAAAACTGGATTTAACTGTCAGGGACCTAGGCTGGCACAATTATGTAATATATACATACACATATTTAGCATTTGCCTTTACATAACCTGTATTTGCAGACTGCTGCCACACAGGGGGTTCTGCGATCACTGCTTTTTATCCCAAGAATCAGTACAGGAGAATTAGTCTTGTACAACTGTGTTGGGAAGGCAACTTCATAGTGGTTTCCTTTGCATCTCTTCATACACATATATGTATATGTTTGTGTGTAAAGAGCAGAGCTGTCAATTCTTATAACTCCACCTTTTCCCTTATCAAGTTTTTATCTTTCTGTATTCTTTAAGCTGCCTCTTCTTTCAAAAACTCAGTTCCTATGTCATTGCATCAGTTATAAGCAATCCTTTCCAAGTTTCTTAGGAAACCCACTGCTTCCTCCACATGCTTTTCATAGACCTCTGCTGCGTTTTGTCAGCTGGTAGATGCATCAAAATCTGAACCCTCTGTGGGGATTTTCTATGCAGTCCTTACTACTTCTCAGTAAAGCTTGAAATCTGCTCTGAGCAAGAGCTTTGAGCTTTGCTCTGAACAGTAGTTGACACTTCTCTAGGACTGTACAGGCTGGTAGTGTTTGTGTTTCCATGTCAGCATTTCTTTCTGAAGAGAATGACTTGAAATAGAAAACCCTACAAACTTTGTGAAATTAAATACCACTTCCTACTGTAGAGACTAAAAATATGTGTAAATATGCATTAGTAAGTAAATAAGCATAAATAAAGGCGTACCAGTTTATCTTGCCATTTTCAGTGATTCCATCTAATACTGATCTGGAACATCTTTAGTCAACACAACCATTCCCACAACTTCAGAAAAGTGAATTTCCTCCATGCATGGTTAAGTGTGTAACTGTTCTAGTCATCCATATTAGCATATAGCTGAGAAGAAAATTACTCCCATTTGGAAGTTCATCTGCGTAGTAAATGAACACCATGTCCTAAATCTTCTCATGCAAGTTTCCTTCTTTAACAGAAAGTGGACACTTTTTGCCTGAGTTGACCTTAACAGGAAGTTTATGGGTCAAATTGCTCTCAGTTAAAGCTAGGCAATTCTTTTGAATTAAGCTCCATTTACTATCTTACTATCCCCTCCAAATTATTGTGAAATTAACCTTAATCAGAGATTCCAAATCAACAAATTAACAGAGGGAAGCAGCCCATTTCCTCCTGTATATTCAGTGACACCTAGCTGAATGTTTAGTCATCAGTATGTTTCACTTACAGATTTGCTCTAACTTGTTTTGATAGTGTTCTTCATTTTGACTTAATGTCATTTTGATTTTGGTAAAATTACATCAACAGCTCATTGGGTCACATTAATTCATAATATACTCTCTGTAATGGTTTTATCATGTTTATCCTAGAAAGCTCATTTGTATCTCCAGAGCATTTGATGAGAAATTCCTCTCCCAGCACCGCTCTGCATAAATATACCAGTGCAGTCCTTTATCTTGTATTCCCTTCTTCTGAAGGGGCTGGTCAGGAAGGTTTCTGACCAACCTGTTCCACTGTAATGTGTAAAAAAGGGCAAAATTGTGTGCAAACATAGCAAAGATTTTGTTCTTGTGGTTGCTTTATGCAGTACACCCTGAAACTTGAAAGCTGCACTTGTGATTCAAGAGGGCAGGGCCCCACTGCTGTTTGGTTTGGAGTTGTTCAGAATCCACACCTAACATGATGGTATTCAGGCTGCTGTCTGCAGTATCATCTTCAAGTCATGTCAAGTTTTAGACATCTGAGATTACAGTCTGTGAGACAATAACCTTTTTTGTGATGGTACAGTTTTCCCCGTATGATCCTATATATGCCAATTCACTATGGAGTTAAGATTTTGAAAGGTATAAGGACATATGTGCCACCCTTTAAAATACATAGGAAGCTCTGGAAACTGCTTGAATTTGAAAAGTTAAATATAACTCAGTGTAGCCTCTTGCAGCATCCCCTTTCCTAGTTTATTCCCACTTATAAGTCCCAATTCTTTTTCAAGATACATTTTACTGAAGTGGGTCATTCATATAGTTATAAATCAGGTCATTGCAATTTATTTGTCATCTTGCAGGGAAGCTTGATATTTTATCTCACCTTCCTGAGTATGCCATTTTATTTGGCTACCCTTCTAGCAAGTGATAGATCTCTCTGCCATTTCGTTTTGCTCAACCAGCTCCTCCCCCAGGCTCTGATGACTTCTTTCTTCTGTGGGTATTTACTTTTCCCTTGTCTAGGAATTTCTGAGTTCAATTGATATTTTTACCCTGTGGAGGTTCTTTTGCAATTCTTTTAATGTTAAAAAGGGGAAGTTTAAATCTATTGTACCTGGACTGAGCTTTGTTAGTTATTTCATGAGTTGATGCCTTTTGGTGCTTAGCTTCAGGGAATTTGTATTCCCTTGCTTCATTAATTATTTCCCTTGCAGGTGAGACAGGCATTTCCCTCATATTCTTGAAACCCAATTACTCAACAATATCTTTTTCTCTGCATTCAGCAGATTCCAGATCCCCTAAGGTGACTAAGAGCTGTAATTAAAGATAGCAAGTGAATTTTAATGTCAGGATTTTGCACATGATTGTGTACCATCTCTGTCTCTGTCTGCAACAGAACAAACAATGTAGCTGTTGCCGTGATCTACCATTAATTTGCATGCTTACAGCTCTCTTTTGTATCCAAGATGTATGATAATCAGTTCATTCTTACTGCTCCATTAAATATCACTGTGCACTAGGGACTGGATGCCAAGCCTTGTTAGATTCAGTGCAGGTTTGATTAAACACATAGTAATCTGGCCAAAACCAGAGATGTGGTTGTATTGAACGAGGTACAGCCACACAGTGAATATGAGATGACAATATAGCAACTCCTCAGAGAAGAATATAGATTAGGTGGAGAAAACACTGCTGCTACTAAACTCTTGTGGTCTTTCTGACTCTGACTGGGGCAGGCTGAGAGCTGGACCACAGCCCAGCTCCAGCCCATCCTAGAGAAGCACAGGTGGTTGTGTAAGACTGCAAGGGGTGAAGTGGAGAGGGTCTGGTCCCTTCCACTTAAATGGTCTTATTTAGCCCTATTCAATCACAAAGATCATGTCCTTTATTTTCCTAGCTCTGCTTGCAAAGCAGGCACTGAAAATGTTTAAATATTTCAAATGATTTCTGTATTTTCTTTGGAACTGCTGCTAATCCCTGTAAGCTGTTATGATTCAGAATTTACTGGCATCAAGCCTTCTCAGATAAGTACTAAATAATACACTCAGGAACATGATTCATTCATATGCTTTAGAAAAGAAACCCTTAATTCAGCTCATATTCTTCTAGTTCACTCCCTGAACATGAAAGATTACAATTGTAATTGAATTTAGAGATGACTTTATTTTGTTTGTGATATTTGCTGGTTTTGTCTTTTTCTTTTCCCTTTTCCTTTCTCTTCTCTCCCACTTCCCATGAACCCTCCCCTTCACTTCTCCCCCTCCTTACATTCACACTTTTTACGATTACATGTGCAACAGACTCTCATTTTTTATTTTGGCAGTTTGGGGAAAGTATGTAGAGCACAGCAGATCCACAGTTTATTCTTTTAAGACTGGGATTGAAAATGATAGGGAAAGTAATTGATTTTGCTGTGTCCAGCACAGTATTTTAAAAATATCTCCCTGCTAATTCTGATATGATCCAAACCCAAAATTACAAGTGACAGCTTAATACTCAGGGATTCTTTGTGAGATATATTCCTTGCAAAAATTTCAGACACCTGTTTGTTTAATATTCTTGGTCATTTGAAATGAAAAATGGGTTGCTTATAGTGTTTCTCCCACCTCTTGTTTTTTTCAAGATTTTGAAATCTTTATCTTGTCTCCTTATCTTATATTAAACATATTTCTTACCTTGCAGTAACACTACGCTTCCTAGTGAAACAGAAAATGATATCATTATCTATGTCGCTTACTAATATATAAAACCTTACTGTTTCTTCTCATCTCTCTTCCTATATGTGCAGTATGTTTTGCGGAATCAAACTCTATAACTCCGTTAAGGTTTATAAAGCAGGTATGCGTTTATTCACTGGCAGGTGCAAGGGTGTAATCCTCCTAACTCGCACACCGAACAGTCTAACAAGCAGATAGTTATAGTGTGAAGACATGCCTATTCATAAGCGCCTATTACATATTCATGACCTTCCCCGTTCCTTTTTATAATTAGATTTGAGAAGCTTCCTCTATACTTGCACAGGCACGATGTTGTGGTCTGAAGTCGCCTTCATCTTCCTCAGGAACTGCCCCTGAATTAAATCTGTGCACAAGCGCAGTCTCAACCTGATCGAGCTGCAGTTGTTTTCTGCATTCCAGCTTTTCCTTTATCAGTGAATGTCTGTGAATGAGCTTCTCTTAATAACATCCAGGGTCTTCAAGGCCTTTACTAGCAGACAGTGTGTATTTCAGTAAACTAAGCTAAGTTTTTCTAATGTCTCTGCCTGCACATCAGTAGAGCTCACTGAAATCTCTCTGCTCTGTGCCCCTGTTAATGTATTGATTTGTCATTGCATTTCCTCTGTTTCCATTAGATAGCTTGAAGGACAGGTTACTAAAACAAGTGTTGTTCTAAAAGAGTAATATAGGAAAGTTTCAGGATTTCTTTTCTGCTATGCACTATGTTAAAACTGAGGGACTTTTCTCTAACTGGGTGTACTGCTATTTAGAAAACTGCACTCTTGGAGTCCTGATAATTCCTTTCTCTGTGCATTAATCTATATTTACCAATACCAAGCACTGAACCTGAACCCTCTCCCTGGATTTACCTTTAGAGTATAACCTAAATCTGCTGATTTTTTGCTCTTTTTCAGTAATATATGCCCATTTGACTGGGAAAAGTGCCAGAAGCCATATACATCTCCGTTTGTATGACTACTGGTGGTTCTTCTATAACCAGACATAAAGAGTTCAGTGATTTTGCTAGTTTGATCTTTATGTTAACTTTAGCTTTTTTTAAATAATGCCAGGTTATAATTTTCAAGGGAATGTATGTAAAACAATCTGAAATGTGAAGTAAACATGACAGAGCAATTTAGTGAAGATTCTGCCAAGCCACAATCCTCTTTTTCCTATTTTATTTTGTAAATTTCAGATTTTGTGGAAAAACCTTGCTTTTCCACTTCTTGTTTCTCTCCTGTCCCGTTAGCAATCTGTCTCCAGCAGGACAGTGCAGGCAGTTTCCTTGTGTGCAGAGGACTCTCTGGCTAGGTTTAAACAAAACAAGTCAAAAATCCTGATGTTGCCTGAGGCCACCATGTCATGGTATCTCAGCCCTCTTTCTCCCAGCACAAAGTGATGATACACAGACTGCCATTTAGGAGCAATCTCAAGCACAGCTTTCCCCAGAACTGCTTCTGGGAAGTCTCTGGGGGCTGCTAGTTGGAACAGGCCAGCAGGAAGCCAGGGAGAGTGATAACAATGTCTATAGTCCCAGTGCTTCAGCCAGAATCCCAAGCCTGTTTCCTGGTATAAATGAAGCCTAAATGCCTGAGCAAACAACACAAAAGAAAACTGGCTCTCACTTTTCTTCTTGTGAACGGGTTTAAATTACAATGAAGAAAGGTCATTAGAGCAGATCCTTTTCCTACTGAAGTGCCAAGTTAGCAAATGGATCTGGAGTCTCTGATGAATCCGCTTCACCCTTAAGGCGGGATGAAACCTTCTTTTCATTTTCTGACTGTAGTTTCAGTCCCTTGATGGCCTAACCCCTTGACATAGCTTCCAGAAGCTGGGAAGTTGCTCTGCTTTCTTCTGCAAGCTGATATGATAGCCCTAGGTCTGGTCAAGCCACTCTGGCACATGTCTATACCATAAAGGATTTTCCTGGGAGCAAGAGAAGCCTTGGCTGCCCTTCTGGATCATATTTTTCTTCCTGTGTCTCAGGAGTGCAGGATAAGTAGAATGAGGGCAACAGGCTCAGCTGCTGGAGTTTTTCTCATATGTCAAAATTGAGAGGTGGATGGGAAGATTTAAGAGAGGGTTACACAGTAAAATATCACTAAGCCATTAGACTGCATATGTACTAAAGAGTGAGACCAGTGTATTGGCTATATACCTTCGTTTCTGTGATTGCAGGGAAGGTATTGCTTACATTAAAATTTTACTTTATTCTGAAAGCTGTCAGCCACAAATTTTGAGGTGTGATCAGGGAATAACATTATTTTCTTTTTTTTATGCAAGGGATTTATTTCATGGATGATAGTCAAAAGATTCACTTCCTACTTTAAAGATCAAGATCTGGGAGCACAGGAAAGTTAATTCCTTGGTCTCGGCAGCTTGAATCAGAATGCTATAGGTATCTACCTAAATGCTGGAAAATAAGGAGCTTTCCAAGGAGGGTGTGAAGTTGAGTGAAAGAGAAAGTACTAAGCACAGGATCAGACCCTAGGGTACTGCTCCTGTCTAGCGTTCGTGTATTTTCCTCTAAAAAACAGCCACATGGAATCCCGTCTTGAGGTTGTGTATGAGCAAGTTTTACTCTCTAGCAAGACAGTGGTAGCAGTAACTAACACTTCCTCACAAAGGAGATACAGGAGATTCAGACATAAAGGCAGATGTCCTGACTGTGATGGTAAGGTATTCTGAGTGCAGAATAACAATGGGGGCTGTGCCACGGTGTGACTGGGAATCTGGGAGTCTTGCCACCAGAAGGAGAAACCAGGTTGCTGGAGGTATCACTTAGTGCTGTCTCTGAATTGCTGTAGAGGAGATGGAGCTACAGATAAGAGAGTCCCTACGCTTTTTTATGCTTGAGAAACATTGCAGAACAAATTCAGGCACTGTATGGGTTTAGGCATTTCCCATGTTGGGTAATTGCTGCCAACATTAGATTTTTTGGTTGCTTTATTGAACTTAGATACTTACGTTCTCCCTAAGAAAAATTCCTTTTTAGTCTTTGTTCTTGCCCAAAATAAATTAACTTGAAGCTCCACAGGGTTTGGTCTTCTAATCCAACCATGCTTAATCATTGATGTAAACCAAGATTTTTTTCCTCCCCTCAGATTCTTTTCTAATGGCTTCTTATTTCTTGCCCTCTAAGCGTGCACCTGAATTCTCTGCATCTATTTATAAGGGTTTCCCCACTTCCAGGAGTGTTTAATCAAAAAGAAGGCTATCAGCAGGTGGTTAGCGTCAAATGTCAGCAGCTACTTTGCTTGTGACATCTCTTGGAAAAAATGTTTAATTACCATGCAAATTACGTTAGTTTTCCTTTCCAAGATCCATTGTAACACGGTGTAACATATGGTACACAGAACTGTGTTCCCGAGATTTATGCAGCAACTACATTTTGTAGCAGAACAACAATTGTGAGATCTAAGCCATCAGATGACAGTCGTCACTGTTTCCCAATAAACTGGTGAATATTTCTCTGTCTCATGGTGGCAACTCTAACTTAGGGCAGGGGTGGAAGGTGAGGGGGGTGGGAGATTATTTCTACTTACTTTTAAACCCCTACATATTTCTTTAGCTTATATCAGAAATATCATGGTGCCTTTCACAGACTATGTCAAACCCAAGAGCCCAGCAGCTTTAATGAGTGCTATTATCTTTCTTGAATTTGTCTGGGAAGTGAATCATTCAATTGATACTTGGAGTGGCAGTGTCTTAAACTACACAAAGAAAATTGAAGCTGCTGGCTTCTCTAGGGAATTTTTGAAAGTGCCAATATGGTAGTAGGTACTCAGCTTTTCCAAGGTCCTGAAGCCCCTGTGAGCAGAACTGGACAAATGTATGAGGGTTTGATTCATCGGAGTGCTGGAGTACAGTTCAGTGACTTCAGCAGGGCTTCAGGATGTGTTTAGAGTTAAGCATATGTTTGGGTGAATTGTTAACCTCGAGTGTGTGATCAAGTGCTTTGCTGACTCAGGGACGAGACATTCCTTACAGCTTGTTGTTTTCCACTTTGCCATCTGGGAAGAGGCAGCTTGACAGCATGTGGGCTGTGTGAGACGTTATTGCGTTTCTGAAAGGGTATTAACAGCCTTGAAATTTCCAGGTCCTCTGAATCAGGAAGTTTTGTCTCTACAGATCTAACTGGGGTAGAACAACTTCTCTGTAGGGTTTAAAGCAAATGACCATGCCACAGTATTTGCTAGATTATCAGTCAACCTAATTAAAATAATCTTACGTTTTAGCAGAACTACTGAAGATGCAGGCAGAAAACTTTACAAAACTTGCAAGTTTGGAGGTGTGAAATTGCCCGTTTTTGATATTTTAGGAAACCTTTTTTTTGCACCTCAACAAATTTGCAAATGCTTTTAGTTACAGAGTCATCTCTTCACTACATCCATTTTCTGAGCTGACGGAGCACATCTGTATTTATATGAAATAAATGTTACAAGATGTTAAGAAAACTCACCCTTATGCTGCAACCAGGTAGTGCAAAATGGTGGCTAATACAGAGCTCTTATTGCATTTGTGGCATAAGTGCAAGATATCATGATTCCTCGGTATGGTCTAAGTGATTTTACTTTCCCCAAAGTACTAGGGATTCACCTGAAAAATCCCCCATATCACTCCCTCATCTGCTTAGCACACACACTTCCTTCCCTAATCTGATACCCTTCCATTCTGCCATCTAACATTCTCGACCCAGAAGCCATTTCTATACTGCTGTGTTGCTTTGCATTTCTGATGAATGGGTTTATTTTTTTATTATTATTTTCCAGTGACAAAATGTTCCCAGCCTTTGGATTTGGAGCAAGGATACCCCCGGAATACAAAGTAGGTGCATAAATGACATTTTCTAGTTTCCTTGGTTCATGAGGCACAAAATAAGGGAGAAATGGTTCAGGGCGGGACAGGGGCTAAGAGGGGAAGCTCCTACTGCTTGTTCTCTTTCATCTGGTCTTCTCACCAAGTAATACCTCACTGAAACCAGAATTTAAGGTTAGACTTGAAATAGTTGTGCTACGCCCAAAATATTTTGTGGCATTGAGAAAGGTCTGTTAATGGACACTAGTCTAGTAAGAAGAGAACTGAATTTTTGAACACTTTCCAAGCATATTTTGAAGCTTTGCAAGCCCTGGTTTGACAGATCCCATTTTTGGAAGATGTAGTTCAGTGAACAGCCTAGTGTCTAAGCTTTATGATGAAGCCATCAAACATCTTCCTGAGAATAAAGATCTTAGGAGAGTTTTGCTCATTGGCAAATATCTATGTCATGATGAACATCTTCAATACAAGGAAGAGAAATATAAGAGCATGTATCCATGCTTGAAAGAAGTGGTATTTATAAACAAATAAAATGAGAGTGATCCACAGTGGTAGTGCAATTGTGAATGTATATATCCAGTCTGATAGCACTGGAGTGAAGAGAGTGGACTAAAAAAAAGGAGGATCCAATAGAGAAAGACCTAAGAAGAAACAAGCAGATGTTGAAATCCTTTACTGCACATGCAGAGGTAGTGTGGGTGGAAGAGTAGTTCTGCACAAATAAATAACTGAAAAGTAGCTGAGGATTATGCAACTCAGATGCTGTCTGGGAAAGAGCAGCACTGGACTTCTGATCATGCAGACTTCACCCAGTATACCCATGTCCCCCTCTCTAGGTTGTGTCTCAGTTGTGGCTGTGGTAAGGAGCAGAACAGTGGCCAGGTGAGAATACTTCTATGGAGAGAGGGATCATGTGTCACTCAGCATTGTAAAGTATGAATCAGCAGTTTGAAAAACAAAGTACCAGTGCCTCCTCATAGCTTTGTAGGTTTGATACCTGCATAATTGTAGTGTTGTACAGCAAGTTTGATGTGTCTTGCAAACAGGTGTCTAAGGTAAGTCAGTGTATGTCTTAACAGCATTGCCTTCTAAGCTAAAAGGCACTGTTATAAAAAATCTGGCTGTGCTTAACAATTTGTTTTTCAGTGCTCTGTTCCTGTAAAGTAACACCCGTGTTAATGCTTTCCAAAATCAGAGACGGCCTCAAGAACTTTGATACAGATTTAAATGTGTCAAATACACACAGAACATCTGTGTCTTTTCTGCATCTTTTCCAACTGCAGCAGCTGAAAACCATCTCTGCTACATCCTCTACACCAGACACAGTAGTGAAACACAGTAGCTTCTCCATCCCTTTTCCACCAGTAGCTGTTTCTCTATCCATGCGTGTGTGAGTAGGATATACATCACAATCACATTACTCTTTCAAGCCCAATATTGGCTGTCACTGAGAATGCCACATACTGCTGTTGTTGTCCTAAACAAAGGTACCAGACTGCTGGTGTGCCAGGAGCTGGTTGTTCCCTCATCTGCAAGGTGATCATCATTGCATGAGGCAAAACTTGCAATTCGTTCAGCTTCAGGGAGCTGTACTTACCTAAGGACAGCTTGAAGGAAGATGTTACTGTGCTGACTGAAGTCTTTTCACTGGTTTTCGAGTGACTACAGTTGAGTAAAATTCATAGTACAAGACTGCTTCTTTCTCAACCAAAATAATCAGCTGATGGCATTGATGCCTTAGGTCACATGAGCATATTGGCAACATATCAGGTTTCTTAGACATGAGCAACAGCCTCTTGACATGATTGTGAGAACATATCTCATGTGTCAGCTGAAAAACACATCACTTGCACTGAATTTAGTAGCCCGTGCATGGAGGAAGGGTCTCAATAGCGTGAGCTGCCCTGTTTGTGATGTTACAAACCTTAAAGCAAGAAAATGGATTAATTGGACCTTCAGATTTTGAGTTTGGGGAAAAAGTGAGGGTAAACTAAAGAAGGCGAGGATACTTGTGTGTGGATTGCATGTGTATGAGCAAGCAACACAAGTCCCAAAGTAAAAGGAGACACAAGTGAGACACAGGAAAACATCTTTAATCTCCACTATGGAAAACTGCAATGGAAAATGACAAAGATAAAATGACCATGTAATAAAACTTCAAAGAAGAGAAGAACCATGTTGCAGGAGAGCTGTGCCTTCTGTGCAACAAATGAGCAGAAATAATTAGCTTGGTGTCTACCATGGGCACATCCAAATGGAACTGGATTAGGAATTAAGTCATCCATGAAGTCATCCGTTCAGTCCCTCCCCGTGATACTCTACACAGTCAATACAAGTGTCTGTCTTCTTAAAATAAACCCTATCAACACTTTCAATTCCCTCCTTGGCTTTGGCTGCACTTCTAAATTGAAAGATAAACACTCTGAGAGAGTGAAGGGTCAGCCTCATCATGATGCATTAATAAGTCAAGGCCAATAAACCTGGAAATCCTTCAGTGATTTAAGCTACACTGGTATCATAAAGTTACTTTAAAGCAAACAATGATTAGTGTTTGATGTGGAACATAACCAAGATGCATAGGAACAATGAAAATTCTGATATAATTAAAAGTGGAAAAAAGTGCTCCCAACTTGTCTCCCCTAACTTCTCATCTCCTGCAAAAATAAGGTAACGCTATACACACTACAACAATATTTCAGATCTCATCCTATTCAAATGCTCTTTTGATGCTTACAGTGAAAGGTATTGAGTTATACATATATTTTGTTTTACTAAATTACAGCAGTGTCATAACTGTAATAGTTCACAATGTAAATTTAGGTTGAATCACTATGAGAACTTCTAAGTTCTGTCCCCATTATGTGCATAAATCAGCCTTTCATTTTAATTTAGAGTGCCTGCTTTCAGGTCTTCACTCCTAATGAAATGACCTAACCTGTTCATAGCACATAGGTCTCTGCATGCCAGCAGCTGCTCTTTTATTTCTTCCAGTAGATAACAAATTGCTAGAGCTGTGGAAGAAATTACTCCCACTGGCAAAGGTATCTAAGTAACCATGGGAGGTTACACAACTAAAACAACATAGTTTACTTAAAAGTCTAAATTAAAGCTGACCAACATATGCATGGCAATAACACAGTGAGGGAAGGCAGAGGTAAGCAGACTGATAAAAATAGTAGGCAAAATAAGTGTATCCAATGGGCTCAGGTCTAATTTATTATATGTCATGCTTGGTCACAAGCTGTTGAAAAAGGAGACCCATAACTCAGTATTCAGCATGAATCAACGGTAACAAGTCTCCACTTAATGATCAGCTGCTATTTAGGACCAGATGAAGGCTGGTCATAAGCTCTAAATGGTTTCGCCAAGGTTTTCTAGGTGTGCTAGATCATAGGGAACAAAGGTATCCATTTTGTGGGGTTGTATCAGATCAGTGCCTTGTTTTCATATTAATTTGGGCTCCTAATTTGGGAAAGTTGCTGGAGGGCAGTATCCACCTGCCCATTTAGTGTGATTCCAGCATCTTCAAATCCTTTTACATGCTACAAGAAAAGCAACTTTTGCTATGCCCATGGAAAAATACTCTTCCTCATTTTACGTTACCATTACAGAATAACATCAGTATCCACCTCTGAAATTCTTCATTAATCTCTTGAGAATGAACCCCTTTTAAAACATGTTTTTATATATGCCTTCCACAGAATTTTCATTTCAAGAGTACACCTCTATGTTACACTGACTTAATTTTCCTTCATTTCAGCTCCAAATGAAACACTTTAGCTGTTAGCAGAAAAAAAGCAGTTTCTAAATGACATGAGGAATCTGTGGGAGTAAAGGAAGCAAGACATGCCATATATAATATTCCTTACAGGCCTAGAGAACTTTCATCTAATATTCAGCAATATGATCTTTTTTCCCCAAGGCCTGACAAATGCATCAACCCGTTCCTTGATTTAAGTAAACCTCTGAGAGCAATATTCCCCTCTTGAGATTCCTAACATATGAAACTTGCAGAACATGCTGGTTATTCCACAGCAGTGTCTCCAGTCCATCACTTTTTTTTTTTTCCAATGAGAAGAAGCATCTGAGAAGTCTGATGCAAAGTGAAGAGGTGGCAGATAACATGGACTCAGATACTGCTGCAAAAGGTCATAGTGAAGAGGAGGAGAGAAAGCTGAACCACACTGATTTCTTAGCAGGCAGGACTCAAAGTAGCTGAAAACCACACAGCAACACAAAACTTTCTGTTAAAATGAAAAGAAAGTTAGAATTGTGTCAGCTCAATGACAGGTGTATTGTCAATAATGAAGTGTTCTTTCCTAAAGAAGAAGTGTAAGCTGACACCTGAGTAGGTATGAAACAACTTGTCATTTGTTTTAAGACAGTCCTGCATATTTCTGCATTTTTGATGAAAACTTCATTCACTGCCTCTGATGGGAAGAGTCTCTGGAGAGAATTTCACTGTGGTTACAGAAACAGCATTGCACCTTCATGACCTTAATGTGCTCTGTCTGGTTTGCTGGAAAGGTAAAGTACTTGAAAAGTGCTGTGCTCTTGTGATTCCTGTGTTTTTCAGGAGCTCAAGGGTGAACATATATGCAAACCTGACAGAAAAGGACTAATAGAAGGAGGTGTAACAGACAGAGAATTAAAAACTGGCATTTGTCACCTTATCGATGCAGCCTAGGTTTAGAAATGGAAAGTGTTCAGTGTGCTCAAAAACAAGTACAAAGGAAAGGAAAATAAATGACCAAGCTTTGTAAAGCAGGAATGTCTACAATGTGGTCTCAGGCAGAGACACAAGCTGTCCAGTTCCCAAACTATTTGATTAGTGAACATTCTGAAAATAATAGCTTTTGAGCAGTGGTCCTTTAAATTTGGTGGTGTCTTAAGGTTTTGCAAAATGTGCAGGCATTCCATATTTAATTTTCAGACAGGCAGTGGCTTAATAGAATGCTCAACATTGTGCATCTCAGCATTTATGCTTGTATGCATCTATTGTTCATAGTTTTTTTTACAATCTCCATTTAAATTAGTAAGAAAGCTTTCCTAAACATGCCTGAATTTGTCAGATTGTTTGTCAAGATGTCACACTATCATCACTATATTGGTTTCTGTAAAACTGAAGCTATTTGGGACAGGGAGGTTAACTTAAATAAGTTTAACCATCTAGAGGGGGAGAAAAAAGGTTTACTAGTTTTTAGAATTGAGGCGTCCAATTCCAGTGCTTGCAAAATGGATGAAAAACATGGTTTCTGACTCAAAGCAGTTTTACTTAAAAAAAACCAGAAGTTCATTTAGTGTGAAAAAGGTTTAAAAAAGTGTGGAGGCCATAAGGGAATAACATGTTTTAATGTAACTTAAAGTGCCTTTACATAGTCCAAAAGCATTCCAGCAGTTGGCTTTTATAACTTCTGTGGAATTTTACTATTTGTCAGATTAAAAGATAGAGAGCTTTTTCAGGCTTTGAATTTTCTATCTGAGTCCAGAACCTTTTTTTTTTTTAAGACATCTCAAAAAAAATCTCACAAATTAGGAAATTCTTCTTTCCTTTCAGCCTTAATTGGAAATCTGTTTAGCAAGGGCTATGTTATGAGGATGGATTTCATTACATCCCAATATGAGGGAAGGTGACTTTTCTACTAATATGATCACAAGTATGTGGGAATGTGGTTATGATTCTTGCAGCAGTCTCATGGGCACCCTCACATTGATGGACAGCTGCCTTTCTGTAAGCTAGTACTTGTCACTTTGTATATACAGGCAATGAATAGTGGTAAGAAAAATTACTATAATCTGCCTTAGCAAAAATATTTTAGACTGTTTATTGATTTGATGTATCCTCAGAAATGTTGTCTTTGTAGTCTACATCACGATGTATCATAGAGCTACTCATTTTGCTTGTTAAAAAACTTGAAAAAATTAACTGAGAAATAATATGTTCCTGGTTCAGGAAGTTCCTGGACAGCTGTGTTTTAATAATACCACATTCATGATGGTATCTGCTAAATAATTTAGCTGGAGTTCTCCCAAGGGGAAAGATTAATACGTAGCCAAATACAAGTAAATGTCCTTACTTGCAGGCTTTGAGTGCTGTTTGTGCAGCAACCCAGGCAGTGCCAGGCTGATCCCATGTAATCACCTCTGCACTCCAGAATTTCTGTCTCCTTTCTGTTTGTGGATTGATTTTATGGACTGATGCTAAGAGAGAGGAGGAAGGCTGAACAGAAACATATTTGAAACCTAATCCAGAGTCAGTAATACAATTATGGTTCTGCAAGGACATTCCTTGTTGTGAGGCTGACTTCCACCACAGACTAGTCTGAAGTTCTACACAAAATTCTCTCTGCCAGGTACTAACATAAAACAGTCATTCTGTGTTTGCATGGCTTGATATTTTCTAGTATTTCCTCACTGTTAGATTAATCCATCGTACAAACCACCCTCACAGATTATATAAACATCCTTGCATTTCAAAAGCCACATGTCTTGTTGTTTCTAATGAGGATTTCCCAGTCAAAAACATTTTAAATGTTCCCATTTTTACCTCCTTTTCCTCATTAGTTTATGAATTCTGGGACTGCAGGATGGCTGTGTTGTTCAATATCAGAAAGATGCCATTTAGTATACCAGCTTTTGGTCTTCTGTCATCAGCATGTCTTGCCATTCAGTCACAAAAGCCCTTGCATCTTTAATTTAAAAACAAAACAAAAATGGAAAAAAAAAAAATGAAGGCTCATTACATTGCACTGCTTTGAAAACAAAAGGATTGAATGTTTGGTCCAAACCACCTTTTGGGCTTTATGTTGAGTTCTATCAGGTAGCAGCCCAAGTTCTATAAGGCCTTCGGTTTATATCATGTGTCTGAAGTCTCTGCTGGTTTGAACCTTCCCAAATTGTGGCCACTACAGGGGTAATAATTGAATTATAGATCAGAGAATATCCAGGCAGATATTGGAGCCCAACCATTCCTATTAA